>OY992888.1:27172479-27748284 GCA_963921405.1 Cepaea hortensis | reverse complement strand
GGAGGAGGAGGAAGAGGTAGGAGGAGGAGGAAGAGGGAGGAGGAGGATGGAGGAGGAAGAGGAGAGAGAGGGGTGAGGGCAAGAGGAAGAGGGTAGGAGGAGGGGAGAGAGAGGAGGGATGTGGAGGAAGGAGGAGGAGGGAGGAGGAGGGATTAGGTAGAGGGAGGAGAAGGAGGGAGGAAAAG
Source organism: Cepaea hortensis (assembly GCA_963921405.1). Classification (NCBI taxonomy): domain Eukaryota; kingdom Metazoa; phylum Mollusca; class Gastropoda; order Stylommatophora; family Helicidae; genus Cepaea; species Cepaea hortensis. Next base: position 27,748,099 of record OY992888.1, on the reverse strand, counting down.
GGATGAGGGAGGAGGAGAGAGGAGGAAGGGGGAGGAGGAGGAGGAAGAGGGAGGAAGAGGATGGAGGAGGAAGAGGAGGGAGAGGGAGGAGGGGGAGGGGAAGAGGAAGACGGTAGGAATTGGAGGAGGGGAGAGGAGGAGGAGGGAGAAGGAGGGGGTAGGAGAAGGGAGGGGAAGGGAGGAGGGGAAGGAGGGAGGAGGAGGAGGGAGGGAGGCGGAGAGAGAAGAAGGAAGGAGGAGGAGGGAGGAGGGAGGAGGCGAGAGATTGAGGAGGGGAGGAAGGAAAGGGAGGTGGAGGAGGAGGAGGGAGGAGGAGTAGGGTAGAGGGAGGAGGAGGAGGTAGAGGGAGGAGGATGAGGAAGGAAAGGGAGGAGGAAGAGGAGAAGGGAGGAGGAGGGTGGAGGGAGGAGGGGGAGGTAGTGGGAGGAGGAGGGAGTAGGATGGAGGAGGAAGAGGGAGAAGGAGGAGGAGGAGAAGGAGGGAGGAGGATGAGGGAGAAGGAGGCAGGAGGAGGGAGAGGGAGGAGGAGGGAGGAGGCGGAGGGAGAAGGAGGAAGAGTAGGAGGGAGGAGGATGGAGGAGGAAGGGAGAGGAAGAGGGAGAAGGAGGAGGAGAGGGAGGAGGGGAGGAGGAGGGGAGGAGGTAGAGGGAGGGAGGAGGGGAGGAGGAGAAGAGAGGAGGAGGGAGTTCCCCATTCCGAATTCATACTCGTCTAGGTTCTGTGATTTCGGTCCTTCCATTGATTGTTCTTCCCTTCTACACGACTGTAGATAACTTCCTTACACATAAAAAGATGAACTGTTATGATATTGCCGTGGCATGGAGGCATATATATCAGCAGCAGAGTTGATCCAGAAAACCAAAGACTGAGATCTATGGAGAACCATGAACGCCTACGCCAGCCGGCACGGCACTTGATGATGATGATGATTGCCGTGTGACGATTCTGTGTAGTCACGTAATTTTCTTCGCTTGTCCTAGCGTTTTGGTTCGGGGATTCTTTCATCATCATCATCATATATTTTACGTACGTATTTAGGGAGGGGGAGGAGGAGGAAGAAGAAACAAAAATATGACAGTTGCAGCGCTGGAATGAGAGGAAGGCGTGTAGAAAAATTTCATCTCAATCGGATGGGCCGTTCGCGAACGCATAAAGGACATACATATCCACACACATTGCCTTTTATATATAAGACTAGCTGACACTGCCCGGCTTCGCCCAGACCCTGGTGGGGAGCATCTCATTTAATTCATATAAGTAGTCATATAAGTTCTCGTTCCCGTTACCGACTGTCTGTCTGTCTGTCTGTCTGTCTGTCTGTCTGACCCTGCCCGGCATCGCCTGGCTCCTGGTGTGGAGCATCTCATTTAATTCATATAAGTAGTCATATAAGCTCCCGTTCCCGTTACCGACTATCTGTCTGTCTGTCTGACATCGCCTGGCTCCTGGTGTGGAGCATCTCATTTAATTCATATAAGTAGTCATATAAGCTCCCGTTCCCGTTCCCGACTATCTATCTGTCTGTCTATCTGTCTGTACCTCCCTCCCTCTCTGTCTGTCTGTCTGTCTGTCTGTCTAATCATTTATTGGTTTGCGGTTAGAACAACCTTAGATAAACGGACAAAAAGCATTAGAAAGAGCACTTGCAAGATCTTTACATATTCCCCCAACAATTAACTTGGGTAAATGGAGCGGCGCAGCAGCAGCAGAAGAAGAAGAAAAAGGAGGAGTAGGAGGAAGGAGGAGGAAGAGGGTGGAGGAGGGAGGAGAAGGGAGGAGGAGGAGGGAGGAAGAGATAGGCAGAGAGAGTAGGAGGAGGGAGGAGTAGGGAGGAATAGGAGGGAGGAGGAGGGATTAGGAGGAAGAGGGGGAAAGAGGAGGAGGAGGGAGGAGGAGGAGGGAGGAGGAGGAGTAGAGAGGAGGAGGGAGGAGGAGAACGCAGGAGGAGGAGGGAGAGGAGGAGAGAGGAGGAGGAGAGAGGAGGAGGAGGGAGGAAGTGGAGGGAGAAGGAGGAGGGGAGGAGGAGGTAGGAGGGGGGGAAGGAGGAGGAGGAAGAATGAGGAGGAGGGAGGAGGAGGAAGAGGGAGGAGGAGGGATGTGGGAGGAAGGGAGGAGGAGGGAGGAGGTAGAGGGGAGGAGGAGGAGGGAGGAAAAGGGAGGAGAGAGGAGGATGAGGTAGGAGGAAGAGAGGTGGAGAGAGGAGGAGGAGGGAGGAGGAGGAGTAGGGAGGAATAGGAGGGAGGAGGAGGGAGGAGGAGGGATTAGGAGGAGGGGGGAAAGAGGAGAAGGAAGAGGAGGAGGGAGGAGAAGGAAGAGGGAGGAGGAGGGAGGAGGAGGAGAGAAGAGGAGGAGGAGAGAGGAGGAGGTATTAGGAGGAGGGAGAAGGAGGATGGAGAAGGGAGAGGGAGGAGGGGGAGGAGGAGGGAGGAGAGGAGAGGAAGAGGGAGGAGAGGAGGAGGGAGGAGGAGGGAGGAGGAGAACGCAGGAGGAGGAGGGAGGATGGAGAGGTAGAGGGAGGAGGAGAGAGGAGGAGGGAGGAGGAGGAGGGAGGAAGGAGGTAGAAGGAGGAGGGAGAAGGAGGAGGGAGGAGAAGGAGGGGGAGGAGGAATGATGAGGAGGGAGGAGGAGGAAGAGGGAGGAGGAGGGAAGAGATAGAGGGAGGAGATAGAGGGAGGGGGAGGAAAGGGAGGAGAGAGGAGGAGGGAGGAGGTAGGAGGAGGAGGAAAAAGGAAGGAGGGAGGAGGAGGAAGAGGTAGGAGGAGGAGGAAGAGGGAGGAGGAGGATGGAGGAGGAAGAGGAGAGAGAGGGGGAGGGCAAGAGGAGGGGAGAGGAGGAGGAGGGATGTGGAGGAAGGAGGAGGAGGGAGGAGGAGGGATTAGGTAGAGGGAGGAGAAGGAGGGAGGAAAAGGGATGAGGGAGGAGGAGAGAGGAGGAGGAAGGGGGAGGAGGAGGAGGAAGAGGGAGGAAGAGGATGGAGGAGGAAGAGGAGGGAGAGGGAGGAGGGGGAGGGGAAGAGGAAGACGGTAGGAATTGGAGGAGGGGAGAGGAGGAGGAGGGAGAGGAGGGGGTAGGAGAAGGGAGGGGAAGGGAGGAGGGGAAGGAGGGAGGAGGAGGAGGGAGGAGGCGGAGAGAGAAGAAGGAAGGAGAGGAGGGAGGAGGGAGGAGGCGAGAGATTGAGGAGGGGAGGAAGGAAAGGGAGGTGGGGGAGGAGGAGGGAGGAGGAGTAGGGTAGAGGGAGGAGGAGGAGAGTAGAGGGAGGAGGATGAGGAAGGAAAGGGAGGAGGAAGAGGAGAAGGGAGGAGGAGGGTGGAGGGAGGAGGGGGAGGTAGTGGGAGGAGGAGGGAGTAGGATGGAGGAGGAAGAGGGAGAAGGAGGGAGGAGGAGAAGGAGGGAGGAGGATGAGGGAGAAGGAGGCAGGAGGAGGGAGAGGGAGGAGGAGGGAGGAGGCGGAGGGAGAAGGAGGAAGGAGTAGGAGGGAGGAGGATGGAGGAGGAAGGGAGAGGAAGAGGAGAGAAGGAGGAGGGAGAGGGAGGAGGGAGGAGGAGGGGAGGAGGTAGAGGGAGGAGGAGGGAGGAGGAGAAGAGAGGAGGAGGGAGTTCCCCATTCCGAATTCATACTCGTCTAGGTTCTGTGATTTCGGTCCTTCCATTGATTGTTCTTCCCTTCTACACGACTGTAGATAACTTCCTTACACATAAAAAGATGAACTGTTATGATATTGCCGTGGCATGGAGGCATATATATCAGCAGCAGAGTTGATCCAGAAAACCAAAGACTGAGATCTATGGAGAACCATGAACGCCTACGCCAGCCGGCACGGCACTTGATGATGATGATGATTGCCGTGTGACGATTCTGTGTAGTCACGTAATTTTCTTCGCTTGTCCTAGCGTTTTGGTTCGGTGATTCTTTCATCATCATCATCATATATTTACGTACGTATTTAGGGAGGGGGAGGAGGAGGAAGAAGAATCAAAAATATGACAGTTGGCAGCGCTGGAATGAGAGGAAGGCGTGTAGAAAATTTCATCTCAATCGGATGGGCCGTTCGCGAACGCATAAAGGACATACATATCCACACACATTGCCTTTTATATATAAGACTAGCTGACCCTGCCCGGCTTCGTCCAGACCCTGGTGGGGAGCATCTCATTTAATTCATATAAGTAGTCATATAAGTTCCCGTTCCCGTTACCGACTATCTGTCTGTCTGTCTGTCTGTCTGACCCGGCCCGGCATCGCCCAGCTCCTGGTGTGAAGCATCTCATTTAATTTAAATAAGTAGTCATATAAGTTCCTGTTCCCGACTGTCTATCTGTCTGTCTATCTGTCTGCCTGACCCTGTCCGGCTTCATTAAATTCATACAACAAAAAAAGTAACTTAAAAGAACGTTCTACCACACACCATCCATTATTTTTAATGAAAACTCTTTCTAATCACCTGCATGACTACAGTAACTTCTTAAGCAAAAAAAGATGAGTTACAATGTTATGCATTGTGCATTATTTTTATGAAAACTTTGAAAATGCCTTACAGATTGTATCATTATTTATTATAACTCATATGCCGGTACATAACTATGGACAAAGAGTTTATAAATCTTTGAAAACGATGCCACAATATGACTATAAGTTATACAGAAAAGTTATGCCCCTTGAAATAACTTTTACAGAGTTAGGGTCCCCTGAGATATATGAAATTATGATGAAAAATGAAAAATGAAATAATACTGAGTAAGCAGGCGATTTCACACTAACAAAATATCACAGTTGGCAGCGCTGGATTGAAAGGAAGGCGTTTAGAAAATTTCATCTCAATCGGATGGGCCGTTCGCGAACAAATAAAGGACATACATAGATACATACATACAGACAGACGATCCTAATTTATATATAAGATAATAGTAATGCATTAATATGATCGTTAAATGATCGTTCGGGTCCCATCGATTGACGGACGTCGGTCGCGGCGATTGGGCAATCTTGAGCATAGCCTACAATGGGTAGCGTTGTGATGTTCTGTTGTGATAATTTGGTGTGTCCAGTGTGTGCCGCGTGGTTACACACCCGCTTCACACGCGTGATCCGGGACTGTTTCCGGATCCGGTCAGGGATATGCACTACTGACGAGCTCAAACGAGGGCGAAACTCGAGTATAGTGCTTCCATATTGACGTGGATAGGCCTTAGGTTCATACCAGAATGCGATCGGCGTTGCCAGTAGTGGGTTGTGCTCAATATTTAAATTTCAAATCCCGAAACAACCACATAATCAATGTATTAATAGTTTATTAAAAAGTGTATACTCCAGCGTTCCCCTAATCATGAAATGCCCCAAGTCCGAAGCATGTGAACTGTCTTCTTCTGATGTAATATTAATATGTTCTTTTTTGTTAGTTAACTTCTGACAAAATATCTTTATTACTCTTTCTATCCGTCCACGGTGTTCTCAATAATTCTCCCATAAAACCACATCTCCTCAGTTCAGTTACTGGAGAAAAACGATGACCCGGTTTCTTGGCTACAAGTTGTTTACAAATGGCGGCCGCCTGCATCACGAAATCTGTTTCATATGAGCTATTTGGACACACTTCATACTAGTACGGCATACTGAATGGCAGTCTGAACTAGATTTCAATTGAATATGTTAGTAACATGATTATTAAATTTTGTAAAATAAAATCAATCTTAATATATTGATGTGTATCTCGGGCTGCTATTTACTAGACCAGGAAGAGGAAGCACTAAAAATATTAAATACATAACAAACAGCAGTGTTTACTTAAACTTAACACTAGTCACTAAACGGAAACGAACAAGACAGTTTCACAGAGCTCAGAAGTACTTTTTACGGAAACAAATAAGGAAACTACACTGGACAGCTTCAGTGTTAATGAGTAATTTAAATATTTTGAAAGATACTAATTACTATGACACAAAGACAGACTTTATTAATAATAATATTACAACTATACAAGAAAGAGGCAATAAACATGTTTGTTTAGTAATTATGAGAAGAGAAATAACTGATCATATTGAATATTGTTCATATGGAAACAATGACAAATTAATACACTGAGGGAAGGTAATATAACTGATTCAGCACCTACAATAGTGTAATAATATTACTAATATATTGCCAGATTTGTTTTGCGCTGAATCATGTAAGGACCTGGTATTGAAAAATATGAGCACATGAATTAATATATAATATATTGTGATTATGGTGGAAAATTTGGGAAATGTGGTGAACCATGATTGTCGACGCCAGTTGGCAAAGTACTCAATGACGATGATGATTAATTATTACTGTTCTGTTAAAGATTGCACATTACATATTTGTTATTACAGAACATATTATTATTCAGTGTTATAGATTATTTAGCATTTACTGCTACCTTATTTCCCAAGACATTTCCTGGTACCCATTTTAGGCTGAAGTCGAACTGGTCAATTTTAAAATTTGAATCTGCTCTGATACGGATCAAACCCATGAGCACAAGGCAGGCAGGCTAGTGTCTAGCCACTGTGCAACCATGACTTCCCAGAACAACATGGCCAAACATAATTTGTGAATATAATTTTCCTGTCGTTATATGTTTTATCATTAAATAATAATTTCAAGCGTAATTTTATAAATTTTGACTTTAGAGTGCTCATAAGTGTTCATTTGACGGTGATAGGACTGCTAGAATCCAGGTAATTTTTAGCAAGATCATTATCATCAAGTGTCTTTTTGACTGACAATGGGTGAACATGCTTCTCCATATCCCGCTATCTCCAACAGCATGCACTGACACCCTTCCGTGCCATGATGCAAGACTGCCAAGAATTTTCTCTAGCTTTGTTCCTCAATCTCTTTCCACAAATCTGTTCAGTTGTCACAATAAGTTCTAATTTTGCCTTCTTATAATGTGACCAAATTGTTAAACGATATAAAATATAATGATAAAAATTATAATATATTTGAATAACGAAGACACAAACAATAGATTGCACGATTTATTGCCTGGCATATTTCGCTGCATCTCGTCAGGTACATACTGCAGAAATCACACAACTTACTTATAATATATTGTAATTTATTTTCAGATGACTGAGAACTGATCACTTCCTTTCCAATATGGCTTTTGTTGCTAGGAAAGTAGATCACAAAGGTTCAGAGGACAATAAGAAGGAAATGTTACAACAGCAGTTAGAAATCTTGCAGAGACAAATGGCTGAACAAGCTCTGTTGAGGCAGAAATTGGAAGAACTCACAAATTTGGAATCTACAAGCATAGGCAAAAGACATGTAAGCAAAGGTGTTGCTTAGGTTCGTTTTTCAAAAATTGATGTTTTGTCATGTATTATATTGAGATAAACACAAAACAAATGTAATATTGTTTTGAGTTTTGACTGATTCAGTGCCAGAGAAAGAAGCATAGGTTTGGACCAACCATGGTGTACAATAAAATTAAAAAGTATTATAATGTAAATTTCCATTCATTGAGCATTACAATCGTGGAAATTACAGCAAAATGAATCAAATAACATGATAACTCTAGTATGCTAATATATCACTCTTCTGTCCAAATAGGGAGTCATGTTTGGCACTGAATCAGTTAATAGGTGTGCTTTTCCATAAAATTATAGATTTCATGCTGTTAAAGCAGCATAAGATAAATGTGAGAACAATCTAAGATTATAGAAGCAACTGTGGGGGTTTGTCGCTGGGGCAAAATTATATGGATAGAGCAAAAATAAATTAAACTTTAAATTAACACAGGAAACTATTTTTGCATCTGTATTGTAAATGATTAACAGTCAATTTGAGATTGTTAAATATCATGATTGTCTTTACATTTCACAAGAATGCTCACATGATGCATATTATAAAATGTGACTAATTGATATCTTTATTTTATAAAGGACTTAGCTCCCACAAGCAATCTGAAAATGAATGGGAAAGTAGATCAAAACTATGGATCTGATACAAAAAGTAAGTTCTAGAACTGTGAGTTTATAAGACTGAGCATATTGATCAGTGTGCTTCTATTTATTGCTTTTAAGTCATGTTTTACATTTAAAATTGAAGGGAATAAATGATAGATAAAGAGGCAAAGAAGAAAAGTAAATAACCATATCCATTTAGGTCTCATTACAAATGGCATGAAAACGTCCCTATTTTGAAAAGAATGTCAGAAGAATGGACAGTAGTTTGAAATCAAAGCTTGAAGACATGCAGACAAATTGCTGACTGAATGCTCCAACAAGAAATTGCCAGGTAACAAAAAATTCCAAGCAGTAACACATTTATAAGACAAAATCCATCATCATGTGTCATGTTGATACGCGTGGACGGTCATGGTTCGCAATTAAGCACATACACAAGAGTCTGGCATCAGGTCTGTGTTCCTATTATGTCATGTTTTCCTATTATGTCATGTTTTTCTATTATGTCATGTGAGGAAACCATCCAGGTAACTATCTTTTTGTCTTCCCCATGCTCTTTTCCCATCAATTTTGCCAATTGTCTCTAAGTTTTCCAGTTTTTTTCTCCTCACAGTGTGCTAAAAATATTGATTGTCTATATATATTTTATTTAAACAGTTTATGGTCTTAATTTCTTTCTTGAAGGACTGTAGGGTGCAGCTTGGGATAGCATATTGGGTATGTCATTATCATCACATGTCCTGCCAACCAATGAAGGCATTCATGTATCTCCATAGATCTCTGCTGATGATACTTCTCTATATCACTATTTGATTTCGTCCAGTATCATTTCTCTCTACATCTTTTCACACTGATCTTTCCAGTGTCATGATATTCCCTAAGCCATACTTCTCATCCCATGACCAAAAAATGCTGTTTATCTCTTTCTTATCATCATCATCATCAAGTGCCCTGTCAACTGGCGTAGGTGTTCATGGCTCTCCACAGATCTCGATTTTTGGTTTTCTGTATCAGCTCTGCTGCTGATATTCCTCCGTGCCACCGTCTCAATCCATCCAGCATCATTTCTCTTGGTCTGCCTCTGCCTCTGTTCCCCTTGATCTTTCCAGTTGTCACGATTTTCTTCAATGCCTCTCTTTCTTATAGTTGGATATAATGTTCTAGTTTCATTAGCCTCTTCCAGGCAAGGGTTGTTAGTTACTCTGGCAGTCCAGGTATTCACAACAATCACCTCAGGAATCACATCTCCATTGCTTCTGTGTTCTTCCTAATCAATTCATTCATGTTCCATGATATGCTGCCATACACCAAAACAGGTTCTATATAACAGTTCTGCACTCTCTTTCTTACATTTAATGATTGTGTCTTATTGCATAAGATACTTTTCATTTCCTGAAATGCAACTTTTTCTTGACCTATTTTACTCTTACATTTTGTATACAGAAGAACCAAATTGTAATGACTCTCAGATGCATAATAAAATAACATTTTGAATAACAAAGACACAATAGATTGCATAATTTATTGCCTGGTATATTATGTTTCATCTGGTGGGTATATACTGCAGAAATCACATAACTACAATTGAAAGACGAATATCTATTGCTCTTCAAAAACTTAAACAACTGAATAAATTGTGGAGTGGGACATTTTTTTTTTTTTTAATGTTGCATATCCCTAACAGGACGTTAAAGTCAACACCAGCATTTTTCAGCTGCTGTTGATATAGTAGTCAAGTTTTATGTTCATTAGTTTGCCATTACTTTCTAAATGACCGGCTCCCATACTAACACGTTATAACACAACGTGACACAGTCTGCTGCACAAATCAGTCACAGATGAGTTTCGAACGCCTGGTAAGCAGCTCACGAACCGCGTTCACAAGCCTTTAGCCACGGAGACCACCTGGGACATATAGAACTACAAAAATTAGATTTTTAAGGGCATGCATCTTCCCCATTGCAACATATACCTGTGAGACCTGGACACTTACTAAACAAGCTGAACAGCACAAAAATTCCTTTGATGAATGTAAATGTTATAGACGGGTTCTAAGAATATCTTGGATTCAGAAAAGAACAAATGCATCCATATGACAAGAACTGAATATTGAATATGGTTGGCTACTAAAGCTGACAAAACAAAGAAAATTAAAATATTTTGGTCACTTGAAACGTCATTAAAGTTTGGAGAGAACAATAATGCCTGGGAAGAGAGGAAAAGGCCAAAGAGAAGATAGGTGCAGGATGTGGCGGAAGATCTTGTGATTGGTGTATTGGACGAGGACATCTTGCTTATGATTTATGGAATGTTGTTTTGGAAGCAAGGTTCTGCAGAGGACATGCTACTGAATGAATAAACATAACAGTTATTTATTTGACTGCAAGAAACATGAACAACAGTGGAGAACACTAACAGAATATATGAATATAATACTGAAAGGATGAATTTGATTGAAACATCAATTTCAAATTTGTGTGCAACTGAATGGGCCAGAATTGTTTACATATATAAAATCTTGTAAATTAAAAAATAAAACCGTAAGTATCCATTTAGATTTGTGAATCTGTTCATATTATCTTTTATGCTTCTATTGTTCAGATCCCAAGCAGACATCGAACACAGTTGTAGAGGCAATAATTGCAAAAAGAACTAAAGAGTTTAAGCAATCTCAGGCAGAGAAAGCAGCAACAATTCAGTGAGTATCAACAGTGATATATGTGACTTAAGTTTGATAATAGCATGTTTTAGTGGATAATAACAAAAGTTTAATTTATTATGATATATATACATCATATCCCGGATAACTTCAAGGGCAGAAGTAAGTGCTAGAACTTTGGGTTGAGAACTCCAAGAACAGAAGTAAGTGCTAGAACTGTGGGTTGATAACTCCAACAAAAGAAGTAAGTGCTAAAACTGTGAGCTGATAACTCCAAGAACAGAAGTGCTGGAACTACGATTTGATAACTCTAAGGGCTGATAACTCCAAGAACAGAAATGTGGGTTGATAAATATAAGTTCACTAGTAAGTGCTAGAGCACAGCATGGTTTGATAACTCTAAATGCAAAATGTTTCATAATCTGTTTCTTTACTCTAGAAACCACTTTAATGTAGTCTGATCTCCTCACACAACAATGCAGGTAGTTTTCTTACTGTGATTATTTTCTGTTTGAAATTGTTGTTTGAAATATATTTTACACATGTGATGGTTTATAACAAGTTGTTTTCAACTTCTTGTCCAGATATCTTGCTAAACAGAGGCAGCAGATTATGGATGCCCGTACTCGACTCAGAGAAAAGCATGATATATTTCGATCTCTTCCTTCACCTGTTGGTAAGACAGCTAAGAAAGTCTATTAGAAAACACAAACAACAATGATACAGCTATAATATACTTTTATACTAAATATAATAATAAATATTCTATAATATAAAGTTTAAAAAAGGTGTGGCAAAGGGGTTACGAACACAGTTGGTAACCCTGCATGCAGTAACACAGTTGCGGGTGATTTGGCAGCAGATTGTCTTGCATTGGGTTTTTTATAAAATAGTATGGTGCCGGTCATTCAGAAAACAATAGCAAACTACTGAATGTAAACTTGCCAAGACCTTACAAACAGCCAAAAAATGCTGGGGTTGACCACGACGTTGTATATTCTAAAACATAATAAATCTTGATGGCAAAACAAGAGATCCTAGTCTTTGTCTGAAAGCACACAAGAAACCGAATTAGCATTTCTTATTCTTCTGCCATTTATATCCCATTTAGGCATCAGCTTTCAACCAACACATTTGAAATGATTCTTTGCCGTCTTTTTAAGCTCACTCCATGTCTTCCCTGTAAAATTCATCTGTTTAAGCTCACTCCATGCCTCCCCTGTATTATTCATCAGTTTAAGCTCACTCCATGCCTTCCCTGTATTATTCATCTGTTTAAGCTCACTCCATGTCTTCCCTGTAAAATTCATCTGTTTAAGCTCACTCCATGTCTTCCCTGTATTATTCATCTGTTTAAGCTCACTCCATGCCTTCCCTGTATTATTCATCAGTTTAAGCTCACTCCATGCCTTCCCTGTATTATTCATCTGTTTAAGCTCACTCCATGTCTTCCCTGTATTATTCATCTGTTTAAGCTCACTCCATGCCTTCCCTGTATTATTCATCTGTTTAAGCTCACTCCATGCCTTCCCTGTATTATTCGTCTGTTTAAGCTCACTCCATGTCTTCCCTGTATTACTCATCAGTTTAAGCTCACTCCATGCCTTCCCTGTATTATTCATCTGTTTAAGCTCACTCCATGTCTTCCCTGTAAAATTCATCTGTTTAAGCTCACTCCATGTCTTCTCTGTATTATTCATCTGTCTTTAATTCTTATGTCCAGTGATAATAGGTCTTCCTCTGTGTTGTGGTTAGTTGGTTTACAGACCAAGAGTGTCTAGTTATACAAGTACAGTGCAGACCTGATAAGGCGAACTCACCTGAAACTCAAGAAACAGTTCTTCTTATCAGAAATTCCTCTTATAAGAGTTCAAGCATATAGTAATGCATTTACAGCGTACAATACAATATTGTTCTTCACAACAGAAATTTGTCACATCCGAGATCACCTTAAGTGGTTTGCACTGTACCTAGTTTTCTCAACGTGTGTCCTGTTCAGTGTCAGCACCCATTCCTCACCTCTTGATACACTAGTATTTGTTTGGTTCTCTCCATAAAGTTAGGAAGGAAATACAACCTGAAATAGGAGAAGAACAATGTTGGTTTGTAGAAGGCATGGGCTTAGTAAATGCTGTGTATATACTGAGAATAGTAATTGAACGTTCTATAGAAGTAAACAAAGATCTATATCTTTGCTTCATTGACTACACAAAGGCTTTCGATAAAGTAAGACATGTCGACATGATAATGATGCTTAAAGATCTACAAATTGATGGAAAAGAACTTAGACTTGTAAAAAACATATATTGGAAACAAAAAGCTGCCATCAGAATTGATAACGATGTAGGTCAATATCAGCCTATTAAAATAGATGTGAGACAGGAATGTGCAATGTCTCCAGATCTTTTTTTCTTTGTACCGTGAAAATATTTTCAGAAATATAGATGATATGGAAGGAATCAACATTGGGGGACGATGCATCAATAACATTAGATATGCAGACGATACAGTCTTGATTGCAGACAATGAACAGGACCTGCAACATTTAGTAGATGCGATTGTTACACACAGTGAACAACTAGGGTTAGAATTAAATTGTAAAAAGACACAGATTATGGTCGTCACAAGGAAGAACGAAATACCACAATGTAATATACAAGTAAATGGGAATATTCTTCAACAAGTGAATTGGTACAATTATCTCGGCACAGTCATAACATCTGATGGGAGATGCCTTGAAGAGATTAGAACAAGAATTGCTATTGCGAAGATAGCTTTTTGCAAGATGAAAAACATACTGACCAATAAAAAGATATCAATTAAAACGAGAAAAAGTGTATGGATGTGAAGTGTGGATAATAAGCAGTCAAGCTTAAAAACAGCTGATGGCTGTGGAAATGTGGTTTCTGAGGAAAATGCAAAGAATGCCATGGACAGCCAGAAAAACCAATGAACAAGTCTGTCAAGAAACAAATGAAGATCGTAAACTGATATGAGATATTAGACGTAGACAGTAAAAAATTTTTGGGCATGTTATGAGAAGAAATGACTTGGAGAATGTGGTGACGACTGGCAAGATCGAAGGGAAGAAATCAAGGGGAAGACCGAGAAGTAAATACCTGGATGGCTTGGCCATGTGGCATGGTCAAGACAGGAACACGGAGCTGATCCACGACTCTTGTGATTGAGTGAGATGGCAGAATATGACCGCCCACACTTATCGGCATGGCACATGATGGATGGATGGATTCTGCACAGGCATGAACTAATAAATGTCTGCAATTTATTTGTAATCGTTCTAGTAGTTCTCCAGTGCTGCTGGATAGGACATACATAAAGAAAGCTTGAAAATAGTATAAATAAACAGGCCTTTGTCTGGAATCAATTAAGCAAAAGAAATAAAGAAAGACACAACAAATTATGGAGAAGAAACATAGAGACAGAAATTAACAATATGGGGAGGACCATGGCAGAGCAGCATGGGATAGCTAAGAATAGGAAGGCTTAGAGTGAGGTGGTTGAAGACCTATGCCCTCAATGGGAGATGAAAGGTGAAAGAAGAGGAAAGGCCAAGATATAAGGGTGTATTTTTAATGACTGTACAGTGTTTGAAAATATTGCCGCTCCAAGTTTTGTATTTATCTTTTATGTTGCATGAACTTTACAGAGGGTGAATACAAAACTTCAACCGGCAATATTTTCAAACACTGCACTGTCATTAAAAATACACCCTATAGATTTTTATCAATGAAAATCATATCAATTGTGCTTTGACTGTTTTCAAGTTGGTCATATTACGAGAACTGCAGCAACCAGTGTGAACATTTAAATGTTTTCTTGCAGTTAAAAACATATAATAAGTTAATACTAAAATAAATAACAAGCCACAACTATACATTTTAAACCTGATGAACAGTGAGCTTCACATGTTTATTTGTTGTTGTTGTTTTTTTTTTCAAAGCAAATTGTTAAATAATTTACAATTAACTTTAAAGTTTTCAGTGTATATAAAATAGTCAGTTTGGTTATTTTTATGATGAATCATGGATATTGCTATACACAGGACAAGCAGGTAAGTGCTCAGTCTGTATTAAAGATGTCAATACTTATTGCCCCTGTTGTGAGCTTGTTAACTATACATTAGAGCCACCCTCGTCTGCATTCATTGCAACCAGTTCCATACTTGCCTTCTCTCTCCAAACAGTTCCATGCACGATTCCCCACTCCAACACTTCCATTCGTGCTTCCCCACTCCAATAGTTTTATACTTGATTCTCCACTCCATTTCCATACTTGCTTCCCCACTCCAGTATTTCCATACTTGATTCCCCACTCCAACATTTCCATACTTAATTACCCACTCCAACAGTCCCATCCATGATTCCCCACTCCAACAGTTCCATACTTGATTCCCCACTCCAACAGTTCCATACTTGATTCCCCACTCCAATAGTTCCATACTTGATTCCCCACTCCAGCAGTTCCATCCATGATTTCCCACTCCAACAGTTCTATACATGATTCCCCACTCCAACAGTTCCATACTTGATTCCCCACTCCAACAGTTCCATACTTGAATACCCACTCCAACAGTTCCATACTTGATTCCCCACCCCAAGAGCAGCAAATAAGAAGCTTCACAAGGGATACATGATCATTTAGAACAGTGATTCTGTGTAATGGTTTATGACTATTCCAGTTAGTTCTAACGCTTTTCCTTCTTACAGGAACAGAAATGGTGATCGGGTATCCAAGTGGACCCTCACAAGATGTCAGAAGTACTCACTCCCCAAAATTAAATATACACAAACTGGTAATGGAAGTTCCTTATGCAGTCAACAGAATACAAACTTTAAGGTAATTAGACAGAATGTATTCTGAAAGTGCACTGTAAAGTGTGAAATGTTACTCAGGGGTCACCAAACTTTTTTTTCACAGCAGGTCGGATAACTGACAAAATGACGAGCATGGGTCGCATAATCATTCTGTACATTACTTCCAAGCCAGAACAAAAGCTCTGGGAAAGAAGACGAAAAACGAAGTTTAACATTCCATGGTAATCATGGGTGAGTGGCATGCAATGCACAAAAAACAAAGACAACCAATATATTTATTTAATAATAAAATGTTATCAAAGAAGGCGACATTAGAAAAAAGATAGTTACACTATCTATATGTCAGATAGTGTGGACATATCTGAATCTCACCATCTAAGCAGCAAAAAAGGTTAGTGAGATTTGTGAGACTGACGTTTGTCTTTCAAGATATCATCAATGTTTGGTTTGTAATTGCTGCATCCAATCAAGAGAATTGCTTTCAAATGTTCATCAGTCAATCTCGTTCGATGTGTTGACTTCACATACTTCATTTTTGAAAATGTTTGCTCATAGAAACAAGTTGTTCCTAACACAGATGCCATACCAGCAGAAAATTTCTTCAGTTTCAGAAACCCAACATCGGGTAAGAAATAAGTTGTTACTAACACTGATGCCATCTTCTTCTTCTTCAGCGTTCCGAGCCATTGAGGTTCTTTGCTGCAAATACAATCCGTCTCCATTCGTCTCTCTGGTGGACCTTCTCTTGCCAGTCGTTGATTCCAAGTGCTTGTAGGTCTGTACATGTATTATCTCTCCACCGCCATACCAGCGGAAAATTTCTTCAGTTTCGGAAACTCAGCATCGGGTAAGCAGCGGTAAAATTCAACAAATTTTACGTCTCTGTGTGTCTCTTTCAACAAGTCATTTTCTTACAAATCAATCTTGCTCCAACTGTAGTTCAACTGGCACATCATCAAGGTTACAATCAAACAGATTCTGGAACAGAAGAACGTCGCTGTCAATTCTGTTCAGATCTGAAAATCTCTTTAAAAAATGCTTCTTCAAGCCACAAATAATTTTTTTAGGGGGGAAAGTCGAGGTTGACATCTTCGGCGATTGTAGCGCAAAACTCTTTGAAGCAGTTAAAATGAGAAAATTTTTCTCCTTCCAGTTGTGCTTCAAACTATGATAGCTTTCTCCAAAATCCTTTGATGATTCTGTAGAGGTCACAGATGAAGATATCCTTTCCTTGATGTTTCAAGTTCAGTTTATTCATGTGGGATGTGATGTCTCACCAAAAATGACAACTTTGACAGCCAGATAGGATCTGACAGCTGTGGATAAGCTCTATCTTTTTCAGTGAAGACAACATCAATTTTGTTTTGGAGTTTGTAAATACAAAACAGGACTCCGCAACTGAACTTGCCGAAATGCTGATAGTTCCAAACAAATCGGTTTTCTCAAGACACAAGTCATTTGCTGCTTCCACCATACACTATTTGATGAAGTTTCCATCATTAAATGGTTTTCCTCATTCTGTCATCTTATGCACTATTTTGTAACTTGTAAGAGTGACAGATTCATTTTCAGAAAATGTTCCCGTGAAGAGATTTCTTTGTGTTTCTAAACCGCATTTCATGGACTCTCATTTCTCAGAGCATAACTTTCCAGAAAACTTTGAATATGTTGATAGATGTTTGTTTCATAGTGATGCCGAAGATTGTACTCTTTCAAAACGGAAACACTTTTGCTGCATATTACGCAACCGGTTTCTGGTCCTTTGTTTCCACAAAGAAGTACTTTACTCCCCATTCTTCATTGACAAACACGACATTCGGGGTCCACTTTCTTTTCTTAGTAGCCATAGTGAGGGGTGAAGTAAATGGGATCTGATAATGAAAAAGACATTGAATTAGAAACATAATTACAATCCTATTGAAACACAAGAACAGCAGAGGACTAGGGGTCACTAGTGAAGCTACGGCTCACCAAAGGTACATATAAAGTTTATAGGTACCTATGGTACTAGAATATATCACATAATAAGGTTTGCAAAATATATAAATAGGGCCGGCCTAAATAATAGCTTAGAGCAGTGTTTATCAATCGGGATTCCGTGAGTGGCAGCCAGGGGTTCCGCTAAAACAGACCAAAACATTTGCGCAAGGATCAGTGCCATGTAGCTTATTGCTGGCTGGTCTGCGCAGCCACAGTGACAGAAGTAAGCAGGAACATGTATCACATGAAAATAGCAAACAAGCCAATGTCCTTGCCATTCTTCCGTGTTTATTATTCACAATTATCGCAGCACTGAATATTACTCATTGCCGACCGATGCGGGCTGGCATACGCTAAGGATGTAACTATCTAAATAATGTTCAACACCGAAGTACAGTTCTTATAATTATCGCTATCACCAACTTACGGTCACTTGCCCTTGACATCGGGCATGGGGCATTCTCAACTGCCGTCAACTCGGCACGCGGTAATAGAGCTTGAATCGCTGTGCAATTAGCCACTCAGGTTGTGCGACATTCTTTTGCCTCAGGCTGAAGTGTCGTTCCAATCTTGGAGTAATGTCAACTTCATGTCGCTTGGCTTCTGTACTTGTTTTTCCAACTGTCTCCGACGCGGACCCTGGCTAGACTGATCCTCTCTAGCCATGCCCTCGCCGTGGACTACCCAACTCATGTCACGTGATACGCAACTTCTCTGACTGACTTCCCGTTGGTCTTCATCATCATCATCCTTTCCGAAACATTCATGCCCAGTCTATCACTGTTGTCTTCGAACACATTTGTTACCGTACGCAGTCTGTATTCTTTGATGAATTTTCACTGGTCGACATCCTTCAAATGAAAGAAACTGAATCACCGCTCTTTGAGCTTCTTTGGATGGATTTTAGATCAACCTGGCCATTTTCTCAATGGTCAGAAACAGAACGTATGCATCATGGGACGATAAGCACTTGCTCTTTTATTCATTGGTCAGTACTTATCACATGACTATGACATGATCATGTTCAACATACGCAATTACGCGTGGTGCGGCACAAACAGATTACAAATGATCGCCCTTTATAAAATAGGTAAGCTTGACTAGAACACAATCACAACTGACAAATTAGACATTGCATCTAGAGCATTCGCCTGTAAACAGACAATAAACATACACTGATACAACTAAATTTTACAAATCAACTTTGATGCTATATAGAACATGTTTTGTTGTATGGAAGGGAATCTTGGAATGTAAATGAATGAATTAGGAAGAACTTGGAAGCAACAGAAATGTGGTTCCTAAGACGAATATTGCAAATTCCTTGGACTGCCAGTGTAACTAACGACAATTGACTGAAAGAAGCTAATGAAATTAGAGCATTATATACAACAGTAAAAAAGAGAAAAACATCATTCTTTGGTCATGTAACGAGAAGAGAGGCATTGGAGAACATCATGATGGCTGGAAAGATCGAGGGGAAGAGGGGCAGAGGCCGACCAAGAGAAATGATGCTGGATGGATTGAGACGGTGACATGGAGGAATATCAGCAGCAGTGTTGATCCAGAACACCAAAGACCGAGATCTGTGGAGAGCCATGAACGCCTACGCAAGCTGGCATGGCATTTGATGATGATGACTTTGAAAATTGACATAAAAATTTATATATAAAAGTTACTTAGCTATTATAGCTGCCTGGAAATTGTCTCACTGCCTGTGTTAAACCTGCTTAGTGTATGAATGGACAAGAAATACATAGCAACGATGTCATTGCTACATACTGAGCTCTGTAATTGGGCCAGCCAGGTCGGGGGTTCAACCCCTACACCAGCTTTAAGTTGGACTTCAACGTGACTTCTCGTTCAGAAAGCAATAGGAAACTACTGAATGTAAAATTACCCAGAAAATCACCTTGGATTTTAACGCAATGTCCTGAAAAGGATATGCAGCAATTAAAAAAACATATTATTAATAGAGTAAGAATGGCAAATGTATTAAAATAATAATTATGTATTCATAAGTTTGAAATTGTTATGGCTATAGATATTCAGTACTTAGCATGCCATATTCTTTTTGTCATATATTTAAAATCATATTTTCTTTTAGAGATGGTCTTCACAAAGATTCTTTAGCCAAGAGGAAACCGTATGCAGGAGAACTGGGCATTGAGTCATACCAACCTTGGCAAGTTCCGGATTTTTTAATGGTATGAGATAGAAGTAGTATTTATTATTTTAAAGATAGAAATTACATTTATTATCATTAAGATGTGAATTGTATTTCTTATTCATAAGATAATTGTGAATTTATTGCCTATAACTTCTATAAAAGTAGTTCTCAACCGGTGGGGAATTCCCCCCCAGGGGGGAATTTTAGGGTTTCCAGGGGGGAAATGAAGACCATTTCAAGATCGTGTTAATACAAGAACCGATTACTTGATATTGTTTTTCCCTTCATACTTTACAGTTATGTACGTCTAATCCTTCTAAAATTCATTTTATAAAGTAAGTAGACCCACAAATCATGTTTTATGTGGATGTCTAGACTTGTTTTAGTATATGCTATTAAATTTACCTTCCATTTTTACGTATACTGTGTAGGGGTGGGGGGATTTCTAGATAGGAAATATGAAAGGGGGGAATGACGTTCTGAAAATATGGTGAAGGGGGGGCACGGGCCAAAAAAGGTTGAGAACCACTGGCCAATAAGATAGAAATGGTATAAATTATCTCTTATATAGACATATACATTACATTTATTATCTATAAGATAGAATGGTATTTATTGTCCATAAGGTGGAGTAGTGAGTGGCAACTTGCAGTCTTGACAGACTAAAGTATGTGGATTGGAATTTGGCCAAAATTTCATCTCATAATGCCTGGGCAGAGCTTCAGAGAACATGTTCCCTCCCTCAGCCTTGCCTTGTTTCTTCTTCTTCTACTGCAATCATCCGGAGTTTTTTTTTTCCGGACATGATTGCGTTGTGCTTGTTTACAGTGGAGCTGCCCTCTTGCGCCGTTAGGCCGACACATCCAACTTCTGTGGGCATTTGTTGACTGGGTTAACCTTCCCGGGGTGCCTTTTTTGATCCAGAGGAAAGGATAACCAGTACATCTGGAACAAGGTAGGCTGCAGATGCTGGCGGCTCAGCGTCAAACCTCAGAGACCTCACCTCCACAAGCAGGAGGCGAGTGGTGGCCAGACCCTAAACACCTTGGAACTTGACTTAGAGGCGTTCAGCCAAATCCCCGCAGGTGAGGGTCATAAACGCGTCTCAACCATTGGGCGCTTACGCCTGTCAATTGCAAGTGTCTGGACCTGTGTGAGCTTGTACTACCGTCAGAATCCCCGCCTGACTCGTGCGGATACTGTGACCAATGGGAATAGGCCCGCCAGAGATATTGCTCGTCGGCTGCAAGCAAATCTCTCCTTCTGCCACTGTGCGGATCCTGCGACCAGCGAGAATAGGCCCGCCGGAGATATTGCTCGTCTATTGCGAACAAATCTCCAATGACTGACTGACCGAATAAGTAAAGAAACGATAAAAGTGGAGTAAGATGTATTATCTATAAGACAGTAATAGCATTTATTATCTGTAAAATAGAATGGCATTTATTATCTATAAACTAATATTTATAGTTTACAGTGGTATTTATTATCTATATGGTAGAGAGATATGTATTATCTACAAGATGCTAAGAGCATTTATTACCTATAGCATAAAACTGTATTTATTATCTGTCAGATCAAAAAAATAGTATTTGTTAACCATGAGATGGAAATATTATTTATGCTCTGTCTTTCATTGTTGAATATTTTTTTTTTTCAATTTCACAGACTTTTGATACATTATAATTAGAAATAAAATTATTATTTTAATTTTTCTGAATTCACTTTATCCCCAGAAATCTGTTAAATAGCATTTTCATATGATTCACCTGTTTCAAGAAAAGATAATAGCCATTTTTATTAGGGATTTGCTGTAAGTTTGCTTACACACCATGTTGGATATCTTCGTGAACATATAACTCAAATGTTAAGAGCTATTTTTGTTTTAGGTGCGGCGCTTGGTCGAAGACTTTGTTGATGATTTTATCCTTAAACACATTCCATCAAGTGATACTGTCATTGAAAGGAATCAAAAGATGTATGTATTTGATGTCATGGTTGAGGAAATTTACATAAAATAATTTGATGTTTATTGTATGTCTTATGTACATGTAGTTTTATTACAAAACTAGTATTTCACACTGAACTTGTACATCATGATGATAGACTCTTGAAGATGAGAATGGAGAACATATTGAAATACCATGAGTGTTGTGATCTTAGTTTTTGACTCATCTCATCAAGATTATAGATGATAAAAAAAGTTATTAGCATATCCTTTACAGGACGTTAGCAGTCAACACCAGCATGTTTTTGCTGTTGATGATGTCTTTGCAAGTTTACTTTCAGTAGTTTGCCATTGCTTTCTGAAATAGATGTAAAGTAAGGAAAACCACAATTATTAATTAACATAATATTAACATAGTAATATACTGCGAGTTATTTTATTAAATTCATAAACTTCTGAGTCTCTAAGTTTGCTCTGATTAAGGAAGAGAAAATGTACAAAAGAAAGGTAACTATTATTTCTAAAGAAAATATGCCAGGAATTGACGGTGATAACATTGTAACATAACATGCATGTTGTAACACACCACATGGTTGTATTCACTGGTATTACACTGTAACCTACAAGCATGATGTAACACACCACATGGGTGTATTCACTGGTGGAACACTGTAACCTACAAGCATGATGTAAGAGGCAATTAAGGAAGTTTGGCACGAGACTGGCTACCTCATCACATAGAAAACTTTCACTGTAAAATCCAACCCATCATCAAAATGTCTACAAAGAGATTAGCATGACTTGGGTGAGGGTCTACCTCTAATGAGAGATGAAAGACAGCAGGAGGAGGAGAAAAAGAAGAAGAAGATAGAGGAGGAGAAGGAGGAAGAAGAACAAGAACAAGAAGAAGAAGATAGAGGAGGAGGAGGAGAGGAAGCAGCAGCAGCAGCAGAAGAAGAAGAAGAAGAAGAAGAAGAAGAAGAAGAAGAAGAAGAAGAAGAAGAAGAAGAAAAAGAAAAAGAAAAAGAAAAAGAAAAAGAAGAAGAAGAAGAAGAAGAAGAAGAAGAAGAAGAAGAAGAAGACATTGCATGATTACTAATTTATCAACAAATACTTTGAGCAGTACTTTATGGTTTTGTAAACTGATGTTAGTGGCCACTGATTTTGTATGCTGTGATAATCATGAAATACTGCAACCATTTCAGAAAAAGGTTGAACAAGAAAGACAAAAACTGGGTTGAAACATCCAAGGCCTTGACAGATAGGTCAGCTGTGAAACTTGTGGCAGAAGAGATCTTATTGGAGGTAACCTTATATACATGACTTTTATAGTGCAAACTATCATTAAAAGCCAGAAAGTTTACTGTTTACAATTTATGGTGTGTGCAAGTAGGATTTATCACAAGCAGATTTATTCATTCATAGAGGTGGGGACTTCTTCTGGCAGTCATAAGACTCCTGCTGTGCTTGATCTATGGTGAGTTTATACCACTACTTTCCACTTGTATCATTGTTTACCTTTTGCCTTCAACTTTTCTCACCAGGTTGGTATTTATAACAATGTTATCTTTTAAAATTGTAACATTTATTTTATAAAATAAATACACAGTGGGAGTGACCACTGGGGACGCCAGATTTATTAGTACACTCTGACTAAATGTAGAACAAACATACATGATGTCTGGAATTTATGGGTAAGGGCCCCACCACACATCATGCATTTCTTGTGAATGTAGAGTCGGCATTTAAGATTTGTCATTGGCTGATATCATAGTAACATTTTCTTTCCGTCCTATCACTATGAGTGGGCATGTTAATGAAATTGAAAGGCAACTGTGCTGATAATGCCATGAGCATGGTCTGAGAAGGGCTTGATGCCTAGGTTCGTCACTTGCTAAAGTGAGGGAAAGATTGTCCACCTATTCCTCTGTGCATCGAGGCCTACAAAATGTGATGGCTCTGTCACATCACAGATCCATGGCAGAAAACTGCTTGGGTACCAATTGTTTTGTCAGTTATCACTAGGAAGTGTCAGCCATTCAGGCAGTATGGCAAACTGCTGACACAAATATTACCTAGTAATCAACAATCGCCGGTCTCTCTGGCTGAGGGGTTACAACACCTTCTTCGTAATCCCGTTCATCACGCAGAGTCTCGTAGCGGACGAGAGCTGGGAGCGGTTTGACCCCCGCTGATGACTTGCGGGATAACTGAGCCGGCCGCTCAGAAAGCAATGGCAAACTATTAAGCGTAATCTTACCAAGAGGTCAACAGACAGCTGAAAGATGCTGCTGTTGACAGCGATATCCTGTAAAGGATATGCGAATTTAAAAAAAAAAAAAATCAACAATCAGCTGAAAGATGCTGATGTTGACAGCGATGTCATGTAAAGGATATGTGCAACAACAAAAAAATCACAAAAAGCCAATAATGCTGGGGTTGACTGCAATATTCTTTAAAGGAAATGCAACAAAATATTTTAATTATCAGTATGTTCTGAATCACCTCCCTTGGCAACCAAATGGACTCTGTTAGAGAACAATATTGATTCATTAGCTTTAAAGATGACTTGTATCTGCTGTGTTACTTGCTGTCTTTGAACCAGATGACTGCCAAACTGACTAGAGACATTGCCAGTGAAGGGATACATCTGGACGTCATGTTTAAACGTATGTCAGAGAACATGTTTATGAAGGAGGCAGAGGTACACTTTTAGAAACATTTTAAATAGATAACATTTTCCTATAGTCTTTTCTTGTAATTTGGTTAACATAACTATTTACTTAAAATCTTGAGTTTTGGATCGATCTGTTTTGCCATTTCTGTCTGTCTGATAATTTGACAAAGCTGGTGTTGCTTATATTATTATTTGTTGGTAAACATGGCCAAATGGATAAGAGCACTTGATCTTAAACTTCCAGTCTGCTGATGCTGAAATAGTGGTTTCAACTCCTACAACTGTTAGCTGGACTAAAATGTTGACTTCTTGTCTTTGATATGGGGACTTAAATTACAAGTACCCTAGAGGGGCTGAGTGGTCTCGATGTATGGTGTCTGCCTCAACTGCTGGAGGTCCCGGGTTCAAGCCCCGATGAGGTCCGGGATTTTTTCACGTGGACTTCTGGTAACAAAATTTCCCCTGGTCTCTGAGTAGTGAAATCAAACGCCCCTGTGTATTGTTGCACATGTAAAACAAATCATTTGGCAGTTGAAAATCGAAAAAGAGTAGCCTAACGGCACTGCCCGGACAAAATTTTGAGTTTAAAACCTACCCAAAGTATTTCATGATCCTCGCCAGTGCTACGGAGTTCATGCACTGAGCTGAGATTATCCTGACTCAAGCTTGAGTTAGGAGTAGAACGGAGCACTTATGGGTTGCACCTGTGCGCCGTGATGTTGATCCGTTTACTAAACTAAATCTAAACTATTACAAGTACCCTAGAAGTCAGAGTGGGTTCCCCTGATGGCGAGGGACACTGGTAATAGGCAAAGCTAGCCCACATGCAAAAATCAATCCGGCATGGACTATGCTCAAGTTTAAAGCTAGCGAACAACAACAAAAACACAAAGAAAAAATACCTGCTCTGGATAGAACAAGTTAAAGTAACAATTGCCAGAGACTGAAAGAGTGTACCAGCCAAGCTGGCAAGTACCCATGTGAAAGGTAATTGAAAGAACGGCCATGATCTTAGAAAGAACATGAAATTAGCATAATGAAGATTTTTGTTAAATTATTGTTTGTATTTTATTCCTTGCCAGTATTCAACAGGCTGGTTCATCCTTGCAAGAAAATATACCAGCAAGTTTCCAAATAAATGAAGCAATAATATGAAGAAAATTGACAAATAAACAATAGTTAGAACACTGTTATTACTTTGTGCTTTACTAATACTAGTTGAGTGTTTGTTAGTCCGTTATATATTTATAACTTATGAATTTTATTTTACCTATAAAAATGTCATATTTTTTTCACTGTGAATTTGAAGGTTCAGGCAACAGGGAATCCCAATGGTAGGGATCCTGGCGACCCAGCTTATGACTTAATCACTCGCTATTTCAGTTCAGTGCAGAGAAACAGGGACCAAAACAAGTAAGAGATATTCAAAACAATGTTTTGAAGGATTTATTTTATTGTTTTAGTTTATGTTGTGTGATTTTTGCAGTACGTACCTGATGAGATGCAGCGAAATATGCTAGAAAATAAATCATGCAATATATTGTTTGTGTCCTTGTTATTCAAAGAAAGAGATATATTTATAGATCTTATCCATTTCAATTGTTGATAGGTTCGAACTGCCTCATTAAACGTGTGTCAGAATTTTACCTGGTGCAGCAAAGGTTACTGCCCTAATACTGATAATTATCCCTGGTCTGACTGAGATAATATTGATGTTACCCCTTGTCTGGCTGTCATAATATTGATATTACCCCTGGTCTGACTATCATAATGTTGTTATTACCCCTTGTCTGACTGGGGTTGACTATGATGTCCTGTATGCAACTAACTTAACTTGCTTTATGAAATCTAAAGGTCTCATATCACCATCTTGTAATAGATCCTTTGCAGAACATTGCTCTCAGCACCGCCTGAAGAAAAGATTCTTGATTCCTGGCCAGTTCACTTGCCTCATGCATACTGATGCCCAGTGTCTTTCAATGTCCTGTGTCCACAGCTGGCTCTTCATCTAAGAACTCTGTGTTCCGCCATTGATCTTTCCAAAACACTGTGAAGTTTAATATGGCCAAAGCATAAATAACCACTAAGAAAACCCACGGTTGCAGCACATTTCAAAGAAGCTTAATGCATTATGCTTGTGGCCACTGGGGAAGCCATATTTTTTATTTTTAGCAATCTCTAACCAAATGTAAAAAGTTTAGAGAACACATTATGTGATGGTTGGGATTCAAGAGAAAGAGTCAGTCACACACATGTATGTTGCTTGTTACTTAAAAAGGTTAAATTTATATAAGTTAATGGAAAAATAAAATTTAAAACATTCATTCACTCAGCAGCATGTCCTTTGCAGAACCTCGCTCCCATAACAACCTTCCGGGAAAACTTCTCGATCATAAACAAGATGTCCCGCATCCTATACACCCATCTGGAGATCATCCACCACACCCTGCATCCATCTTCTCTTTGGCCTCCCTCTTCCTCTCTTCCCAGGCATACACCCCTCCATGATTCTTCTCTCCAAACTTTTGTGATGTTTGAAGAGACCAAAATATTTTAATTTTCTTTGTTTTATCATCTTTAATAGCCAACCTTAAAACCAGTATTTAAAATTACCTCTCGAAAATACATTTCCTTGTCTATTTGTTCTTTCCTCTTGTTACTTTGTTTAATAATAAACAAACCAAAAATGGTCCTGAAATAGTTTCCTGTTATGAGTCTATGATGTGATGGCACCGTCACATTTTGTAGGTCAAGAACAAGTAGTAATAGGTGGCCAGTCTTTCTCTCATTATGACAAGAGACGAGCCCTGATGTTGAACCTGTATCCGACCATACTCATGGCATTACCAGCACCATTTGCTATCAGCCTCGCTAGTGCACCTCTCCCCCTCTCTGTTTAATAATATATTTACACATTTATCAGGATATTGCTCGCTAGTGCATTCAGGATATTCCCCTCCTTCAATTCTGATACAGGAAGGGTGTTTGGGTACACTCTCAAACCATGACCCACCCAGCCATACCCCCACCTTTGCCTCTCGTCCGTCAACCTGTACCAAAGACTCAGAAACAGCCCAAGCAGAAAACCACACAGAAAGTCGATGAACAGAAGCCAGGTTCAACTGTGGACAATGTTTCTAAAGGAAAGTAAGTAATAGTACTTTTCTAGTTATTATTTTCATGGAAGTCGCTCAACTGGAATTTCATATTTCTAATGTTGATAAAATATAATTTTTCATGTGTCAAAAGTTGTTAAAAGAGAATGTTAAATTTATTGGATAAGTACAAATGGAAACATTTTTAGAAGTGACTAAACTAAAATATCATTGTATTAAAGTTGATAAATTATAATTTTCTCTTGCTGGAAGTTGATAATTGAACATTTTTCTTTAGTTGAAAGCTGTTAATATATAAAATAAAATTTTTTGATATTTGCTAAATTAGAATGTCACATGTCCTGAATGTTGGCGAGCAATAAAATTTCATTTTGTTGGAAAGTTTCTAACATATAATTTTGTTCTGAAAATGTCATTCTGTGACACCACATATAATTTTGTTCTGAAAATGTCATTGTGTGAAACCACATATAATTTTGTTCAGAAAATGTCATTATGTGAAACCACATATAATTTTGTTCTGAAAATGTCATTCTGTGAAACCACACATACAATGGACACACATGTTCAAGCTTATTGAGCCTATGGTGCTAGTCCTAGATTTTCTATAAATAAACCAGCACATAATGGTCAATGAGGTCTATATCGTGGCGGCCAACTTTTACTTCACAGTAGTTTCCCTTGTACCCATTTTAGGCTGTGCCGACCTGGAAGCCCAAGTAAATGTTTATAGAAATTTATCTCATTGGGGATTTGAACATGACCATCTGGATAGTCGGACCAGCATGCTAGCCGCTGCACTAGCACAGCTCCCAAGCCATTTATGTTAGGGGCGTTCATTTGAAACCGGTTCCAATGGCTTTATTACAAAAGCATGAAAGAACGAACGAACAAACAAACAAACTTTATTTTAAAAGGGTAACAAATTGGGCACGCAGGCCCGTCTTACATTCGGCCCTTTCAATCACTCATCTTTCATTCATCAAATGTGCATGTTACATTAACATAGGGGAATAAAAGACATTGTCAAATGGATTTTGTAAGCATAAACAATGCATATTACGCATGATACATTCACATGAGAAAAAAAGAAAAAACACATTGTCAAATGAAAGTTGTAAACATAACAGAGCATATTGCAATGCTGTGAGACACATCCCCCATCCACCCTCATATCCCGCAGCCACCAACACATCTCCCACCCACCCGCACATACCTCCACGCACTCACACAGAACCAGGCAAACATACATGCCACCACCCACCCACTGATCCCCCACCCACACACATTTCCCACCCCACACACATCCTCACACACCAAAGAAGAAGAAGAAGGAGGAGGAGGAGGGAAAAGAAGAAGAAGGAGGAGGGAGGAGAGAAGAAGAAGAAGGAAGAAGAAGAAGAAGAAGAAGAAGAGGAAGAAGAAGAAGAAGAAGACGAAGCCACACACATACCCCCGCTAACCCACACATCCCGCACCTATCCACACACATATCCCCACACTCTCACATTTTTCACCACCCACTCACACACCATCAGCCAACCTACACCCACTCACCCGCCCAATATTCCCCACCTCTCAACTACACATCCCCACCCATAAACACATCTCCCCATCTGCCCACACATATCCCCCACCCAAAACACCCCAAAACACACACCCCGCCACCCACATATACCCACCCACACACACCGCCGCTCACACACATCTTCTCACAACTACACACCTCCCCCCACCCATACACTCATCTCTCACACACATCCACCCACTCACATACTCATCCATCAACCACTCACACCCACACATCACCCACGCGCCCATCAACACATGCATCACTCATCTACCCTCCCACCCACACACACCCCAACCACCCAGCCAAACACATATCCCCCATCCTCGCATACATCCTTCAATCACCTGCACATCCCACACCTGCCCCCTCCCACACAAAACTCCAGCCATAAACACATCCCCCACATACATTCCCCATACACATCTCCATACACATTCCCCTTACACAAAGAAACATTAACAGGTGTGGTAGAATTAAACAAAGCATTCATTTTGAATGAATTATGCACCATGGGTTGGTTAGAAGAAGTCGTCGTAGGCATTCAGTCAAGCATCCCATTTCTTAGGTAGGCGGCGAATGCCATCCACAAGAAAGGATTGTGGTTGCTCACTGAACCAAGTGTTTACCACGTTCATTACGTCTGCATCTGTGTGAAATTGTTGCCCCTTGAGAGCTTTTTTTAGAGGTCCGAACAAATGAAAATCACATGGTGACAAATCAGGACTATAGGCTGGATGTTGCATAATTTCCCACTTCTTCCTTGCTAATGCTTCCTGCACAATCTTTGCGACATGCGGACAAGCATTATCGTACAACAAAATCACACCGCGAGAAAGCATGCCGGGTTGTTTATTCTTGATGGCTTTTTGCAGCTTGTCTAGTGTTTGCAAGTAGTGGGTAGAGTTGATATTGACACCAGATTCTTTAAAGTGGGCCAACAATAGCCCTTTATGGTAAAAAATGCGATCAGCATAACCTTACCAGCGAAAACCTGTAACCTGAATTTTTTGGCTTTTGGTGATCCAGCATGCTTCCATTGCATGCTCTCTCTTTTGCTGGTCAGCTCAAAGTGGTGACACCATGATTCATCACCTGCCACTAAGTGGAAGAGAAATGCATCACCCTCCACTCTGTAACGCAGCAAGTGGTTCAAACACCATCCCATGCATTCATCTTTTTTGTGGTCGGTCAACATCCATGATACCCACTGTGAACACACCTTCCGATATTGCAGTTTCTTATGAACGACCTTTTGAATTGTCCCAATTGACACATCAAATTGTTCCGCTAGCGATCATATGCTTCGACAGCAGTTCATCTATACTGCTGCATCAATTTTGGCGATGGTTTTTTCTGTTGCAACAATATATGCTTGACCCGGCCATCGAAGATCTGTCGTGAACTGATGTCCTTTCCGGAACATTCATGCCGTCTGTCACTGTTGTCTTCGACACACATTTGTTGCCATACGCCGCCTGCATTCTTCGATGAATGTCCACTGGTTGACATCCTTCAAATGAAAGAAACTGAATCACCACTCTTTGAGTGGATTTTGGATTAAGCTGGCTATTTTCTCAACGGTCAGAAACAGAGCCTATGCATCATGGGACGATTAGCACATGCTCTTTTATTCATTGGTCAGTACTTATCACATGACTATGACATGATCATGTTCAACGAATGCAATTACAACGTATGCAGTGCAGCACGAATGGATTTCAAATGAACATCCCTTATAATTTATTTAAAATCTGTTACTTATGCAAGTTATTTACTTCCACAGGCAAACTTGGAAGAACATGTAAGTACTGAGTTTGTCAACTGCAAACTGCTTTCATGTTTGTCAATTGTCATCCCACATCGACGACACAGTAGATGGGGCATGCCTGTATGTGATTCGTCTCTCTTAGAAAATGTCAAAGAGTATGGGTGCATATAGTTCCAGTGGCAAGTTGGTTATGTTTTGTCTCTGCTTTGTTCTCTTATTACAATTATCATAATAATAATTAGTATAAGTTTGCCATGTTGTAATCATTTTTACACATTCCTATGCTCTACCGTGGATAATGTTTATGCCTGAAGCTGTTGGCACAATATGGGGTGTCAGGTTTGGTGAACTCCACCCAATATTCAGCGTTAACAGAAAGCAGGTAGTACCATCTACTGTTATACGGTAGCTCAGTCATATCTAAGACCTGACAGTTCATGTGTTTACAATGCATATATCCTGTTGTTGCTGAAAGTTCATCTAATGTGTGGTGTATGAATGACATAAAATATGCAAGGAAAGAAACAAGAGGGAAATAATTTTAGACTGGTCTGCCTCCCCAATTCTTAACCCTTTGAACATTGTTCATTGGTTCATTCCACCACAAGTCTTCCTGCTAGTGTTGAATAGGATTCTAGATTCCCCCCAATATTAACCACATGTAGTCTTCGATTTGTGTTTCCTTGTGCTGCTGGTGCTGATATTTATAGACATTATTATGCCTCCGTTGGTCAACTTCATTGTTTGTTTCCTGGGGGAAGCTATCGACCCTTTCATTTCCACAACCTACTGGTATAGACAGTAGAACTACTTGTTGGCTGCAGTTTGCTTTCACTTTTGTGTAGTAAGCAAGAGAATATCCATACTGATGTTACTCAATGTCCACACCGGAGGAGACAAAATACAAGTGAAAGCCTATCTGGCCACAATGGTTTAACCATTGCAGAAACTGGTGTTGGGGTGTAGTGTTAGTCAGAGTGAAATGTCAAGGACCATTTAACAGATCTTGAGGCAAATTGAATATATGGCACCCTATGTGTGCTGGCCGGCTCCGTGGCGAAGGGGTTAGTTACAGACACAGTTCGTAATCCTGCATACCCACGTCTGAAACACAGCTGGGGGAGATTTGGCAGCAGACCGTCTAACGTTGGTTTTTTACAAAATGGTATGGGTGCCGGTCATTCAGAAAGAAATGGCATACCGAACGTAAACTTACCAAGAGATCACAACAGCAAAAAATGCTGGTGATGACTGTGACGTCATGTAAACGATATGCAACTAATTCTTTTTTTAAGTGTGTTCTGATAAATATCACTGGCCATCTTTATTTTCCCTGACATTTCCTGGTACCAATATGATACTAGTTTGATCTGGAAAGCCAATGTCCAATTTTAAAAAAAAATCTACATATTTAGAGATTTGAACACAGGATCATCAGGAAAATGTGCTAGCCACTGTACTACCACATCCCTCACCCTCCCTGTGAAGTGTTTGGCCTTTAAATATTCCAAACCATGGCATGATGTGGCGTAACCATTTTTACTCCTCGCTGCCTTTGCTTCTTAGAAGAAAAAAAACAACAATTGACAGTTATCTAGGGTTAATTGTATAAGGCAGGGTTGACTGCAGAACCGCACTGGTCTTAAAATAAAATTACTTCTGCCTATGTTGGCAATGTCCTGGTAAGCAAGCAGCATATATGAATACATGCCAGTAAGGCACATTAATTAAGCTGCATGTATGAATACATTCCCGGAAGACACACTGGCGATATGATCCAGCATGGTACAGTGCAAACCGCTTAAGGCGATCTCGGATGTGGTGAATGTCTTTTTATGAAGAACAATATTGTATTGTATGTTGTAAATGCATTACTATATGCCTGAACTCTTGTAAGAGATATTTCTGATAATAAGAACTATTTCTTAGGTCCCAGGTGAGTTTGCCTTATCTTCTTCTTCTTCTTCTGCGTTCATCCGGAGTTTTTTCCAGGATGTGATTGCGTTGTGCCTGTTTACAGCAGAGCTGCATTCTTGTGCCGTTAAGCCGACACATCCGACTTCTGCGGGCATTTGTTGACCGGGTTAACCTTCCCGGGGTTTGCCTTATCAGGTCTGCACTGTGTTTGAATATGTGGACCAATCTAACTGCCAACACATATCTTTTATAACCCTTCAGTAGATCAGCGTGGCCAAATGGATAAGAACGCATGTTCTTAAACATCCGGTGTGCTGATGCCGAGGTAAGGGGTTCGACCCCTACACCAGACAGCTGGACTAAAATGTTGACCTGTCGTCCTTGACTTGGGGATGTAAACTACAAGTACCTCTGAAGTCGGAGTGGGTTCGCCTGGTGGCGAGGGACACTGTTAATAGGGAAAGCTAATCCACACACAAAATTCAGTCTAGCACTACTAGAAGTTGTATGTATGGACTACGCTTGAGTTCAAAGCGAGCGAGCGCAAAAATAAAACAGAAATAACCCTTCGATCTTGTCCATCAATACCTACTGTATACCCTTCTATATGCCTTGAGGTACACTGGACACATGGTGCCAGACTCACCTATTTAATAGACCAATCAGCACTCAGTGAGTGATGGGGTCAGTATTCTGTTGGCTGCATTTACTTTCCAAGACATTTACTGGTACATGTTTTAGGCTGAGTCGAACCAGGAACCCAGGTCAGGCTGAGTCTGACCCAGGAAACCAGGTCAGGCTGAGTCTGACCCAGGAAACCAGGTGAGGCTGAGTCGACCCATGAACCCAGGTAAGGCTGAATCGACCCATGAACCCAGGTCAGGCTGAGTTGGCCCATGAACCCAGGTCAGTTTGAAAAATCTGCCCTGATACAGATTAGAACCTATGATCACTAGGCAGGCAAGCTAGTGTCTAGCCTCTAATTCCCCCATGGACCATCTATATCTGCTGTATACTATAGTTTATTGTGACATTCCATGTCTTGTCTAGGGACTTCTAAACCACAACCTGGATGATGACTACAACTCTGTGGGAGATATCCTGATGACATGGCCCACAACTTTGGATGATGACTACAACTCTGTGGGAGATATCCTGATGACATGGCCCACAACTTGGATGATGACTGCAACTCTGTGGGAGATATCCTGATGACATGGCCCACAACTTTAGATGATGACTCAACTCTGTGGGAGATATCCTGATGACATAGCCCACAACTTTGGATGATGACTACAACTCTGTGGGAGATATTCTGATGACATGGCCCACAACTTGGATGATGACTACAACTCTGTGGGAGATATCCTGATGACATGGCCCACAACTTTGGATGATGACTACAACTCTGTGGGAGATATCCTGATGACATGGCCCACAACTTTGGATGATGACTACAACTCTGTGGGAGATATCCTGATGACATGGCCCACAACTTTGGATGGTGAATACAACTCTGTGGGAGATATCCTGATGACATGGCCCACAACTTGGGTGATGACTACAACTCTGTGGGAGATATCCTGATGACATGGCCCACAACTTTGGATGATGACTACAACTCTGTGGGAGATATCCTGATGACATGGCCCACAACTTGGGTGATGACTACAACTCTGTGGGAGATATCCTGATGACATGGCCCACAACTTTGGATGATGACTACAACTCTGTGGGAGATATCCTGATGACATGGCCCACAACTTGGGTGATGACCAATTGGCACTTGTTTGGTGATGTGGTCAATATCATATGGCTGGTGATGTGGTCAATATCATGCAATTGTGATGTGTTCAGTATCATGTGATGTGGTAAATATCATGTGATTGGTGATATGGTCAATATCATGCGATTGGTGATGTGGTCAATATCATGCGATTGGTGATGTGGTCAATATCATGTGATTGGTGATGTGATAAATATCATGTGATTGGTGATGTGATATTTATCATGTGATTGGTGATGTGGTTGATATCATGTGATTGGTGATGTGGTTGATATCATGTGATTGAAGATGTGGTCAATATCATGTGATTGGTGA
The DNA here is from genome assembly GCA_963921405.1 of Cepaea hortensis. Lineage (NCBI taxonomy): Eukaryota > Metazoa > Mollusca > Gastropoda > Stylommatophora > Helicidae > Cepaea > Cepaea hortensis. The sequence goes on along the minus strand of OY992888.1, from coordinate 27,713,421 downwards.
TGTGGTCAATATCATGCAATTGGTGGTGTGGCCAATATGTGATTGGTGATGTGGTAATATCATGTGATGTAGTCAATATCATGTGATTGGTGATGTGGTAAACATCATGTGATTGGTGATGTGGTCAATATCATGTGATTGGTGATGTGATCAGTATCATGTGATTGGTGATGTGGTCAATATCGTGTGCTTGGTGATGTGGTCAATATCATGTGGTTGGTGATGTGGTCAATATCGTGTGCTTGGGAAGTGGCAAATGTTGTGATTAGTGATGTGGTCAATTTTATTTCATATGATCAGTATCATGTGATGTGGTAAATATCATGTGATTCTTGATGTGGTCAATATCATGTGATTGGTGATGTGGTCAATATCATGTGATTGGTGATGTGGTCAATATCATGTGATTGGTGATGTGGTAATATCATGTGATTGGTGATGTGGTATCATGTGATTGGTGATGTGATAAATATCATGTGATTGGTGATGTGGTCAATATCATGTGATTGGTGATGCAATAAATATCATGTGATTGGTGATTTGATCAATATGAGATGATTGGTGATGTGATATTTATTATGTGATTGGTGATGTGGTCAATATCATGTGATTGGAGATGTGGTCAATATCATGTGATTGATGATGTGGTCAATACCATGTGATGTGGCCAATATCATGTGATTGGTGATGTGGTCAATATCATGTGATTGGTGGTGTGGTCAATATGTGATTGGTGATGTGGTAATATCATGTGATGTGGTCAATATCATGTGATTGGTGATGTGGTAAACATCATGTGATTGGTGATGTGGTCAATATCATGTGATTGGTGATGTGGTCAGTATCATGTGATTGGTCATGTCATTAGTGATGTGGTCAATATCGTGTGCTTCGTGATGTGGTCAATCTTGTGTGCTTGGTGATGTGGTCAATATCATGTGATTGGTCATGTGATCAATATCATGTGATTGGTGATGTGGTCAATATCATGTGATTGGTGATGTGGTCAATTTCATGTGACGTGATCAGTATCATGTGATGTGGTAAATATCATGTGATTGGTGATGTGGTCAGTATCATGTGATTGGTGATGTGGTCAGTATTATGTGATTGGTGATGTGGTCAATATCATGTGATTGGTGATGTGGTCAATATCATGCGATTGGTGATGTGGTCAATATCATGTGATTGGTGATGTGATAAATATCATGTGATTGGTGATGTGATATTTATCATGTGATTGGTGATGTGGTTGATATCATGTGATTGGAGATGTGGTCAATATCATGTGATTGGTGATGTGGTCAATATCATGTAATTGGTGGTGTGGCCAATATGTGATTGGTGATGTGGTAATATCATGTGATGTAGTCAATATCATGTGATTGGTGATGTGGTAAACATCATGTGATTGGTGATGTGGTCAATATCATGTGATTGGTGATGTGATCAGTATCATGTGATTGGTGATGTGGTCAATATTGTGTGCTTGGTGATGTGGTCAATATCGTGTGCTTGGTGATGTGGTCAATATCGTGTGCTTGGGAAGTGGCCAATATTATGTGATTAGTGATGTGGTCAATTTTATTTCATATGATCAATATCATGTGATGTGGTCAATATCATGTGATTGGTGATGTGGTCAATATCATGTGATTGGTGATGTGGTCAATATCATGTGATTGGTGGTGTGGTCAATATGTGATTGGTGATGTTGTAATATCATGTGATGTGGTCAATATCATGTGATTGGTGATGTGGTCAATATCATGTGATTGGTCATGTGATTGGTGATGTGGTCAATATCGTGTGCTTGGTGATGTGGTCACTATCGTGTCCTTGGTGATGTGGTCAATATCATGTGATTGGTGATGTGGTCAATATCATGTGATTGGTGATGTGGTCAATATCATGTGATTGGTGATGTTATTAATACCATGTGATGTGGTCAATATCATGTGATGTGGTAATATCATGTGATTGGTGATGAGATCAATATCATGTGATTGGTGATGAGGTCAATATCATGTGATTGGTGATATGGTCAATATCATGTGATTGGTGATGAGGTCAATATCATGCCTGCTGTCTTTAATTCCAAAGACCGATGATTGCTTGGTCACAAATCCCCCAGAAGACTAAGTGTTAACCCTCAACTCTCTGTGCGATGGAGTCAGGTTGCCTAACCCTGGCAGAGGTTAGTATTTGTCAGGTGTCAGGATGGTGTAAAGACTTATCTCAGGACCCGGTACCAAAATATCTTTTTTTAACGACTGTCTTGTACATTTGTACATATCTCCTTTCCCTCTCCAAGCTAATAAAATAAAAACCAGCTGGGTGTGTTAAACCTGCATCAGAACGTCACATCTACAGAGAGGTGTATTAGGATTCAGCATTGCATGTACAGACTGGCGGTGATTAGGCCTAGGTTTCCACCACACATATTAGGTATTTCATTGTTAGCAGGTTTCAACCAAATAGACTAGAGGGCAGAGTGAGTGACATGTTAAATATGTCTAATCCTACACAATGAACAACAAATATACCTTCTCCAAACAATATACCTTCAAGGTTTTAATATAAAGTCTTCTTTAAAATAGTTCAGAATTAAAATATATGCGTTAGGAAACTTGTGTATCACTTTACATAAAAAATATATATACATATATATTAAGTAAAGTTTTAGTCAACAGTTACATCTCTGCTAGTATACCAGTTTATGTGCAACAAATTCAAACTTGAAACCCAATTAAAATAGAAACAGTGGCAGAAGTGACCATAGGGTACACATTAATAAAAATCTACCTCAACTCACTGCAGGTGCAGTTTTATTATCACTTCTTTAACAATGTCCATTTTATAAAGTTGTCTTCACTGAATGAACATTATATTACTAATTATAACATACCCAAGTAGTTAAGGCATTAACTACAGACGGTAGACAAGGGAGAGGTGGTCCTGGGACCAGTTGGAAAAAGTGGAGGAACAGATTGAAAACCCGTATGTGGAAAGGATGAGATTGCTGGGCATTGGCAAGGGTTCTGGTAGAATCTCAAAACTGAGAGGGAAGACCAGGAGATCTTTCAGTGGGAACGATTAGTAGTATGACTCTTCGCTGGCTATTGAACGAGGGCATGGAGCACGTATGGGAATGTCCTAAGCCCAGTGATCTCAGTTCTTAGCTCAACTCAACTCAACTGTCAGAAGGTAGTCTTCTCTCTTGTGAAAGACTTGTTCCAAGTAAGCATCAAGTAGCATTCCACATTCAATCGCTACACACAAGAAAGTCATGTTATTTACTTCTCGAATCACCCTGAAAGTTTCCCACATGTGCAGGGTGAGAACAATCTTGACTGCAGGAGGATATCACAATATATCATGAAATAGAAAGCTATGTTTAGATTCTGTGGAGAAACATTAAAAATAAACACAAGTGCATGTGTTTGTTTTTATTCTTTCTCTGCAGGGTATAGAAATTCATTTTGGCTTCATTTTATTTTGTGCCAGATGAGTCTTTCCTTCGAGATTTGACAGGACATGAAAGTTCAAGGGGTCAGTTACTTGCTAGTTATTAACTACGAGTCTGTCCCAAGCCACACTGTGAGCGATCAACTATCATCCTTGTGTACCAATCTGGCTCAGTGGCGAAGGGGTTATTGATGCAGTTACGTTAGTTTTTAATGAAATGGTATGGGAGCCGGTCGTTCAGAAAGCAATGGCAAACTACTGAACATAAACTGGCCCAGGAATCATGAACAGCCAAAAAATGCTGGGGTTGACTGCTACATCAGTAAAGGATATGCAACTAACAGTGTGTGTGTACGAAGCATGTGGTCAGACATTGGCCTGAACCTACTATAGAAACCCGGTAAGTTATTTTAACATGTAATATGGCATATGCTGTCTCTTTGAAGCTAGTGTATTTTGCCGATCCAAATATCTTGAAAATATAAAAAGGATATTACTTGGTGCCTGTGCAGAATGTTAAAAGTTGCATTTCCTTTACAAGACATAGCAGTCAACCCCAGCATTTTTGGCTGTTTATGATTGCAGGAAAAGTTTACGTTCAGTAGTTTGCCATTGCTCTTCACAGAGCCGGCTGTGCACAACAGGAGGACTAAAATCCTATGATAGAATCACCAATGTGGAGTTCATGGAGAGAACTAAACAATCCTCTGTGAATCACACATACACACCTTTGTTTATAACTCACAGGGCCAACAAAATAGAGACATAAAACACATGGATAAGAGAATTAGATACAGAGATGAATCATATGGGAATGATATTGAAGGTGCTGAAAGAGATACTGACAGCTTGGTGTGTGTTGAGGGAATTTGCTCCAGTGGGGAATACAGGGCAGCAGATAACAAGGATCAAATGAAGCAAAGTTTGCTGAAGTTCATTTATTCATACAGTAGCAGCTCCCATAACAACCATCTGGAAAACCTCTGTCATAAGCAAGATGTCCCACGCCCGATACACCCATCTGGAGATCCTCTGCCACATTCTGTACCCATCTTCTCTTTGGCCTTCCTCTTCTTCTCTTCCTAGGCCCTCCATGATGGTTCTCTCCAAACTTTCATGACGTTTCAAGTGACCAAAATATTTCAATTTTCTTTGTTTTTCGTCTTTGCTGAAGTTACAAGCTACAAATTCTAGCAGCTATCAAGAATACTTGGAAATACTAGCCCACCTCAAACACTGGTGTCCCATCATGTCAGTGCCAAGGAACACGGAGCAAAGGCAATAACTGTCAAAGGATAAGTAATTCATGTAAATTTAGTTGCATGTCTTTTACAGGACATAGCAATCAACCCCAGCATTTTATCACTGTCTGTAATTTACTAGGCAATTTTTTACATTCAGTAGTTTGCCACTGCTTTCTGAATGTCTGACTTTCATACCATCAAAATCAATGCAATGTGGTCAGCTTCCATGTCTATGGCTGATTTTGAACTCTCAACTTTGTGCATCGGGAAATGGTGAAATGTGTTCGTGGCCCCTAGGCAGAGCCGGAAATAATGTAATTATTTAGTTTATTTTAGCATTTTAAATTTATTGATAACATTTCAAGTAGTAGATGACGGAAGTGAATTTAAAGTGTACACAAACACTGATCAGGAATATATATAACCAATGCACTAAAAAAAACAATCATCAAACACATGTGACGTGGTTCATGCCAACAATTGTTGTAAACTTGACCTGGTTAAACATTTGTTGTATTCGAATGTCCTTTACAAATCGTTGCAATCAACCATCAGTCAGTATTTATTGGCTGTGTGTGATTTTTAAGGCAACTTTAAGTTCAGTAGTTTTCCATTGCGTTTTGAATGGCGGGCACTCATACTGTTGTGAAAATCAATGCAAAACAATTGACTCCCACATCGGTTGAGGCTGATTTTGAAAGCTTTTAAGTTGGAACTGCATGTAAAATTGGTATATTGCTAGTGGTTTTGAATACTCTGAATGACAGTGTCATGGAGAAATCTAATGTGGGGAAATTTATTTTACACATTCTAAATTTATTGTGTCTAAGTCACATTTGTGGCTCAGGATTAGCGAACAAAGTTTTAATCTGGGGCAAAAATTGCTGTGTGTCAATTTTCAAAATGATACCAGCCATTCAGAAAGAAATTGCAAATTACTCAACATAACATTGCTGATAAAAATAACAAAGATCCTATAAATTCTGAGGTTGAATGCCATGTCCTTTACAGGACATGGAACTGGTTGATTTTTTTAATAGGCTCTAATAATTAATAATAATTAATGTCCAAATGGTTTTTATAAATATTGTTATAAACAGATCTCCAGATTTTCTTATCTTACATACAACTGATATGTTTTATACTTGTACAAGATGTATGAACATTATGAAAACAGAATCATTTGACAAGCCTTGGGTACAATGGGCAGCATACTGTGCTCATATTTGTATGCAACAATATACAATATACATTCACGATACATGATATTTCTTGAAACCCATTTTAGGCTGGGTCGATCTGGGAGCCAAGGTCAATTTTTAATATCTGCCTCAATGTGGATTACACACATAGTTAAGTTAGTTGTATATCCTTTACAGAACATAGCAGTCAACTCCAGCATTTTTTGGCTGTTTGTGATTCATGAGCTAGTTTATGTTCAGTAGTTTGAAATTGCTTTCTGAATGACCGGCAATCATACCATTGTTTAGAAACCAATGCCAGGCGGTGTGCTTCCAAATCGTGTACTGCTGTTTCGAACGCGGTATGTGGGATTACGAACTGCATTCGCAACCCCTTCGCCACAGACACATAGGGCCTGATCAAATAACACACTTGTTATTTGTGGCTGTTACCCACCATCACTTCCCCTAATCATTTGATGGAGCCTTTAGCAAATGAAAGAGTTTAATGCAATTAGTTTTGTTCTTTTAAAGTTTTGATTTAAATGTTAGAAAATTTACGGAACAAATTACTCCGTTGTGTTAAATTTAAAAAAACAACTCTCGATGAAAAGGTTTTTAAGTCAAACAGAAGCACATTATAATCAAGGGATTTGGACAATATTGCAGTCTGGTGCATGTTTTCACCCAACAAATCTCCCTGCATGTGCTTCTGAATTCTAGCCTGAAAGTTACACAGGTCTTGCCTATTGTATAGTCTACGACATGACCACATTTTGAAACTGACCTCCAATTTCCTAAATGGACAGCATCTTGGAAAACACACATGTATCTGTACCTTTCAAGCTACATAAGAACTACTACTTCTTCACTGCTCTTTTAAGGTTGAGTATGTTAGACCCAGTTATAGGGAGTATGTTAGACCCAGTTATAGGGAGTATGTTAGACCCAGTTATAGGGAGTATGTTAGACACAGTTATAGGGAGTATGTTAGACCCAGTTATAGGGAGTATGTCAGACCCAGTTATAGGGAGTATGTTTCACCCAGTTATAGGGAGTATGTTACACCCAGTTATAGGGAGTATGTTACACCCAGTTATAGGGAGTATGTTACACCCAGTTATAGGGAGTATGTTTCACCCAGTTATAGGGAGTATGTTTCACCCAGTTATAGGGAGTATGTTAGACCCAGTTATAGGGAGTATGTTAGACCCAGTTATAGGGAGTATGTTAGACCCAGTTATAGGGAGTATGTTAGACCCAGTTATAGGGAGTATGTTAGACCCAGTTATAGGGAGTATGTTAGACCCAGTTATAGGGAGTATGTTACACCCAGTTGTAGGGAGTATGTTACACCCAGTTGTAGGGAGTATGTTACACCCAGTTGTAGGGAGTATGTTACACCCAGTTGTAGGGAGTATGTTAGACCCAGTTATAGGGAGTATGTTAGACCCAGTTATAGGGAGTATGTTAGACCCAGTTATAGGGAGTATGTTAGACCCAGTTATAGGGAGTATGTTAGACCCAGTTATAGGGAGTATGTTAGACCCAGTTATAGGGAGTATGTTAGACCCAGTTATAGGGAGTATGTTACACCCAGTTATAGGGAGTATGTTACACCCAGTTATAGGGAGTATGTTACACCCAGTTATAGGGAGTATGTTACACCCAGTTATAGGGAGTATGTTACACCCAGTTATAGGGAGTATGTTACACCCAGTTGTAGGGAGTATGTTACACCCAGTTGTAGGGAGTATGTTACACCCAGTTGTAGGGAGTATGTTACACCCAGTTGTAGGGAGTATGTTACACCCAGTTATAGGGAGTATGTTACACCCAGTTATAGGGAGTATGTTACACCCAGTTATGCACATCAAAGGTCAGCGTGTTTGACTTCAGCATGCATCTGTAAGGTCTGTTTCCTCTAGACAGATTCCATCCAAGGTAACGGGCTCTATCCACCCGTGGGTTTGCTTACCTTTTCCTAACAATTTTGTCAGGGCAGCAGCTTTACAGCCTATTGTTTGTGATTTCCAACTGCCGAGGGATTTTTATCATGCACAGCTTGCACATGAGAACTCCTGTTTTCCACTTCTATCCAAAAAGGCTACGTACCCAATCTCACAACCCAAGAGATCAGGTGGAAGTGTCATTTCATTAGATGCCAGTGGTTCTTGAAAAAATGTCCAGCCCTATGCAGGGATCGAACCCAGTTTCTGAGGCAGACACTGTCAGCCACAGCTCTTCGTTACATGAAAACAACAAGTAGTTTTGATTAATTTGCTTGAAAAAATTAAACAGCATTTTCAACAGCTGAAATGATTCTCGCACACGTAATAATTAGAAACACACAGACAAAAGATATCACGTGCACATGTTACTTCAAGACTGGCTTATATAATTAATCATCTGGCTGTTTTACTTGGGTTGTCAATGGATAAAGCTTTTCCTGTTTGGAAGCCTGCGACTCCAGGCTGTCGTGCCCGTGTACTTGTCAGTCATGTTGAGAACAGTGTTTGCTGACTGAAATAAGATTAACTTTCATGTTGTTTTTCCTTTTTGAGGTTTGGAAATGTGATAACAGCAACGTTGTTTTATAAAGCCAGATACACAATGTATCATATATGTCATTTTATTTCAATATTCCATCTTTATGGTACATGTTTACACAATACTATTATATAATGTTAATTTAATGTCAATTTTGTCTTTGTATGTTGCTTTTGACTGCTGATGAAAGCTTGTTACCAGAACATATTTTTTGTGATGTGTTCCTGTAAAGCTGATCTTTAGTGCCGAAAGATAATATATCTCCAAATATGACCTTCCATTTGGAAAGAAGAACGACATATCATACTAGGGTCATCATGTTATTTGTTTTGCTTCAAGGTATCTTCCACAATTTCAATGCTCAGTGAATGGACATTTACATTCTATTACTTGTTCATTTGATTGTGTACCATGTATTGTCCAAACCTACTTTGTGTGTGGCACTGGGTCACTTAAAATACTTTTTAACAGACGGTACTTCTGTTTTCTGCGCTCGCTCGCTTTGAACCCAAGTGTAGTCCATACACACTATTTATATTATAGTAGTGATGGACTGAATTGTGCGTGTGGGTTAGCTTTCCCCATTAACAGTGTCCCTCGCCATCAGGCGAATCCACTCTGACTTCAGAGGTACTTGTAATTAACGTTCCCAAGTCAAAGGCACCAGATGTGCTGTATGGCTCTGAAACCTGGAGTACATACAACGAAAGGAGACAAAGCCTTGTTACAAACCTTTTGAGAACAAAGTTTTAAGACGCATCTTTGGGCCCATTAGGGATGCACAAAGTGGAGAGTGGAAAAGAAGAAGTAACAAAGACATTTTTGATCTGTTTTAAATCCCCGCTAATCACTGGTATCATGAAGGCTAATAGACTACAATGGCTGGGGCATATAGAAAGAATAGAAGATAATAGGGAAACAAAACTCGCTTACACTCAGGAAATAAATGACCGTAGACCCCGAGGTAGACCAAGAAGACGGTGGAGAGATAATATATATACAGACCTACAAGCACTTGGAATCAACGACTGGCAAGAGAAGATCAACCAGAGAGACGAATGGAGATGGATTGTATCTGCAGCAAAGAACCTCAATGACTCGGAACGCTGAAGAAGAAAAAGAAGTCAAGGACAACAGGTCAACATTTTAGTCCAGCTGTCCAGTGTTGGGGTTGAACCGCTTGCCTTGACATCAGCACACCTGATGTTTAAGAACATGCGTTTCTATCCATTCGGCCATGCGGACCTGCTAACAGACGGTACTTAAGTTTGCAATGGTCATTCCTCAGTTTGATTTTCATGTGGTCTCCTGGTCATGGGAAGTACAAAGCTGGATGTTCTGGGTTGAGAGGTGCAGCTATTACATTCACTGGTAACACTGTCAGTAAAGTAGAAGTAAAGGCAAGGGGCACGAGCTACATGCTTTAATGCAGTGGTTCTCAACTGGTGGGGAATTCCCCCCCCCCCCCCCCCCCCCCCCCAGGGGGGGGGAATTTTATGGTTTCCAGGGGGGGAATTAAGATTATTTCAAGATCGCGTTAATACAAGAACCGATTACTTGATATTGTTTTTCCCTTCATACTTTATGGTACTGTACGTCTCACCCGTCTGAAATTCATTTTATAACATCAGTAGACCCGCAAATCTGTGGGGTGGGGATTTTACAAAAAAAAAGGGGAGGGGGGGGAATGACGTTCTGAAAATATGATGGAGAGGGGCACAGGCCAAAAAAGGTTGAGAACCACTGCGGTAATGCTTATCTGGCACGTGGTACTAGCCTATTTATATAAACCAATTGGCAATCGGAGGGGGCTAGTCAATGTTGCAGCAACTGCCTATACTTGCCAAGACATTTCCTGGTACCCATTTTAAGCTTGATAAAACCGGGGGAACAGGTCAAGTTTAAAAATCTGGCTCGACACGAATTCAAACCCATGACAAACTGGCATGCAAGCGGTTGTTAACATTGACACTTGCTCAAAATACATCCCGTTTGTTTCATAGCATACAGAAGCAGTTTGTTTCTGATCACAAAATGAACACTACACAAACCTGACTTCCGCCTTTTATGTTCTTGACTCTGGAAACATCTGAAGATCTTCTGGTTGCATGAGGTTTGGAGAAATTTTTCTTTCCCTGTGTTCGGTCGACATCCTTTACTGAAGATTGTGCCATGCTAAAAGTAATTATTATAACAATGAATCTGCGATGATTATTTCTTTAACCATGAAGTACAAAAATTATAAGAGATTTAACAGCAGACAAGAAAAACACATTAACTCCACAATACTGCAAGGCAATTTGCCGCAAGCACAATCTTTTTGACTGTTGTCTAGCTCTAGTGGTCATTTGTTAATTACTTCTATCTTCTTCTGTGATAAAGACCGGCATTCTTTGGGCAGAGTGGCAGACTTCAATTCAACAATCAAAAATAGATAGCATCTGTTGGATTTTTTTTCCCACAGGACATGTTGTGGTGGGAAACGAGCAGACGGACAGACTGGCTGGGTCCGCACCTCTGGGTTGGTTATTGGGGCATTACAAGGCAGACGTGGTTGAGACTCTTTGGGATGGAGTGTATACTGTGAAAAAACAGAAAGATCATCATGGCCTGGAAAGAATGGTGCTGCAGAGAGTGACTAGAGGATCTAGCCAACACTCCGAGGATAGGCCAGTCACGACACATAATCGGATTGCTACTGGTACCGTTAATATTGGGATTCTTCACTGGTTGTTGAAGATGAGGACGTAGCACATATGGGGATGCCTCAACTGCTATGATGTGGGTTCTGGACCCTTCTGTGATGTTACCGTACACCCAGGTCTTGTTCAGTGTATGCGTATATGGTCTCCACGTTATCGTAAATTCACTCAATGTGATCTAATTGTCTCACTTTACTATTAAGACTGGTCGTTGTTTATACCATCTCCTTGTTACCATAATTTCACTCAATGTGAGATACCATGTTATTGTTATGTTAACAATGGTGGCTGTTTATATTGTCCCCATGTTATCATAAATTTAATCAATGTCACTTTTATGTTATCACTGCTGCTAGGAATTTTTCATAAGAACCACTGGTATCCAATGATATCATACATCCTCCTGATCTCTTGAGTAGTGAGATTGAATACCTAGCTGTTTCAGACAATGGCGAAAGTTGTGTATGTTAAATAATCCTACGCCAGGTGGTAATCACATAAGGCCACTGCCCTGACAAAATTGTTAGGAAAGAAAAATTACACACAGGCTGATAGAGCCCATTACCATGGATGTAATGTCTAGAGCAGTGATTTTCAAACTTTTTTGGCCCATGCACCCCTTCACCATATGTTCAGAATGTTATTCCCCCCCACCCCCTTCATATTTCCTTCCTATAAACCCCCCCCCCCCCCCACATAGTATACGTAAAAATGGAAGCTAACTTTAATAAAACATATTAGAATAAGTCTAGAATCTACATAAAACGTGATTTGTGGAGCTACTTACATTATAAAATGAATTTCAGAAGGGTGAAAAGTACAGAACCGTAAAGTGTGGGAGAAAAAAACAATATCAAGTAATCAGTTCTTGTATTAACGCGATCTTGAAATAATCTTAATTTCCCCTGGAAACCCTAAAATCCCCCTCCCCTAGGGGGGAATTCCCCACCGGTTGAGAACCACTGGTCTAGAGGAAGCTGACCCTACACAAATACATGTCGAGCACATTGACCTCCGAGGGACATAACTAGGTGCAAAGCACTTCCTTTGAAAGAGGAATGAAAAAGAAAAACAATTCCCCCCCCCCCCTCTTCTGGTTCGGTACATACAAACTTGCAATGCTGGGGACTAAACCTAGACCACTGTGACAGCAGGAAAGCGCATTAACCATTTTTGCAACAGCAGTTATCTAAAGACCAGTGCAGCTATTTGTTAATACACACACTTAGGAATATAGGGCCTTTTTTGCTGTATGGCAGTGAATCTTAAAATGTAAATTTTAAAAATTAGGGAGGACTAGGAAGCAACAGAGATGTGGTTCCTGAGACAAATGTTGGGAATTCCTTGGACTGGCTGAGTAGCTAACGATGATTGCCTGAAAGAGGCTAATGAAACTAAACATTATATACAACAATAAGAAATTGACAAACAGCTTTCTTTGGTCATGTGATGAGAAGAGAGACATTGGAGAATATCGTAACAACTGGAACGATCAAGAGGAAGCAGAGGCAGACCAAGAGAAATGATGCTGGATGGACTGAGATGGTGGCATGGAGGAATTTCAGCAGCAGAGTTGATCCAGAACACCAAAGACTGAGATCTGTGGAGAGACATAAACGCCTATGCTAGCTGGCATGGCACTTGATGATGATGACACACACCCTGTGCCACATGAATACTGCAATACACGACAACTGTTTTGTATCAATACTTTTTTGTTTTGTTTTACAGTACTTAATAACAAAACTCTGCAAATCCTGAAATATAAGACAAATCATGTCAGACAATAATAACATACATGCCACACATTGACATGTAATAGAAACAATACACAAAGTCTGCACTATTTTGACACAATGACTTGCCTGAAACGCTAAAGTAATATGCAGTTTGTACCCATATCTACCTGATATTTTAACTAAGTAATACTTAGCTCTATAAAAATCTAATCACTGTTGATGTGTTGTTTATAAGAAAACTATTTTCTTATATGTATCCCTCCAACTCATCAGTACAACAGTAACAACTGAGAAAAAGGACTGGTTTTCCCTCTGTGCATGGAGAAGTGCAGCTCCTCTACTTATGGACAAGGTTCAAAGAAGGTGACATGAGGACAGGGTGCTTGTTATGATATAGCAAATTGTGGCCATGGAGGCTACGGAAGAGAATAAATAGTTGAGGAAAAGAAGCTGGATTTCTTCTGGTCAATCAAAAGTGAGAAGGAACAGTGTCACAATGTAGGATATTCGCCTTCCTAAGGGAAGGGTAGTGATCAGGTCAGACCACATAGTGGCAAAATATTGTAACAAAGCACATCTTGAAGCTGACTTGCACGATGTGAATGCACAGCAGGTGAAAGACTTCTGGGTGTCATTTTGCAGTTGAAATATCAATTTCATAATCAGTTTGTTAGATCTGTAATCAATATGAGGTTGGCAATTTTAATGTGGATCCAGTTTACCAAAATAAAATCTTACAATTTCACTGCAGATCACATTTAACGCAAAAATAGGAAAGCAAAGCGATGGATACAGTGTAGGCAACCATGGTTTGGGAGAGAGAAATGAAAGAGGTTACAGACTTGTAGAATGGGCAAAAGAACAAGAATTGGTTGTAGGAAACACCTGGTTTAAACAACATCCTAGAAGATTATGGACATGGAGGAGTCCAGACAGCAGGATTAAAAACCAGATAGATTACATCCTGATGAGCAAAAGGTTTCGAAATGCATTAACAGTTGTAAAAACAGTTCCAAATGCAGACTGTTACAGTGATCACAGATTAATTACTGGCACATTGAGGGTAAAGTTAAAGAAAGTCAAGTATACAGCAGGAAACCCTAAATATGACTTGTGCAAATTGAAAACTGACAAAGAAATACAAGATAATTTTAACATAGAAGTAAAGAACAAATTTGATTTATTGTCTGATCTAGAGATCCTATTTCAAGATGTAGATGATCAATGGGAAATGCTGAAGAATTCAATCAGTTGTGCAGCAGAAAAAACTATTCCAAAAGTAAAGAAAGTTGGCCGTAAGACATGGATGACTGAAGAAATTTTACAACTAATGGAAACAAGAAGACAGAACAAAAATAATCCTGCCAAATATGAAGAAATTCACAGAAAAGTCAGAACCTTATGTAAGGAGGCTAAAGAAACATGGCTTGAGAAAAATTGCAGAGAAATTTAAAAACAACACAACAGTAAAAATGCGAAACTAATGCACAAAAGAATTCAGGAGATTACTAATCAAAGAACACGTACATCAGCAGGCTGCCTAAAGACAAAAGATGGAAGAGTCATAATAGAAAAAGATCAGATTTTACATGTATGGTCAGATTACGTGAAAAACCTTTATGATGATAGCAGAGACGAACAATATATTGTTCAAAATAACAATGAAGGGCCAGCAATTTTGAAGATGGAGGTTCAGAATGCTCTTAATCATATGAAATCTGGCAAAACCCCCGGTCCAGACAGCGTCACAACAGAAATGATTAATGCTTTAGAAGAATATGGAATAGATAAAGTTACCAGTCTGCTTAATACAATATATGATACTGGAAACATACCTCATGAGTTATGTAATTCTGTATTTATTGCAATCCCAAAGAAATCAGGAGCCTTGGAATGTGATCAACATCGAACAATTAGTATAATGAGTCACATCACGAAGATTTTGCTAAGAATTATCATGCAAAGAGTTAGGAGGAAAATACAACCTGAAATAGGAGAAGAACAATGTGGGTTTGTAGTAGGCAAGGGTACAGTAAATGCTGTGTATATACTGAGAACCGTAATCGAACGTTCTATAGAAGTAAACAAAGATCTACACCTTTGCTTCATTGACTACACAAAGGCTTTTGATAAAGTGAGACATGTCAACATGATAAGGATGCTTGAAGATCTACAAATTGATGGGAAAGACCTTAGACTTGTAAAAAACATATATTGGAAACAACAAGCTGCCATAAGAGTTGATAATGAAGTAAGCCAATATCAGCCTATTAAGAGAGGTGTGAGACAGGGATGTGTAATGTCTCCAGATCTGTTTTCCCTGTACAGTGAAAATATTTTCAGAAATATTGAAAATATGGAAGGAATCAACATTGGGGGACGATGCATCAATAACATTAGATATGCAGATGATACAGTCTTGATTGCAGACAATGAACAGGACCTGCAAAATTTAGTAGATGCGGTTGTTACACATAGTGAACAACAAGGGTTAGAATTAAATTGTAAAAAGACACAGATTATGGTCGTCACTAAGAAGAACGAAATACCACAGTGTAATATACAAGTAAATGGGAATACTCTTCAACAAGTGAATAGGTACAATTACCTCGGAACAGTAATAACATCTGATGGGAGATGCCTTGAAGAGATTAGAACAAGAATCGCCATGGCAAAAGTAGCCTTTAGCAAGATGAAAAACATACTGACCAATAAAAAGATGTCAATTGAAACGAGAAAAAGAGTGTTGAGATGCTACATAGAACCTGTACTTTTATATGGATGTGAAGCTTGGACAATGAGCAGCCAGGCTGAAAAATATCTGATGGCTGTAGAAATGTGGTTTCTGAGGAAAATGCAAAGAATACCATGGACAGCCAGAAAGACCAATGAACAAGTCCTTCAAGAAACAAATGAAGATCGTAAACTGATCAGAGACATTAGACGTAGACAGTCACAATTTTTTGGGCATGTTATGAGAAGAAATGATTTGGAGAACTTGGTGACAACTGGTAAGATCGAGGGGAACAGACCAAGGGGAAGACCTAGAAACAAGTATCTGGATGGCTTGGCCTTGTGGCATGGTCGAGACAAAAACACGGAACTGATCCACGACTCTGTTGATCGAGTGAGATGGCAGAACATGACCGCCCACGCTTACCGGCATGGCACATGATGGATGGATGGATTCAAACATGTCATAAATAATATTTGACAAAAGCAAATTAGAAATTTATCGAAAATGCCTTTCAGAAAGTTGCATTGATTTATTAATATATGTTTAAAAAAAAGTAAACTTAGAAAATCACAGTGTGCAGTTTGTGGGCTTCAGACACTGACCTGTAAGACACTGACCTGTAAGACACTGACCTGTAAGACACTGACCTGTAAGCCACTGACCTGTAAGACACTGACCTGTAAGACACTGACCTGTAAGACACTGACCTGTAAGACACTGACCTGTAAGCCACTGACCTGTAAGACACTGACCTGTAAGCCACTGACCTGTAAGCCACTGACCTGTAAGACACTGACCTGTAAGACACTGACCTGTAAGACACTGACCTGTAAGACACTGACCTGTAAGACACTGACCTGTAAGACACTGACCTGTAAGCCACTGACCTGTAAGACACTGACCTGTAAGACACTGACCTGTAAGACACTGAGACTGAATCAATAAGACTAATAAAGAAAGTGTATTAACACTTTCAGTTCTTGAAGGTTTTGCAGTAGCTTCCAAAGGTGGGAAATAAGCGGCATGAAAAATCATGAGTTCATCACTATCAATGATGCTAAATACAGTGACAATAAGGCGAGAGAGGATTTACTTCAATACACCGGATTTTATCCCACATGACTTGGTTTCTTTCCTCACAAACTTCTGTAGCGCCAGCAACAACCCCCAGTGGTCTCCGAACAAATTGCACTCATGAACCAAATGATAGAGCCCAGAATTGAATCCACATTCTTCGAAGCACAAGGCATGTAACTTAACCACTTTGCCAGGGAGACCCCCAAACAGTGAAAGTAGTCATTGGGAAAAACCATATTTATGTGGCACGCTCTGACCAAATGTAAAAAGTGAGAGAACACATTACGTGATATTCGTGTTTCTAGAAGAAGAGACAATTACACACTACATTGTCTGGGACCGGACAAGCTAATAAACAATACCTGCATGAACTGACAAGAGGGGACATATTTAGCATCCCTTGTGCTAAATGGACGCCCCTGCCATCAGCAACCGCTGACCTGTAATCACAACAGTTTCTATTTGACAGGTTGGTATCTGGAGCAAACTGTATCTTGGAACTCCCTTGCGGTGCATCTCTTGACGACTGAAAATACACACAGAGTATTTTATTTTGCTGGCAATACCTGACAGGAAAAGCAAAACCCATAATCACTCCCAAGAGTGTACGCTGATTTTTTGTAAAATAAAGGACCCCGTTTTAGACATCTTAAGATGCACTGGGGCGAAGGAGTTACGAACGCAGTTCGTAATCCCGCATACCGCGTTAAAAAAACACAGCTGCAGGCAATTTGGCAGCAGACCACCTTGCGTTGGGGTTTGTTAAAATAAAATGGGTGCCAGTTGTTCAGAAAGCAATGGGAAACTACTGAACATAAACTTGCCAAGAGATGACAAACAGCCAAGAAAAGGCTGGTATTGACTGTGACATCTTGTAAAGGATATGCAACTAACTTTTAACTGTAAGATGCATTGAGCATATGGTACTAGTCCCACACTTTTATACACCAATCAGCACTCAGTGGGAGAAATGGTCAATATCGGCCGATCACCTCAACTTCCCCAAGACATTTCTCCTGGAACCCCCATTTTAGGTTGTGTTGACTTGGAAGCCCAGGTTAAATTTTAAAATTTGCTTCGATGTGAATTTGAACAAATGACCATCCTAGCCACTGCACAACTGGTGTTCCTCAATGCTCCTTTGACTGCAATGTGCTAGGTTGGTTTTCATTTTTTTTTGTTTTGTGCGCTCGCTCAAGCTGAACTCAAGCATAGTCCATACACACTGGACTAAATTTTGTGTGTGGATGTGTCCCTCGCCATCAGGTGAACCCACTACGACTTGAGGTACTTGTAATTTACATCCCAAAGTCAAGGACGAGAAGTCAACATTTTAGTCCAAGTGTCCGTGTAGGGGTTGAACCTGTTTGTTACCTTGGCATCAGCACACCAGATGTTTACAAACACTTGTTCTTATCCATTCGGCCATGCTGACCTTTTTACCTGCTCATTTTATTAATGTTACCTGCACTCCTTCCTGTCTGTGCCACCCAAGCTCCACAGTCTGTAAATTGTTGTTTCAGATTATTAACTCATTGAATCCCAGACTATTGCTACTTCCATACACAGAAATAACACTGAGACAGAAGACTTAAAGTAACTGCTGCCTAGCACTTAAGGAGTTAAGTGTTTAGGCAACAGTTATTTAGCAGAATGTGGCTTTCGTCATGGCCTGGGCAACTCTGTATGGTGCTGCCGACCCTTGGACTGGGTTACTGGTCAGTTTAACATTCCAAGGCTTGCCATGACTCTCTGCAGATGTGAAGCTAATGTACAGGGGGCTGAGTGGTCTCGAGGTATGGTGTTCGCCTCGAGTGCTGGAGGTCCCGGGTTCAAGCCCCGGTGAGGAACGGGATTTTTTCACGTGGACTTCCAGTAATAAAATTCTGGTCTCTGGGTAGTGAGATCAGATGCCCGTGTGTATTGTTGTGCATGAAAAAAATCCCTTGGCAGTTGGAAATAAAAAAAAAGAGTAGCCTAACGGCACTGCCCGGGCAAAATTTCAAGCTAAAAATCTACCCAAAGTATTTCAGGATCCGTGCCGATGCTACGAAGTTCGTGCATTGAGCTGAGTTTCTCCAGACTCAGGTTTGGGTTAGGAGGAAAACGGAGCACTTATGGGTTAAACCCGTGTGCCGTGACATTGATCCAACGACTAAACTAAACTAAACTGAAGCTAATGTACGCATCTTGCGTGTTTCACCAGTTTCTGCATTTAGAGAGAGGAGGGAGAACTCTGCAACACAATTCCTGTGAAGTTGGTACTTAATCTCTGATCCATTATAAAATAACGGATGCAGAGGGAGCACACAAGAGTCGGTGAATCAGCAACGAAACGGTGTGATCAACCATCATACTTCTTCTTCTTCTTCTTCTTCAGCGTTCCGAGCCATTGAGGTTCTTTGCTGCAAATACAATCCGTCTCCATTCGTCTCTCTGGTGGACCTTCTCTTGCCAGTCATCATACACTCATAGAAATTCTGAGGAGATCTCAGCACCTAAGAACTTGTCCAGTGTGCAATGTTGATAGTCCATTTGATTATTCAAAAGTACTTCTAAGTGTAAAATATGTATAATAAACATTCTAAAGTATTATACACAGAAACAAAACAAAGACAGGAAAGTCAAGTATACTTCTAAATAAAAAACAGGTTTGTGACATTTGCAACTGACTTTCTGCTGATGAGATACTAATTGTACATATACCACAAAATGTATAAACACAGCATGTATCAGGGAAAGGAATCAATTAAAGGTACAACACATCAGAAGACAATCTACAAATACATGTCCTAACCTGGTTCACACTTGCGTCTTCTACTTGTGACTGCCATGGTAGCAACTCTACTTCTGAGACATGTTCATAAAAGTTTCCTTCAGAAGTATAATGGCATGTAAAACACTATTCTTAATCTACTTGAATTCAACAGTACATCAACACTTAGTTGTTACTTTTGTATTTCTTATGTGTGTCTCTGTGTGCACAACTCATTTACAACTAGCAAACACTGTCTTTCTTACATGTGTCTCTGTGCACAACTCACTTACTACTAGTCTACGCTGTCTTTCTTATGTGTGTCGGTGCATAACTCATTTACCACTAGCCCTCGCTGTCCTTCTTATGTGTTTCTACGTGCACAGCTCTTTTACAACTAGCCCACACTAAATTCAAACCAGATGATCAAGTTTAATTATTCCCCAAATCATATAATACCATAATAATCAAAGTATACAAAAACCACATCCCTCAGGGCATTGGATGGAGTCTGTTGACTATGAAATACCTAAAACTCATGAAGGAAACATCACGAACCCAGGCCTCATCCCAGCCAGTCCATTTGTGCAGTGCTGAATCATAACCTGCTTAAAATCCTAATATTCTCTTTGGAGGTCCCCATAATGAAGTGGCCATGCAATCTGCCTCACGCCTAAAGGCCATGGGTTCATTTTCAGGCTGTTGTTAGTTAGTTAGTTAGTCGCGGTTCCAACTTCACAGCAACGGGTCGTCCCCATTATGCTCCGTTCCTGTGCTAGTGAATATCACACAAAACGCCCCCCCCCCCCCCCCCCCTTGTTCTTCAGAATAGGGAACCCTGCGGGTCATCGCTGAAATTAAGGAGTTCATGCTTGGTGTGATGCTCTCAGCAGGCAGTGCTGTGGGAGACTGAAGATTGAGTCAGAAGGGGTACAACACCATGAAGTAGATCCGCTCACCTCTATACCTTTCACAGGGTCAGGAGGATTGTCTCTACACAAACCTCACCCTAGTACATGCAAGCCCCTTTTCAGGTCTCACATAATATGAACACCAGTGCATCAGCCTTAACCCTACCAGACCGCTGTACCAATTTTTTGGTAATTTCCTAATCTGCCGCTATACCGCTGTACCTAATGTTCGGTATTTTGCCTAGTACGTGAAAAAAATGCGTCACAAACTAAACATAACCAACCAGTCGTGGTCAAACCTCATGGTTAGCCATTGCAAATGTCTGTCCCCATAGGTTTGAATTGACTTTGTGTGGTTTAATGTGAAAATATTATGAAACGTAGGCTGATGAACCAAGCACTTCAACAAGAAAGCGAAGTAGGTCCAACAGGTGATCGATACTTTGGTTTATTCAGACTGGATTGGCACACAAAGGTGGAATATTGGCGCTAGATGAAAGGTAGACCTATTTTCTACAATGTCTTCAAGTTACATCTTATTCTAACAACTTGTTTGCATGTAACTAACATTTTTCTATGTCATGTTGGTTTTTTTTTCCTCTTTAATGCTCAGGAGCCCAGGTTATAGGGACAGTTAGGTTCAGTGCCTCAGGTCTGGTCGGGTTAAAGAGTTTAAGCTGTCTTCCAAAGTGTTCACAAGTGAATCAACCTGTTCACATCTCATACTGAATGTGTTGCCTTTGTGTGTTGCATGTTGTTTCTGTATGCTTGTTGTTTCTGTATGCTTGTTTCAATTGTCTTGTGTATATTAACATGTAGTTATTTAAAATGTAATATGTTATACATTGACTTGCCATA
The DNA here is from genome assembly GCA_963921405.1 of Cepaea hortensis. Taxonomy (NCBI): domain Eukaryota; kingdom Metazoa; phylum Mollusca; class Gastropoda; order Stylommatophora; family Helicidae; genus Cepaea; species Cepaea hortensis. The sequence goes on along the minus strand of OY992888.1, from coordinate 27,692,199 downwards.
TAAAATGCCACAGATGAGAAACTTTTATATATATTTTCATGTAGAGTTTTCAGGTAGTTTTATCAGTGTATATGTTTGTGTATGGCCAAAGGCTTTAGTCACAACCTGCATTTTGTCACTTGTGATCATATTCTAGAAATATAAAACTTAACAATTCTACTTCTAGTTTGAGCTGATTCATTTATCACAAAACATATACATCACATTTGTATACCACATAGAATATGGTTGCCGGTCTCCCTGGCTGAGGGGTTAGCAGCTTTCTCCGTAACCTCTAATACTCTCGTGGTTGACGTGAGCGCACGCGAACTTGAAGGGGTTCGAGTCACGCCAGTGACATACGAGAGTATGGAGCCAGTTGCTCAGAAAGTCGTGGCGTGCTGATGAGCGTAATCTAGCCTAGGAATCAACATACAGCTGAAAGATGCTGGTGTTGACCGCAATATCCTGAAACAGGATGGAAACACAGGGAAAAACAAAATAGAATATGGTTAACTGATACGACATTAGAACACATTATGAATATATTTCAGTTATGGTGAGAACATCAAACCTGTTAGATTTTCCACAGACTCACATATCCTAGCTTCTGGCATGTGCACACTTTTGTTCGAGTCACTACTCACACTGCTGCAATCATCTTGTAGCAACTGAAATGGGAAAAAGAACTATGGTATTTGCAACCAGCATACCTGAAATAAACAGCTTTCTTTGGTCATGTGATGAGAAGAGAGGCATTAGAGAACATCGTAACAACTGGATAGATTGAGGGGAAGAGAGGCAGAGGCAGACCAAGAGAAATGATGCTGGATGGATTGAGATGGTGGCATGGAAAAATATCATCAGCAGAGTTAATCCAGAACACTAAAGACTGAGATCTGTGGAGAACCATGAACGCCTACGCCAGCTTGCAGGGCACTTGATGATGATGATACCTGAAATCTGTGGAGGAGACATGACCAACCCAGACCTCATCCCAGCCAGTCCTCATGTGCTGTGCTGCATCATGACCTGGCCACATCCCCATATGTGCTGCATCATGACCTGGCCACATCCCCATATGATGTGCTGCATCATGACCTGGCCACATCCCCATATGATGTGCTGCATCATGACCTGGCCACATCCCCATATGATGTGCTGCATCATGACCTGGCCACATCCCCATATGTGCTGCATCATGACCTGGCTATATCCCCATATGATGTGCTGCATCATGACCTGGCCACATCCCCATATGTGTTGCATCATGACCTGGCTATATCCCCATATGATGTGCTGCATCATGACCTGGCCACATCCCCATATGTGCTGCATCATGACCTGGCCACATCCCCATATGATGTGCTGCATCATGACCTGGCCACATCCCCATATGATGTGCTGCATCATGACCTGGCCATATCCCCATATGATGTGCTGCATCATGACCTGGCCTCATCCCCATATGTGCTGCATCATGACCTGGCCACATCCCCATATGTGCTGCATCATGACCTGGCTACATCTCCATATGCCTCTCCATAAACAGGCAGCTCTAGTACCAGTCCTGCACATACCAGATTTCCGAGCTTGGAGAAGAGAAGGACAGCTCTGTGACACAGCCCCCCACACAGATGCTACCAAGGTAGCAGATCAGGAAACCCCAATCTCACACAAATAGATGCAAGTCCTTTTAGGGACACATATAGCCTGAATTCCACAGTATCAAATTTAAAGAGTTAAAACTCAGCCTCTCAGTGGTTTCACAAACAACAGGTCTCCATGTGCCAGGAAACAGTAATGACAATAGTGCTGAATGTCATCATCATCATTATCAAGTGCCCTGCCAGCTGGCGTAGGCATTCATGACTCCCCACATATCTCGGTCTTTAGTTTTCTAGATCACCTCTGCTGGTGATATTCCTCCATGCCAGCATCTCAAACCAACCAACATCTTTTCTCTTGGTCTGCCTCTGCCTCTGTTCCCCTCAATCTTTCCAGTCGACACGATGTTCTCCAATGTCCCTCTTCTCATCACATGATCAAAGAAAGCTGGTTGTCTCTTTCTTATTGTTGTATATAATGTTCTATTGCTGAATGTAGTTACATACATTCTTACTAGACTGTCATATAAATCTGACTATTTAACTCTTTAAGGACCTAAGGGTTTTGGTTTTGTCAACCTGATTTATTATTTAAATTGAAACATTCTTCTTCTTCTTCCATTTATTTCCCCATTGGAGCATAGACTCTCCAGCAACTCACAGCCAACATCTTATGTTTTGCTACCTCCTGCAGCTCCATCTATGCCCTTCCCATAATATCCATCTGTGTTTTTAATTCTGTTCATCATGTGTTGTAGGCCTCTTTCTTTTTCATTTGCCTTGGGAGTTCTAGAGAAAGGCTTGCTAGTTACACTATGATCAGGTTTTCTCAACATGTGTTCTATCATGCACCAGTCTCCTTTTCTCACCTCTTGATTCAACGGACTTGCTAGTTACACTATGATCAGGTTTTCTCAACATGTGTTCTATCATGCACCAGTCTCCTTTTCTCACCTCTTGATTCAACGGACTTGCTAGTTACACTATGATCAGGTTTTCTCAACATGTGTTCTATCATGCACCAGTCTCCTTTTCTCACCTCTTGATTCAACGGACTTGCTAGTTACACTATGATCAGGTTTTCTCAACATGTGTTCTATCATGCACCAGTCTCCTTTTCTCAAGTCTTGATTCAATGGAATCTATACTGAAGATGTAGTGCCAAACAAAATGTTGGGTTGGACCATACACAAGTGGGCGACGTAAAATTTGAAGCAGTGGTGGGTCATAGCTGTGACTTAAAAGTTGTTAATATGGCAACAAACATGTATTATATATGACATTAAAGGGGGTTGAAGAGGGAAAACTACTGTATATAAGTCCATGTCAGACACAGGAAGTCGCTTAAGATGATTAATCGGTACTTCACTTTTAATTCACTGCAAACAAAGAAATTCCAGGAGTTCCCAGGAAATCACGTGACATAAGGGTGATTTCACAGCAGGTGTAGGGGTGTGTTGATATACTGTGCAACTTGTGTAAGTGCTATTGTGTAATGTATTTATTGAAATAAAGAATAATATAAATTGAATGTGTTGTCGATCACTTCTGGTTGAGTGTGTGGTGGACTGCTAGACCAATTGATGGATCAATAAATCTTTCTGGGCCCAGAGGTCCCTCACAGTCATCGTAGTGTATATCCATATCTTGTACTACTCGTCTTGTGTATGCCCTATTTGTCTGTGCTCATCTTTGATGTATCTGGGGGCCAGTTTGCGAAAACAATGACATGCGGTTTTGGGTACATCTTGCTGCAAACATTCTTGTCGACTGACCACAAAGTGAATCCCGATATCCCTATTCTGAAAATTGACGATCTCACCAGATCTAGGTCAGTGCTAAAAATAACTATGTGGTCGGTTTGCGATAAATTAAAAATGAAGTACCGATTAATCATCCCATGGCTCTTAATCAGTCAAAGATTAATTATTCCTATAACTATATTAATGTTATAAGTTGTAGAAAAATAAACAGTTATGTACAATGTTTCCTTTCAAGGTCTAAATTGCCTCTCACCCTTTAACACTTAATTTACTGTTTTTGGTAGCAACATGCTTATACATATTCTAGAAGTAGTAGTCAGTACCATTCTGATATAATGCTGGAGTTCTTGATGCTGTTCTTGCTCTTCAGTGTGACCACAACAAGGGCTCTGATTGACTTGATGACTGAGCAGGGGGGAAAAGATACAAGGGAAAGAAGCTGCAAATAGTGAATCTGCTTCAAAAATAAATCTTAACATAATCTAACCATAATGTTAATTATAATAGACAAACGTAATGTTTATATAACAGACAAATATAGGGTGTATTATTAACGACTGTGAAGTATTTGAAAATATTGCCGGTCCAAGTTTTGTATTTACCTACTATGTTGCATGAACTTTACAGAGGGTGAATACAAAACTTGGACCGGCAATATTTCAAACACTGCAATCATTAAAAATACACCCTATATGACAGTGGTTCACCACCTTTTTTTTGGCCCATGCACCCCTTCACCGTATTTTCAGAACATCGTTCACCCCCCCCCCCCCCTTTCTTTCCTCCCTATAAATCCCCCCCCTTCTACACAGTATACATAAAAATGGAAGCTAAATTTAATACCACATACTAGAACAAGTCTAGATGTCTTCTTATGTTATAAAACAAATTTCAGAAGGGCGAGAAGCACAGAACCATAAAGTATGGAGGGAAAAACAATATCAAGTAATCGGTTCTTGTATTAACGTGATCATGAGATAATCTTAATTCCCCCCTGGAAATCCTAAAATGGGGGGAATTCCCCACCGGTTGAGAACCACTGCTGTATGATGTTAACATACTAGACTATATTTAGAAATGTAAAAGTAAAAACAAAAAAAAGTAAAGGATTCTTGTACATAATATACCTGGATGTTTATTGGGTATATGATGCTAGCCCATATTTGCATAGACCAAACCCCATCTGACATGTGATCATGCTGGCCATCTTTACTCCCCAAGCTAATTCCAAATTTAGGCTGGGACAACCTGGGAACCCAGGTCAGTTATAACAAATCTGCTTTGATGGGGATTCAAAAACATGACCACTGGACCGGTAGGCAAGCAGGCTCCACACTGCTGCTCCCCTAATATAAATATGTTAATGTATTTAAGCAGAGTGTCTGGCCAAGTGGCTAGAACACTGGGCTGACATTCAGTGGACCCAGGTTCAAACTCTTGGTTAGGTGATGCATTTTTTTTTCTGTCGGGGAAAAAAAAGAAAACCCTAACCTGTCCAGTTTGTGGCAATTGCTCTAGCCACGCTGCCTTAATTCTTCAGGCTCAAGACACTCCCCCTCCTGTCCTACACAACAAGATACTGTAGGCCGTAATGACAGTGACAGTTAATGTATTTACTACATGTTTTCTTTCACCACCACGGCACAAGTTTAATGGCACCCACTGTGACTTCTGGCATCAGTGTTAATATACTGTTATAAAATGTTCCATATTCACAGATAATATTAGAGAGAAGAGGGAGGGGATAAGACAGAGATAGCAAGAGGAGGGGAAGACTTCCTAAGTTCTGTTGTTTCAATGCAAACATCACAGCAGCTAAACACATGTTGGTGTATTCATACCATGATGTATTAGTTCCTTTTTGTGAATACATCTTTGCTATAAAGATTAAAGGTGAGAAGATAAGAAAAATCATCTTCATTGCACCAAGTTTTACCCCATCTAGCCACCTGCCGAGAACATCGCACAAAGCAAGAACTTTGTAGCTCCAATGATTAACCTTCAGAGCATGAGACTTTGCAACAGAGATACCCATATCTTTGTAATAAAATATATTAGTACTTAATGTGTTTCATAGCTGGTCACTGTGGCGAAGGGGTAACAGACGCGGTTTTTTATCCTGCATACCCGCATCGAAACACAGCTGCATGCGATTTGGCAGCAGACTACGTTGCGCTGGTTTTATATGACATAGTATGGGTGCCAGTCATTCAGAAAGCAATGGCAAACTACTGAAAGTAGACTTGCCAAGACATCAACAATAGCAAAAATGCTGGTGCTGACTGCAAACATCATGTAAAGGATATGTAACTAACTTTTTTTTAAATGTGTTTCATAGGCACATAAATAGAATATCAATGTTTCATATGATGAAGTTGTTGGTAATGGTCAGACATGATTGTAATACGTCAATGGCAAGTGGGTAACACTTACAGCCCAGTGATACATACCTGACAGAACCACAGCACCCACTGCTGGTGTCATTCATGCTGACATGGCACTGCCCTACTTTGTGACTAGTTGCAGAAAGTGAAGCTTCATTTATTCCACCTTTGACAGAATGAAAATCATCATACATCAAGGTGTATGCCAATTTTTGGGTCAGATCTTCGTCAGTTATGACTGAGCTACCGCAAAACAGTAGATGGTACTACCTGCTTTCTGTAAGCGCTGAATTTTGGTGCTTGGCTCACCAAACCCGATACCCTACATTTTTCCATCGGCTTCAGGTGGTGGCACGCAATAGGGAGAGTACTAGCCTTATCCTAGTGCGAGGAAATACAACCTAAAAACTAAATGTCATGGCAGGGCAAAACCAGGCCCTAGGCCTTGGTCTGCAACTGGTCTAGGATCGAAGCTCCGACAGGCGGACAGAGCATTTCTTTGCTGATCCTTCAGCTTCTGCAGCTTGTCTTCGTCCAGATGTATTGGTGTTACCTTTCCTCTGGAGTAAACTAGGCAGGCTTGAGAGAGGGATCATGCTGCTTGGGTGGACAGAGCATTTCTTTGCTGATCCTTCAGCGTCTGCAGCTTGTCTTGTTCCAGATGTATTGGTGTTACCTTTCCTCTGGAGTAAACTAGGCAGGCTGAGAGAGGGATCATGCTGCTTGGGCAACACATGATCTTGACAATTAAGCCCAGGCTTTGTTCTTAATGAGAGGTATAACTCCATCCCTAGTCCCCACCATGGGTTGTAGTTATTATGCCTTTTTTGAAGCAAAATGTAACACACTATCATCTGTCAAATCGCCAAGGTGCCAATGTATGCTTATTTACTTTGTAGACCACGTTAGACATCTATCTACAGATATTTTCTAAGCCCTAAACTATAATGTCATATCGGATTAGCCTATAGGTTCACTACCTCAAGTATGGGCATGGAGTTGGCTGCGTTAACTGAAGCTTTGAAGTGAATAACAGGTACCCGAGTCAACAAGGCAAACTTAGTGTCTGATTCCTTGTCCATATTACGCAATGTTCAGAATGAGCAGGTGTGACATGAGTGGATACCATGCACAGATAACTCTCTCTTGCAGGGACTTAATGGATATAGTGCCCAGGTCATGCTAGAATACAAGGTAATGATTGAGTGGATCTGTTGGCCTAATCTTATTGAGAATTACTTGATCAACAAACTGGTTTGTTTGTTAGTTTCCTTTCTCCTCTTCTTAACTTACAACTAGTAAATTGTTTAGATTTTCCTATTAAATAACCTAGATAAAACAAATCAATAATCTGTGGAATGTAACATCACAAAAACAACAGATCGGATATGATCTTCAGTTGACATCTATACAGAGTCAAGCAAACTCTTACAGATTGAGACAAGTTAGGTCACTGCTACCAATGAAAACAATATACTTTAATAACGAACTCTTAAACCATCTCCAAATATAAGGTGATAATAATATAAATAACCCAGAGAAGGAAATTAACCAGGCCCATTCTAACATCAGAATCTTACTGCTGTTGGAAACAGATGTATTATCCATGTGACAGTTTGAGGTTGATATTTTGTTTGGGGTTGATGTTTTGGTTAAATATATCTGCATAATTTGTTATTAATAATATAACTGCAACAAGAAAAATGGCCAGAATATGTTTTTTTTTTTTCCCCCCCGCGTTTTCCATCCTGTTTCAGGATATTGCGGTCAACACCAGCATCTTTCAGCTGTATGTTCATTCCTAGGCTAGATTATGCTCATCAGCACGCCACGACTTTCTGAGCGACCGGCTCCATACTCTCATAAGTCACTTTTGCGATTCGAACCACTGCTAATTCTCGTCGCATCACGTGACGAGAGTATTCGGGGTTAGCGGAGAAAGCTGCAGAATATGTATAAAAACTCAAAAATAGAAACATCCAACACAAAACATGAACAAACTACCTATTCCCTTTAGGAGTTATTCTACCAACTAGCATTTTTCCAGAGTTTTTTTCATTAGAAAATTGTTAAAATGCTCCGTCTGTAAACTGTCCAATGTGATAAGTTTGAGCAGCACAACATTAACCAATTACAACACATGTCCTGAAGTAGAAACCTCTTATTGGTCTGAGATGTGACAGAGCCATTATATTTTGTGGGAATAAATGCATGGGGGGGGGGGGGGGAGAATAAATTCATGGGGGGGGGGGTTTAAATGCATGGGGGAATAAATGCATGGAGGAATAAATGCATGAGGGAATAAATGCATGGGGGAATAAATGCATGGGGGAATAAATGCATGGGGGAATAAATGCATGGACAAATAAATGCATTGACGAATAAATGCCTGGAGGAATAAATGCCTGGAGAAATAAATGCATGGAGGAATAAATGCATGAAGGAATAAATGCTTGGTGGAAATGGTCTTTTCCTCTGTTAGTGGGTGACGAATGCAGGCATCAAACACATGACCAACTGCGCATGACGTTATCAGCACAACCCACTGTCACCTACATTAATGTGGCCACCGACATTAACCAGTAGTCACAATTATTATTTTGTATACAAATCATAACTTGAAACATTGAAATGCTTGCCAGCTTTGACTGGAACTCTTGCCATGTTTCTTTGCTGAAACTTTTCTACTTGGTACAGTTGTAGACAAGCGGCAAAGAGGCCGACCAAACCAAAGGGATCCTGGACTGATAACATTAAAGAATGGACAGGCTATGGCATTGTGCTAAGAATGTTAATCTTATAGATGGCTAAGAAAACCAATATCCAGATACTGCAAGAGGTCAATTAACAAAGACATTTTATTACCCACTTTAGACAAGACAATCATAAATTTGTTTATGAGATGAGGGATACTGAGAAGAAGGTGACAATAAGGAAGATCTAGGGCAATAGAGACAGAGAGAGAAAATGCTAGATGGTACTCATTTTAGGCTGCGTTATCCTTGGATCCAAAGTCAATTTGTAACAATCTGTCTTTATGGTGATCTGAACACATGACCACAGTGCTGGCAGGCAAGCATGCTAGCTACTGTGCTATCGCAGTTCCCACCATATTTATAGTACCATATAATTTAACTGATTAATTGACATGGGATGATTAATTGTCTTAAGCGACTTTCCGTATCTTCCATAGGCTTATAGTTTTCCTTTTGCAACTCCCTTTAATCTGATATATAATACATCATGTCTGCTACCAAAATAATAACTTTTAAGTCCATACTTAAGAAATGAATCATTAGGCATATCATAAGTACTATAAAACTCCAGTGCTGTGTAAACAACACTTAAGTTTGAAACACAGGCATAGAAGATATAATGAACAGACGTATGCAAAACAAATACCATCATATCTGGCTAGCTGACGTTCAGTTCCCGCCATATACTGGTTCGTTGATGGCGGCATATCTGTATAAAAGTCTCTGTATGCTGTGTCCTGATTTACTTGTTCTGTATTGACCACTGGGACACTTTGATAGTGTTGGACTGCTGCGTCACTGTGGGGTGTCCAATGGTAATTACAAAAAGAACTGCAGGCGTCTGTGCAACAACCAGAGTTGTCAATGTCAAGGCTAACATGGGCTGCTGTTGAAAGAAAGGTAATAACAATATTTAACTGTGTTAGCTAAAGCAGGAGCACAAATGAAACAAACAATTAATCATCTTCCAAGTCCACGAGAAAACAAACAAGACAATAATTCAATAATTACAAAAATAACTACTGGAGTCTGTACAACAATCGGAGTTGTCAATATCAAGATCAATATGGGCTGCTGTTGAAAGAAAGGTAAGTACAGTATTTGATATATTAGCTAAAAGAGGAGCACAAAGGAAACATACAGAACAATTAATCACATGCCAAGTCTTTGAGAAGGGAACTGTGTTAGGAAGTATTTATCCAGGCGGACTCCACCCCACCTGTCAAGTCATCATCACCCCCCTTTAGCTTGAGATATCATGGCATTATTTTGAGTGTATACCACTTGGAGAGCTGGCGCTGTGGCAAAGGGTAATGCAATCCCACGCACAGCGTTCAAAACAGCTGCAAGAAATTTGGAAGCAGAACGCTTTGCATTGGTTTTGTTACAATGGCATGAGTGCTGGTAGTTAAAAATCAATGGCAAACTACCGAACGTAAATTTGCCAAGCAATCACAAACAGCCAAAAAAGGCTGGGCTTGACTGTGATGTTCTGTAAAGGATATGCAAATAACTTTAACCACTTGAAGGCAAGGGTTGGTGCCATTGATAATACACAATTGAAACAAAAACAGTGTGTTAAGATCCTGTAAAGAAACAAAGCTGCAGTTAACAGTTCCCTTATTAGCTATAATTACATTTAGGTGTTGCTTTAACGCAGGATCTTAGCTTACCTTTTTTGTCTAAATTTTGTATTACTATATCCTGCCACAGTCAATATCATATTTATTTGTTATTCTTCATCTTCTTTTGCTTATTATTCTCTTGTCTAGCTGCCATCCATCACCATTATTCACGCTATGATGGCACACAATAAACTGAATGAACACATGTGCAGGTTTCATCTGTCTGTTTCACCACTGTGCACATATAGATGAAAAACTGCTCAGCATGTTTTGCAGGATTGTACTTCGTACAGCCAGTAGAGAATGATATACTGCCCACTGACATAATACACAAGCTCAACATTGTACAGAGCTTAAGAGGTCAAATTCACATGGAAACTCATCTGAAGCAGTAAACACTCAAAATGTGAATACAAGCAATCATCGTTATAATCATCATGCAGAAAATAGCATGGCCTGCAGGAAACACTTTTCATCTTTCACCAGTTCCCCTGCCTCATGCATATGTTAAAGACATAGTGTCTTAAATGTCCTGTCCCATCTTCACATTGATTGACCCCTGGTTCTTCTTTCAGGAACTGTGCCTTCCATTTCTGTTCTCTCTAAGCCACTGTGATGTTCGGTATGGCTAAAGTAATTCAGGTAATACAAGAAATAGAATACACAAATTATCAGCCCACAAACAATTTACAAGACAAATTCAACAGACCAGCAAGTTAAAAACAAAACCTAGACACAGTATTTCAGCAATAATGTACACAAAATAGTTATGAAAAATAATGACTTCAGCTGAGTTACTGAATACTTCATTCAAATATAAAATAGAGAAATATATAAACACAAAAACAAACTACTGAAAGAGAAAATATGAGACAATCAACCCACCAGATCTGTCAACATGATTCATATCATTGTAGTCAACACCTCCTCTAGCAGGAGACCTCGCTGCCTCGTTGACAAGACTTGCACATAGGGCGGACTGAGGCTGTGACCTTCGAGGGCAATAATTCGGCCTGGGTCCTGTAAGGTGAAGTGGTGTAGCTAAACCTTCACCTGAGTGGTGTTTGTTGAGGATGTGGCTTTTTCTAGAAACTGGTGGAAGTTCTGACCAAGATTTCACAGAACTGTGGCTAGAGTCTGGTGATTAATAACAATCTGTGCTTATTTGATCTTGAGGATGACATTTCTGAGCATTTGACATTTTAAATAAATATATGTACCTACATTTATACTGAAATTGATTTGCTTCTATCCACTGTCTTTTTATGCACAACATTTTACAAACAATTATGTATTACTTTTTAAAATAAACCCAATTTAACAGTGAATTCCTTGTGGGCATTTGGGTTCAAGTCCGCTGACAATGAAACACCTACAACCTTTGGAGGAAACACTACCAGCCCAGGCCTATCCCAGCCAGTCTATATGTGCAGTTTTGAACCATCACCTGATTACATGCTAACATGCCTCTCTGGTTATGTGCTAGCATGCTTCTCTGGTTACATGCTAGCATGCCTCTCTGCTGGTGTGAAGTTACCTTAAAGGTCTTACATACTTTGATGGTTTATGAGCTTGGAGAGGGGAAGGAGAGTGCTGCAACTGTCCGTGGAGATGATGGTTTCAGGTCACGAGATGTCTTTACAGCAACCTGATTCCTATAGATGCAAGCTCTTTTCACAGCTCAGATGACCTCAAGGCCAATGCAACAGTTTTAAGAATTAAAACTCATTCTGTCCAGAGAACTAACAACTTTGTGAATAACATAATCTGTTAAGTCAACAATAGTAAAGTACATTATTTACCTGCCATTTGTTGCTGTTATCAATCCAACAGTACCCAGGTTTTAGCCCTGTAGCCTAATGCCATGCCATACGTGCAAGTGTTCATCTGCTCTTGTGGAGTTCCATATAAAGTATAGTACTGGAAGACATGTTGGACTGGCACAGGGTAATAGTAACAGTGGGTCATGAGTGCAGAGAATGGGCAGCAGGCCGCATAGTTTGAGGTGCAACAACTGATCCAGGGCATCACATATCAAGGTGACATAGTGATCTACACTGATGGGTCAGTGGTGAGAAACAGAGGTAGTAGCTGGGGTTTCATTGCGATGGCTAATGGACGAGTCTTGAAAACGGAGTCTGGCATATAAGACTACAACCTCTAGCATGAGAACAAACCGTTGAAAGGCTGCTGTTACTGCTTCCACCTGGAGGTGGAAGCAGTAACAGCAGCCTTTCAACGGTTTGTTTTAAATTTTTTTTTTTTAGCGACTTGAAAGCAATGGCAAATTACTAAATGTAAAATTACCAAGTAAATCACAAGCAGCAACTAGGGGCTGGGGATGATTACAATGTCCTGTAAAGGTCATGCAACCTTTAGATCAGCTGCAAGGCAATTTTGAAACCTGTTGCTGAACATGGTGGTTCTTGTCTAGATCCCTTCTGTCTAGTCTACCTGCCTGGTCATTACCAGGTCCTCACGTTGCAGATGTATTAGCTGGGGAAAAGAGTCCTGCCACAACTAGGGATTTAACACAGACTGCTGTTAGAGAAGGGTAGCTACGGTAGCATAGTGACAGGACGTTGAACTTCCTGGAGCCAGTGGAAATGTGCTTTCTGAATTGAATGTAAAGAATATCTTGAACAATGACATTACTGGGAAACTGAAGGAAGTGGAGACATGCTTTCTCAGAAGAATGTTGAGAATAACTTGAACAATGAATAATGAAATTACTGGGAAACTGGACATATGCTTATCTGAGATGAATGTTGAGAATAACTTGAACAATGAATAATGAAATTACTGGGAAAGTGGAGAGATGCTTATCTGAGATAAATGTTGAGAATAACTTTAACAATGAAATTACTGGGAAACTGGAGGCATGCTTTCTGAGACCAATGTTGAGACTACCATGGGAAACTCAAGGAAGTGGCGACATGCTTTTTGAGCTATTTTATTTTTTGATGTTCGCTCTCTTTGAACTGAAACATAGTCCATACACATATTACTACTTCTGGTGTACTGGACTGATTTTTGCATATAGATTAGCTTTCCCTATTACCAGTGCCCCTCGACGTCAGGCAAACCCACTCCAACTTCTGAGGTACTTGTAATTTACGTCCTCAAGTCAAGGATGAGAAGTCACCATTGTAGTCCAACTGACCGGTGCAGGGGTTGAATCTCAGCATCAGCAGAGCATGCGCTCTTATCCATTCAGCAACTCTAACTCACTTTAAGAGATGAGTATTGAGAATATCATGGTCAGAGAGGAAAGCCAGTGCTGAGGTAATGATACATGCAGGCATTGATAGTTCACTCATGAAAAACGTAAGGAAAAGACAAAACTTTGAAATATTAACAGAAGATGTGGAGTAGATCAGTTAGCCATATGTGGGAAAATACTAGGCAGGAGTGGCAGAGGAAGACAGAGAAAGTTGCATGTGGAAGGCTAACATACTGAGAAACTAATAATAATGTAAGCAATATCAGCTTGATTAAAACATCAGACAGAAAACAGAGATGATTAGATGGATAATCATGATTATCAATGTCTACTTCAGACATGGCGCATGAAGAAGATCACACTGACATTAGTGGCAAAGTGTTAAAACCATCTGTCTCAAGCAACGAAGGTTGTGAGTTTGTTTTCAGACTGCATCATTTAGACAGGTGCAATTTTACCAGTGACCCCTGGGGGTCATTACAAAGGTCACAGAGTTTGTGCTTTGAGCAATGCTCTCGACAGGTGGTTTGCCATTTTTGTGAAAGAGACCAAGCCAGACAGGATAAAACCCAGTGCAATTAAATCGATCCTTTTACCTTTAAACCTGTTATAATATAGATGTTAGAGAGAGTGCTGTGTCTGACCTGATCTGCACTGTAATGTTGGTTTCTGTGGGGATGCCATGGAAGTGTGGTATCTGCGTTTGACTTGTTCCTTGTGAGTTGTCCCTGAAGCTGGCATGGTGTTCTTCTTTTCACAACTGGTGAAGTGTCTTTTGCCATTATTCACATCTGACTGGTTGTGGTGAACTGGTGACTGGGAAAGTGAAAATCTGGATTTTATAGCTTTAAAAAAAAAGTTAGTTGCATATTCTTTACAAATTGTTACAGTCAACCCAAGCATTTTTTTTTGTTTGTGTTTTCTGGGCAGGTTTACGTTCAGTAGTTTGCCATTGCTTTCTAAATGATCGGCAGTCATATTTTGTATGGAAACCAACACAAGACTATCTGCTGCCAAATTGCCTGCATATGTGTTTACTGTATGCAGAATTAAGAATTGCACCTGTTATCCCTTCGCCACAGAGCCAGTTGAAATAACTTGAAATTGTGATTTAATACTGTTTCCTTTATGCAAAAGATGGAGAGTTGCAGTGACGCACTGATTAGCATGTTTGCCTGTCAGTCTGGTGGTTATATGTTCAAACCACCAAGGAGGCGGCTTTTTAATACTGACCTAAGCTTCCAGGTCAACCCATCTTAAAATAGATACAAGGTGATGTCCTGGGAAGTACAGGTGGCCAGCAGGATATTAACATGACCCAGCAAGTGTCAATCGTTACAAATATGGGGCAGCACCATATATCCCACATGCCTCAAGGTGTGTAAGAGGGTCTTTTACTTCCTTTCACTTTTATGCACAAGATAAAATTCACCTGTGATAGATATTACAAGTGTGTTACCAAGACCCTACAGAGAAACAAAGAATATCAACACTGCAGCCTACCATGCATATCACGAGAGGCCTGTGTGTTAATGTGTCCCTGAAGAGAAGCAAAGAATACTAATACTGTAACCCACCACACTTAAAAAGCGACTATAGTGTTTTTTTGTTTGTTGCCTCAATATAAAATTCAATATCTCAGTAACCAACTGAGGGAAAATGATGAGATTTAGTATATAACCTTATCATTATGTCCACCCAACAAAAACATTTTTGTTCTGGAGATTTTACAGCAGATTTCAAAGTTTGCTTATATGGGGTATATAAATTACGACTTTGAGATTACGTCCATCATTTTAACAGTATTACAGCTCCACCAAGACACGTCCCCGCATTTTTAAAAATTCTCTCGTGATTTCCGTTTTGAAACAAACAGCGCGAAGATTCAGAGTTGTCTCCAAATGGGGGTTCTTTCATGAAACGTGATTATATAAATAAACTAGCTGACAAGGCCCGGCTTCTGGCGGGGATCTATCTATCTATCTATCTACCGGCCCACCCATCCACCCACCGACCGACCGACCGACTCACCCACCCAGCCATCCACCCACCCACCCACCTACCTTTCTGCCTACCTACCTACCTTTCTGTCTGTCTGTCTGTCTATTAAATATTGATAAAAGTTACTGGAAAAAACGTCAGGACCATGTGTTGAAAGAGGAAGAGGACTATTGGAGAAAGGATGGTTTGAATTTTATGCAACCGAGAGCAATCATCAACCTACTGGAATCGTCCGACACAGATTAAGGTCTGAACAGATCGCAGACCTTAATCTACGTACACACTTACTGGGATATTTTGCTCCAACTATTCAGACGAATTGCAGGCCCTAAACATTACAGCATCAGCATCAGCTGAAGAAACAAGAAGGAAATGAAAAATAAGGTAAGAAATATATTCCTTCTACTTTCCTGTTAATTTACAAATTATTTACCCCGTGCCTCTGTAAATTCTCTGTCTTTACTAATATTACACATTGCACCCCTCTCGGGATTCTCCGTGGTGAAGTGGTCAAGCCGTCTGACTCGGGCTCCGAAGGTTGTTTGTTCGATTCCGGGCCGTGTCCTTCATTTCACGAGTGCATTTTTTCGGAGATTCCCGAGGGTCGTCGCTGGAGCTACGGAGTTCGTGCTTTGTGCGACGCTTTCCGTGCTGCGGAAAGAAACTGAGCCATATGGGATAAAACCCGGTGCAATGCAGCCGACCCTGTCAATTTTAAGCTAGTTCTGTCATTGCACCCACTCCCATACGAATCCGGATACGCCTTTGTGTGTCATCAGAATTGGCATTACCGTAAAAATAACGTTGTTAGCGAGAAATCACTAGTTGTTAAGCAAAACATCAAAGGAATGTCGCCGCTTTCAATGATTTAAGTTGTTTTTGGACCTATCAAAGACATATTCCTTGGGTGGCGGTAAATATAAGACGGCTGGAAAAATTTCATAACGATCCAAGAGACAGTTTTCAAAATAATTGATGGTGAATGAAGGCAAACAAATGTGGACATACTATAAGGATGCTGCCCGAGAGTTACCAGCACACTTAAGGGAACAAAGAATAGTATTACAGTAACCTATCATACAGATCCTAAGAGGTGACAAAGGAGGGTTGGGCTTGGGGTTGGCTACCTTATCCTGTTAAAAAATTTACCCACAAAATCTAACCAATCATGAACATGTCCAAAGATAACGAAAGAAAGAATGAGGAAAACATTGACATGGGGTAGGGAACGAAAATGGTGAGCTGTTTGCTCATTTCTGTGCAGAGAATCAGTACATCAAAGGCAGAAGAGTTTTCCATATAAAAGAACTCACAAAGTAACATGGTCTTCACATGACCACAAAACAGAAAGCCAAATTGACCACATCTGTATCACACAAAAAAAATGTAGGTCTTCTCTACATGATGTGAGAGTATTTAGAGGGACAGACGTACATGCAGATCAACATCTCATGATAGGTAAAATTAAATTGAAGCCCAAGAGATACATAGCATCCCATAAACACATAAATGAATACAATGTAGGATACCCAAGAAATCACACAATTAAGGAACAGTTCATGGTAACAGTCTCAAATAAATACTAAGCCCTACAAAAGGCAGAAGACAAAGTCTTCTGGCAGCAGGCTAAACACATTTGGACCGAATCATATTTAGAAGTACTTGGCAAAAGAGAAAGAAGCCATTAAGCATGGGTACTGCCGGAAAGACATGTGAGTAGAATAGTAAAGAGGGAAAAACAGAAAGACTGGGAAGAGTATGGAGAAACCCTAAATAAAAACTACAAGGAGGCAACCAGAAACTTCTACAAAAAGATAAGTGCAATGCGAACCAGAGGAGTACCCTTTGACCCAACTGAAATAATTAACAGCGAAAATGGAGAACCAATAAGTGAACAAAAACACATCCTAATAAGATGGAAGCAGTATTTCGAACAACTTCTCAACATCCCATCAGATGTCACAGGAATTCAAGAGACCTACACAGATGTCACCGAGGAACTAGAACCAGACATACTAAAAGAAGAAATTATAGAAGCCATCAGATTAGCCCCATTGAACAAATCACCAGGACAGGATGAAATACCAAATGAACTAATTAAAGCAGCAAGGGAAGTAGGAACAGCTTGGCTACATAGACTATTCAACCATGTTTGGGTAGAACAACAGACACCACGAGACTGGGGAAACGCCATAATTATCCCAATTTGGAAAAACAAAGGCAGCAAAAGAGATTGCACACAATACAGAGGCATTTCACTGTTGAGTCATACTGGGAAAATATTTTGCAAAATTCTTGAAAAAAGATTACGAACTACTTTAGAACCCCAGCTAAGCGAAACGCAGCTTGGATTTAGGAAAAACAAAGGATGCACAGACGCCATTTTTGCTCTTAGACAACTTATAGAAAAATCAATTGAATTCAATGAAACACTCTACTTAGCCTTTGTTGACCAAGAAAAGGCATTTGATAGGGTAGATAGAAACAAGCTGTGGGAAATCCTTAAACAATATGGAGTGAGCACACATCTAACAAACCTATGTAGAAGTTTATACGACAACAGTGAATGCATAGTGAGAGCAACTGGAGGACACTCAGAACCCTTCACCATAAGATCTGGAGTACGACAAGGTTGTGTCCTGTCCCCTCTCTTGTTCATAACATATATAGACAACATATGTAAAGAAACCAGCCAAGCAGAGACAGCAAGAATACCGCATGACGAGAACACAGAAGAAGAACCATCTGCAAATCTAACCATTAGAGAACTCCTGTTTGCGGACGACCAAGCACTAATAGCAAAATCAGAAGCTGAATTACAAGACCACATGAATAGTCTAAACGAAATGTGTAGGGAACATAACATGAAAATTAGCACAAGCAAAACAGAGGTAATGACTATAACTAAAGAAGAACAAACAGCAACAATTCACCTAAACGAACATCCCTTGAAACAAGTAAAGAGCTTCAAGTACCTAGGAAGTATAATATCATCAAATGGCAGATCAGAAGACGAGATCGAAAATAGGTGCAATAAGGCAAATCAACTCATTGGACAAATGGCACCAATACTAAAGAACAAACATGTATCAATAACTACTAAGAAAGCACTTTACAACACAATCTTCCTACCAACTCTGTGCTACCAATGCCAAACCTGGACAATGACAGAAAAAGAGAAAAGAAAAATCACAACAACAGAAATGAGGTTCCTGAGAAGAATACTCAACGTATCAAGAAGAGATAAGATCAGAAATGAAGAAATCAGGACTAAAGTGGGGGTTAAAGCTGCTCTAGATTTTATTAGAAAGCAGCAAGTCAAATGGTTTGGCCATGCAAGTAGGCTACCAGTCAACAGCATGCCACAACAGGCAATGACGTACAGACCAGATGGAAACAGAGGAAGAGGCCGACCACGTAAACGCTGGACGGAGGGAATAACAGAATCCATGGGAATGTCGATATACGAAGCCCATAACCGGGCACTCTCACGAAGTTTATACTTCACCTCGACACCGCAAGGTACAAGAGGAACATGATGAGATGAGATGAGACTGCCGGAAATCTTTAATAAGATAGAAGAAAGGAGAAGCAAGAAAGCAGATTTAATTAATAACACAACCAGTGCTTTGGATGCCAGAGCCCAGGAAAAATATGCAGAAAGTAATAAAGAAGTTAAGAAGGATAAAGGCAGATAAAAGACAATAAATAGATGACCTACACAATAGATACCACAGAAAGTCATTACCTTGGTAAAGTGCAACATGGTGTGTAGTATGACTTTCACGTAACTTCAAGTAATGTGTGGTATGACATTCATGTCACTTCATGTGGTGTGTAATATGACATTCATATTACTTTGCATGATGTGTGGTACAACATTCTTGTCACATCAAGTGATGTATGATATGACATTCATGCTACTTAAAGTGGTATACAGTATGACATTTGTGTCACTTCAAGTGGTATGTAGTATGACATTCATATCACTTCAAGTATTATATGATACACTTAAACTGTGTTTTAAAATAAACTTGATTTGGAGAATTTAAGATAAACTTGATTAGGAAAACTGTCTACTCTTTATTCCTGGCTAGATAAGAATTTTGAGAAGAAATACTCATTTTGTTGACATAATAAACTGTCGTAGCATTACCTCATGGCAGTAGCTTTGAAGTGAACAACCTTCAGGAGTAAGAACTATTGGTGAGCTGTGATGGCTAACTTGACAGCTCTCTGAGATTCGCAGCTCATTCATATTAACCGATGAAGTCCTGTAGTCATCACATCTAGCACTGGCAAAAAGAATATGAAACATATTTTGCTGCAATTAATCTTAAACAAAATCAAGGAACAGGGCAAAGGGCATTAGCAGACTTTTGAAATGTTTAATTTTTGGGGCATTTGCTCACTTTGAACCCAAGCCTATTCCATACATCTGCTAATACTTCAAGTGCACTTTTGTGTGTGGATTAGCTTTCCCTATTACTAGTGTCCCTCGCCATCAGGTGAACTCACTCTTCTGAGGTACTTGTAATTTATGTCCCAAGTTAAGGATGAGAAGCTGACATTATAGTCCAACTGACAGGCGTATAGGTTGATCCCGCTACCTCAGCATGAGCACACCAGAAGTTTAAGGGCAACCTCACTTATCCATTCAGCCATGCCGACCTCTTTGTTTGAATTTAATAGCAATGGCTTGTTGAAAATGAAAGATTGAGCAAATACCCCTTTAGCCAACATATATTTTAACATATTCTAGTAATCTCAATAATCTGCTTATTTACACTAATTTTCTTCTGAAGACAACTTTTCACAATGCTTTCATTAACTGCCATAATCTAAATTATGCACATAGTATGTAAAGGGAACTTGACAGCTCCATTATAACAACGCACATTTCTTTGAATAAATTCTGAGTTTGAGAAAATACAAAACTCTACTGGTTTACCAGACTTCCTACTCTCCCAAAAATGCCCTCTTAGGCTGTTCCCCAATCTTAAAATACAGATGAAAAGGACCCAATTAGAGTCAAGAGAAGGAAGGTGGAACATGATGGTTATGGTGTACTCCAATCTCACTGAGGCTTTCCTGAAATGCCTCCTACAAACCTCTGGGAGAAGTGTGTACTGTCCCAGATGGTGTACTTTGAAGGGAATTAGGGTTTCAGATCTCCAGATGAGGAAGTGTAATTTTCCTGGATAAAGGATTGCGATGTTATGAACAGACCTCATATGACAGCGTTTCTGAAAATGTTAACCACATTCAAACAGCTCTACCCCTGCCTTCTCTGTGTCACTAATCTGCAATGACCGAGGGGTTATTACGACCAAATGTTCCCAAGACCAGTGTCGACAGTAGCACAATACTGGCAAATTGGACAGGTCAAGTGATAGTAGTGAGACAAAATGAGACATACACATAAAAACCTACTGCCATGCTGTAATTTATGAACAGTTATAAACTTGGAAAGACTAATTAGAAAGACATACCAGTCAAAATTAGATGTATGTGCCACAGGCCTGACAAAACAGTGCAATATAACTCTTTATGTTACCACCACCATGCCACTTTGCCAATAAAAATAAAACTAATTCCTAAATCTGTCCTCTAAACTTACATCTTTAAACTGCCCTCTTTAAAATTTCCTCTAAACTTACATCTTTAAACTGCCCTCTAAACTTACATCTTTAAAATGTCCTCTAAACTTACATCTTTAAAATGTCCTCTAAACTTACATCTTTAAACTGCCCTCTAAACTTACATCTTTAAAATGTCCTCTAAACTTAAATCTTTGAACTGTCCTTTAAACTTACTTCTTCAAACGGTCCTCTAAACTTACATCTTCAAACTTTGATTTAAACTTACTACTTTAAACTCTCTTCTAAACTTACATCTTTAAAACTGTAATTTAAATTTACTTTTTCAAACTGTCCTTTAACCTTACATCTTCAAACTGTCCTCTAACCTTACATCTTTAAACTGTTCTCTAAACTTACAACTTCAAACTGTGATTTGAACTTACTTCTTCAAACTGTCCTCTAAACTTACATCTTTAAAACTGTCCTTTAAACTTACATTTTAAAACTGTCCTCTAAATTTACTTCTTCAAACTGTACTCAACACTTACTTCTTACACTGTCCTCTAAATTTACTTCTTCAAACTGTCCTCAACACTTACTTCTTAAACTGTCCTCTAAATTTACATCTTCAAACTGTCCTCTAACCTTACATCATCAAACTGTCCTCTAAACTTACATCTTCAAACTATGATTTGAACTTACTTCTTCAAACTCTCCTCTAAACTTACATCTTCAGACATTTACTTCTGCAAACTATCCTCCACACTTAAATCTTCAAACTATTCTTTAAACTTACTTCTTGAAACTCTCCTCAACTCCAGGTGTCGTGTACATATTTTCTCTGACCTCTAATGTAGCAGGAGAGGCAGATGGAGCATACCGAAAGGAACAAACACCTTGAGGACTGTTATCACTGTCAGCCTGAGAGGGCACTGGTTGTGGTACTGATAAAACCGTACTGAGGCTGGTGCTCAGAGTGACTGTATCCAGTGCCAGGCGATCACTGACCTGATCAGACAGTAGAGGACTAGGTGATCTCTGCTAGAAAATCAACAAAGACATGTTACCTGCAATCTGGTAAAATAACATTAATAAAGTTATCATCATGTGTCATGCCAGTAAGTGTGGGCGGTCATGTTTCGCCATCTTATACGATCACCAGAGTCGTGGCTCAGCTGTGTTCTTGTTCCGACAATAATAACATGTACTCAAGCCATGCAGATATTTCTTCTCTGCCTTCCCCTTGTTCTTTCCTACTCAATCTTGCCAGTTGTCACCAAGTTTTCTAGTGTATTCCTTCTCATAATGTGTCTCACAAAAACTCTGTCTACATCTAATTTCTCTAATCAGTTTGCGGTTTTCATTTGCCTCTTGTAAGACTTGCTCATTGGTTTTTCTCTGTCCATGGTGTTCTATGTTTTTGTCTCAGAAACCACATTTCCACAGCCATTAGATGTTTTTCACTATGTCTGTTCATCTTACACTTTTCTCATCCATATAAAAGTACAGGTTCTATGTAGCACTTCAACGCTCTTTTTCTCATTGCAATTGGCATCTTTTTATTAGACAGTATGTGTTCTATCTCGCAAAAGGCTACATTTGCCATCGCGATTCATGTTCTAATCTCCTCAAGGCACCTCCCATCAGATGGTAAAATACAGGACCCTTTTACACATCAGAGGCATACTGGGATTGTCTTCTATTTGTCTAGACCAATCAGAATTCAGCATATTTGTCTAGACCAATCAGCAATCAGCATGACGTGGTTAGTACTACACCAGGTACTTTTATTTCACAGATCATCTCTTTGTTCCCATTTTATGCTGGGTTGACTTGCGATGGACATGTCAATTTAAACATCAGCTTTAATTGGGATTCAAACACATGACTACTGGCCACTGTATAAATAACCTTCTGCTGCCCTTTACCATCCACTGGAACACTCAACCAACTTATGCAAAGCCAGCTGTCATTTGCTATCTTCTGTAGCTCTATCCATGTCCTCCCCATATTATTTCTCTCACTCTCTAACTCTGCTCTCTCTCTATTTTGTCTGCCGTGTGCATTCTAGAAGCACTTTCTAGATTTACTATTATCAGGTTTTCTCAAGGTGTGTCCAATCCAGTACTATTACTATCTTGTTGGTATTCACAGCCTGAGATATGCTATCAATTCATGATTTGCAAGGAACAACCTCTTATTTTCTTTCACATTGTGGCTAATTGCTAGAACTTTTTTTTTGGGACACTGTCTAATGATAACTGCATTAGATGACCAAGTCATCTGGTTTGCTGTTTTTCAAGTCTAACACTAGTGATGTCATAACTTGCTTCCCTTCTGGCTATGTGAGCAGGACAAATTCTAGGACAGTCATGGCATGCATGCACTTGTTTCACGCTAGCACAAGGGATTATGTAGAAATATTATTATGTTTAGAGGAACAGTTCATGTATATTGCTTGTAAATTGCATTCATTTTGAACAAATAGTTTTTTTTGGGGGGAAATGATGATGCATTTCTTTCTGAACATCCCTCATATTAATCAAAATCACAAATGTTTGCCTCTGATAATCTTCATTGTTGTTTAGTCACCCAATAAATTATACTAAAATTTTGTCAACCATTTATTATTTATTATTGTTTATTTAGTCCTAGGACCTAATTGACAGAACTCTACAGATGAAGTTGACTTAAAATAACGTTTATAATTTATTGCTGTTTATATGTCACTGAATGCAGCTGAGCAGAGCAGGGCACTCACTTGTCCTTATAGTCGGAAATGGCTGTCAAAGGCAGAGGTAAAAAGACCACCATGTGAATGTGGAAGGCAAGGGGAAACCACCACATTATCTTCCCAAGACTTCATGATATACAACAATAAGACAGAGACAAACAGCTTTCCTCGGTCATGTGATGAGAAGAGAGGCATTGGAGAACATCGTAACAACTGGAAAGATCGAGGGGAAGAGAGGCAGAGGTAGACCAAGAGAAGTGATGCTGGATGGATTGAGACGGTGGCATGGAGGAATATCAGCAGCAGAGTTGATCCAGAAAACCAAAGACCGAGATCTATGGAGAGCCATGAACGCCTACGCCAGCCGGCACGGCACTCGATGATGATGATGATGAATGCATGCAAATTGTGTTTACATTTTATAATTTCATTTGAAATGATAAATTTGTTGTTTAATTACAACACTTATGATGTGTATTTCCCCAGTTTGAGTTACAATATTATTTTACTGCTGCAGCAACAGTAACAGTCGCAACGATCTCTTCTAAAACTTAAAATGCCATTTTTCATTTTCCACATCTATATGAAACTCTAATCTTAATAATAATATACATTTTAACAATGAATATTGACTTTATATACCATACAAATATTGAACATTAGTAGACAGCCTAAATGACGTGTTCTAGGAATATCTTGGATACAGAAAAGAACAAATGCATCCATACGACAAGAATTGAATATTGAAGAAGGTTGGCTACTAAAGACAATAAAATAAAATAAAGAAAACTGAAATATTTTGGTCACTTGAAACGTCATGAAAGTTTGGAGAGAACAATTATGGAGGGGTATATGCCCGGCAAGAGGAGAAGAGGAAGGCTAAAGAGAAGATGGGTGCAGGATGTGGAAGATGGGTGCAGGATGTAGAAGATGGGTGCAGGATGTGGCAGATGATCTCCAGATGTGTATATTGGACGCAGGCCATCTTGCTTATGACCGAGAAGTTTTCTGGACGGTTGTTATGGGAGCGAAGTTCTGCAAAGGACATGCTATTGAATGAATGAATGAAAACGGCCTACATAATGTTGGATGTAGACCATCCTATTTTGCTTATGCTGACATCAAAACCATCATTTCGATAAAAACACACCAAAGGTAACAATCAAAACATTGAAAATTGCCAAATTTAAGATCTTTATTACAGACAAACTCTTCTACCTTGAAAACTCAGTCACTTGTAATAAACACCACTTTAAAATGTGAGGCATTGTGAGGAAACAAAAAGATGTACTGCCTTGATACAAATTGTGGAGAATCATACATAATGAAAAAATCTCCAGTTAACTACTTGGTGAACCGTATGAAAAGAGTTCAATAACTGCTGGATGATATGTAGCAAGCAAAAAAGTGTAAAGCTACAGCAAAGCTAAATGCTCCAACAGTATGTATGCAGTTTCTGACATGCAGAGTTAATGTGATATGTAATGTGGTTCGTTTGCATGCTAAGCTGATGAGACCAGTATTTGAAGGCTTGAACCTCTGCAATAGTAATACATTCCACCTTCAGAATTGTGGGTAATAAATATTTACCTTCTTTTCAGGAGAATCAGCTAAAAGAGAAACTGCTTCATTCCACTGTAACTGCATCATTGCCTGAAGGTTGGTTAGCACTTCCATCCTGATCATTTTAAAAACATGAATACTGAGATAGCTCATCTGTTATTACAAACTGCTGCTGTTAAATTCCTATATCAAAGTGTGTATGCTTAGTTATCGAGATGTCTCTGCAGTTAATATAAATTTGTTACTTTAATTTAATACATTTTAACATGCAGTCCCATTCACTATCAAGTATATAAATCATAGTAAAGAGAAGTAAGTAATTAACGGCTTCTTTTCATGCCTTGATGTACACAGGGCATATGGTGCTAGTTCTAGAGTGTGTATTTTTAAATTACTGTGCAGTGTTTGAAAATATTGCTGGTTCAAGTTTAGTATTTACCTATTATGTTGCATGAACTTTACAGAGGGTGAATACAAAACTTGGACTGGCAATATTTTCAAACACTGCACAGTCATTAGAAATACACCCTGTATATTTGTATACAGCAATCGTCACCAACAGAGTGATGTGGTCAGTTACACCGGTCACCTTTACTTCCAAAGACATTTCCTGGTACCCATTATGGGCTGGGTTGACCTGGCAGCAGTCAAGTTTAACAAATCTGCCATGATGCAAATGTTAACCCATTTCCACTGAGTTGGCAGGCAAGAGTGCTAGCTACTGCACTATGGCCATCTCCCACTTTATGATCACACACACAACAAACAAACACAAAAGTATGATAAATACAGTATACTTAGGAGTGTAATACTTGTAATACTTTTAACACAGGGAGTCTTCGTGGTGAAGTGGTAAAACTGTCTACCTCATGCTCCGAAGGTTGTGGGTTCGTTTCTGGGCATTGTTTTTCGGTTCACAGGTGCATTTTCCTTAGAGACTCATGGGGGTCGTTACTGGAGCTATAGAGTTTGTGCTTTGTGCAGCGCTTTCGGCAGCCTAAGTTGCGGTAAGATACTGAGCCATATGGGATGAAACCCGGTGCAATGAAGTCAGTCCTCTCAACTTTTAAGCGACTTTTTTATACTTTTAACATGGTGAGCAAAGTAGTAAAAGAACCTTTTTCACGCCTTTGTCATATTGAGCATGTGGTGCTACACCAACTGGCACTCCAATATCACACCGTGGCCGCCTTCACTTCCCAAGTCATTTCCTTGACCTATTTTAGGCTAAGCCAACCTGAGAGTCCAGGTCAATGTTTTTTTAACCTTCCTCGACATGAATTTAAACCCATGACCACATGCCGGCGGTCAAGCTGTCTGGCCACTACACTCTCTTTTACCATATTATTTTGTTAAATATATGTCTCCAGTTATAACTGCAGAATCATGTTGTGTGCTTTTAAATGCTCTCTTGAATGTAAAAATAAGAACACAAACTTTATAGGGAAAAACCCTAACCAACACATCCAAATTATTCTAGCTCCTGGCACTGGTTGCTACAGTATGGGTCAGCCATATTTCTAATATTGGCACGTTTTAAATTTCTGAACCAGCACATGTTTTAAATTTCTGAACCAGTCTTCTTTTTACATGTCGTTTGGTGTTGGTCGTCATTTTGGTCACAGCCTGCTGTCTTTCATGTTGCCAGCCATTTCCGATAGAAGATCTGTCATACTAAGATCTAGCATATTCTCCAGAGATCTTCCCTTATGTTTCCTCCTGTCCAATGTTTCTGCTGTCTGGAGATTTTCCAGGTGAACCCCTATCTCATTATTAGAAAGTAAATGTGGCGTTACAAAGAAAGGGACATAAGAAACAAAAGAACAATATGGTGGATGAGCAAGTAAAAGTGCCACCAAATGTTTAAATAAGTACAATTAACATTTCCCTTTCTTATATATATTTGACGAACAATAAACGATTGCTCAAATATAGTGAGGTGTTAGCCGGTTTTGTCAAACAGAAAGAGTTTGTGTTAAATTTTAAATTACCGCGGTGTTAACAGATGTTCCACATTCAATAAATACCTGTGACAATGTGTTTTAATTGTTTCAGCTTAAATATTATTCATTTATTAGCTTTCTTATACTGCTAAAAAGATCTGATTCATGTCTGGTTAAGACAAACACGATCATATCTATAACATTCAAGTTTTTGCTACATAATCTGGCAGAAATACTTCACCTCCAAATAATATCCTAATAATCTGTACATTTCTTCTTTTCATACCAGCATCTGCTATAGGGACAATGTCATGCAGGGACAATGCGATGCAGGTTATAACCCACAATCATTGGAAAGGCATATGATGATGATGATAATAATGATGATGATGATGATAATGATGATGATGATAATGGCGGCCCTACCTTTGGGATTCTACTTCAACTTGTGACTGTTTCAGCAATGTATTTTCTGTTGTCAGTACCTGCAATCTGATCAGAAGATTCAATGATACTATACAATGATACTAGTGTGTTCTGTCTCCCAATATGAATTTAAGATTGCCTTCATGATTTTCATAAATAATGCATATTACACATATATTATTTGTGTATGTGTGTTTTTTTTTTAAATAAATGTATATCCTTTACAGGAAGTTGCAGCCAACACCAGCATTTTACTGCTATTGTTGATGTCTTTGGCAAGTTTTTATGTTCAGTTTTTTGCCATTTCTTTCTGAACGTATGTATGTTACATAATGTAACTAATGCTACTGGATGTTTGCAAAAGTGTGCACATGTAAATGACCAAAACAGAAATTATTTCACTAATGAATATTCAATAAGTTATGATGCTATATAATTAAGCTGCTAACCCAATATTAGGAAGCCATGGTAGTGTGATAACCAGACACGCACCTGCTGGCCCGGAGATGATGGGTTCAAATCTGCATCGAGAGAGTTTTTAAAAAAAATTGATCTGGACTCCCACGTCGACTCAGATGAAAATGTGTACCAGGAAAATTTTTTGGGAAGTAAAGGCAACAAGCATAATACTAACCAAATCCCTTTCACCTCATCTCCCATTGGCTGGTTGGTCTATGAAAATATGGGTCTCTCATCATATGCCCAATGTGCCTTATGGGGCGCAAAAGAGTCCTTTATATACAACCCCATATTAGACATTTTAAAAACTGTTTAATTTAGTGGAGACTGTCCTGGAATGACATACTAACACTATTGAAATAGCTTGTTACAACTGTCTCAGGACATGTTGCTAAGACAGTCTTGGAATGACAGGCTAAGATTGCCTTGAAATGACTGGCTACGACTGTCTTGGAATGACTGGCTACGACTGTCTTGAAATGACTGGCTAAGACTGTCTTAGAATGACTGGCTAAGATTGCCTTGGAATGACTGGCTTAGATTGCCTTGGAATGACTGGCTTAGACTGCCTTGGAATGACAGGCTAAGACTGTCTTGGAATGACTGGCTATTACTGTCTTGGAATGACTGGCTTAGTGTGTCTTCGAATGACTGGCTAAGATTGTCTTGGAAAGACTGGCTAAGTTTGTCTTGGAATGACTGGCTAAGACTGTCTTGGAATGACTGGGTAAAATTGTCTTGGAATGACTGGCTAAGTTTATTTTGGAATGACTGGCTTAGACTGTCTTCGAATGACTGGCTAAGACTGCCTTGGAATGACTAGCTAAGATTATTTTGAAATGACTGGGTAAGACTTTCTTCGAATGACTGGCTAAGATTGCCTTGGATTCACTGGCTACGTTTTGCCTTGGACTCCCTAGCTAAGACTGTCTTAGAATCACTTACTAAGATAGATTACTTTGGAATAAGTTGCTAAAGTTGTTTTGGTATCACAGGATAAGTCTGTCTTGTCTAAGACTGACCTGGAGCCCAGGTTATTTGTTAAAAATCTGACTGGAAAAAAATTTGAACCCACAAACACTGAGACAGCCGGCAAGCATCTAGTTACTATGCTATCGTGGCTCCCCCCATCATGGTGGTAGACAGAAAATGCTAGAAATTAATTTTAGTCAATTTTCAATGTGGAGATGGCAACTGATCTGAAAGATGGTTTCAGAGGAAAAGAAGACCCAAATAAAGATTGATGGAGTTCAAGAAGCAAAGCAGAAACATAGACTAACAATATTAAAGAACTCACAAATATTGATTCTGGTAAAGAATCACCTCTATAGGTGCTAAAGTCTCCTCCCAAAGATCTTACTATGAGAACCTCATCACAGTGCACAAATCTGCAGCACTGGCAAGGATCCCAATATGTGTATGCCAGAATCACACAATCTACAAATATTGTTTCTTTAGTCAAACCGTTTGTCATTGCTGTTTATAGTTCCTTGAGATGTAGGGCATGGGGGTATTGAGCCTGAGAAATTAAATCTGTCTGACTAGTGCAGTCGCCGCGAACTATGCATGTTAGGGTTTCCTTTTTCAGCCAACAGAAAAATAATCCACATCTTATCGAGGATTCAAACCTGCGTCTCCAGCAAGAGATTCCAGCATTCTAGCCACTTGGCCAGCTGCTACTCATTAGCATGTCTTTTAATTGTGAAACTTTGCCTGGGTTTTGGCTAATCTGGTCAACTCTTATTGAACTACAACCGCCAACGTGTTTTCAACGCATGCAACATGCACACTATAGTCTCCCTTGTTTTTTTTCTCCCTCATCCGAGAAAACTAGGTATCTGATTCACTACCCCATGATCATGGGGAGGTATAACAGATTAATTTTTTCATAAAAATCCACAGCTGCATAACAGTTATTCATACCCGGTCTACTTGGAGATGACCCAGCCAAAAAATGGGAAGTTCCGGAGGGTCATCATGATTCTGACCACATCACCCACAGAGTGCCGACTGGTCTATAAAAATATTGGTCTAGAACCATATGCCCAATACACTTTAAGGAGTGTAATAGGGTCCTTTACTGTTTAGAAGACCCGGGTTCGAATCCTCAGTAAGGCGTGGAATTTTTTTCTGTCGGGGGCAAAAAGAAAACTCTAACCCACACAGTTTGCAGCGACTGCACTAGTCAGGCGGCCTTAATTCCTCAGGCTCAAGACCCCTCCATGCTATACACCGCATGGTAATATAATGGCAGTAAATGACAGGTGACTAACTACTTGAGGCAGAGGTGGCTGCTATACCTCAAAACCATTCCACCCTGATCCAAGAGAGACATTTCCCACTTGACCCAAGAACATATGGAAGAATGATCAGCTAGAAGATGAATCAAACAGTGAACAAACACAAAACAGTGTAGCATTAAGAGAGTTAATTACTGGTGCAGGAGCATTTACCTCTCCTCTAGTTCTTTAAGTTGCTCCTGATGGTGTCTCTCTATCCTCAGCAGATCTGTGTTCAAAACCTGTGCTTGCCGCTCCAGGTCATGTTGATGTTTAGTATTTAATTCTTCTACCTGTCGAGCATGACATGCAGCTGCCTCTTCCAGCGACCTCTCCATCTGAGAAAATGACTCTGCAGCCTGGTCGGCAATCTGTTATCATACATCAGTGATCAACAGACATGATCCTAAACCAACAGTTCATTACATTTAATGTTGATAGACAATGTGTTATCATTCATCGGTGATCTATAGATATTATCCTAAATAAACAATTCATTACATTTATTGTTGTTTGGTGATGTGTTATTATACATCAGTTATCAATAGACATGATCTTAAACAAGCAATTCATTACATATAGTGTTGATAGGCAATGTGTTATCATAAATGAGTGACCAATAGACAAGTTTCTAATACAGTAATAACATTGTAAAACTAATTTACTAACAGTTAATTTCATTAGATGTTGAAAAACAATCTGTTATTATTCTTTAGTGATCAAAAGACATGCTCCTAAACAAACAATTCATTACATGAAATACTGACAGACAATTTATTATCATAAATTAGGGATCAATAGAAATGTTTCTTTTAAAAAAAAGCAATTATAATAGACAGAATAAACATTAAGAGCTATAATTACCCCACAAGGATCTGAACCTGTTTGTTCCTGCAGCGAGGTGCTGTTGTCATTTCAAGGTGACAGGTTCATATTCCGGTTGGGTAACTATAACTTTTAATTGTTATGTTGTCCAGTGTGTTCTCTAGTCTTATTTCTTTCTTCTACTCCTGAGTGCCAAACATGTAAATTTATTTATGAGCTGTCTTAGTGACCTCAAGAGGTTCCCCAATTCATATTTCTGTGTATTATGCTTACCACATTGTAAACGATCTATCATATCCCTTTTTTAAATGTTTGGTAATATACTGGACACAGCATTACGGTCTGATGTCTTTGTTATTTGACCTAGGCTTGTTTAATACAATATTCGGAGACCTATTGTACTATTTCAATGGTTTGATCACATTGAGCAGGGAGTGCAGGGAGTAGCCAGCAGGAGCCACGGAAGTGGAAATCCAGCAACTAATGCAGGATAATGCTCGATCGGGTGATGTGATTATCTACACAGATGGGACGGTGTTGAGAGGTAGAAGTTCCTGGGGGTTCTTAGCAAAAGCTAATGGTCGACGTTTGGTGCAGGAGAGCCTAGCATATGATACCACAACATCTAGCTTAAGAATGGAGGTGGAGGCGGTCAATGCAGCTTTCCGCTGGATGGAGAATATGATACACACACACATCGTGATTGTAACTGACCCAGAAAGCATGCTGAGGAAGGTGAGGACAAGGAAGCTTCGGGCAGAGTGGCTTGCTTCGCTTCGGAGGTCACAGGTGGCAAGCATCGCCTAGATCTTTTCTCCGGGGCATGCCGGTGTGCCAGGGAATGAACAGGTGGACAGATTGACTGGCTTTGCAAAACTTGGTGGAGTATTGATGCATGACAAGGTGCCAAGGAGCAAGTGCAACTTAATGACGTAATTAAATAGAGTAAAGAATCCCAGAACAGAAACGCTAGTAATAATGAGAAGGAAGTGACATAACAACACAGAATCGTCACACGGCAATGTCAATAGAAACAACACACTTTCTTGGGGAGATGATAGGAAACGGTCGCAGATATCGACTTGAAGAATAATAGGTTGGCTGTAGATTGGCTTCACGTCGCATTCGTGGCTGGATAGATACCTATATAGTGAGAGACGAGTCACAACAGCAGTGAGCGAATAGACAAGCGAACGATGGAGAAAACTAGATGTCGCGAAGCAGCGGGACGGAGACTTTGATGGAGTGACAGAAGGACGGATAGGGATCGTGTTGATATGTATATCAACCAAGCTGAGCACGTAACATAAAGTTTAATGTATATATTCTTGATGCTGACCTGGTATGACAGGCACTTCGAGTAGTTAATGTTTTAATGTTTTTCGTTGCACCAAGCTCATGCGCTGAGTTAGATCTTTTACACAGTTGGTTGTTGTTTCTTAATGTTTATCAGTATTCGTTCATAGATTATTTAGGCGGATAGATTATATTACAGATGCACCTGATTAGATAGCGATTTGCATAGCAACCAACAAATTATGTTACATAGTGTTAGTCAGATATATACATATGTTTTATTTTCATTGTTGGCATAGACATAATGAAGTGACTTGTGATGTGGCATGATGAAACTATTAATTTTCCGCATACGTCGAATACTGGGA
Organism: Cepaea hortensis; assembly: GCA_963921405.1. NCBI lineage: Eukaryota > Metazoa > Mollusca > Gastropoda > Stylommatophora > Helicidae > Cepaea > Cepaea hortensis. The sequence goes on along the minus strand of OY992888.1, from coordinate 27,659,386 downwards.
TGATGGAACTTTCGAGAGTCAATTATTCGAGGATTGAGTATTATATTTATGTTTATGACATGTGGTTAGGTGTAATTATATTGACACTATTAAGTGACACCATAGTAACAGTGAACAATGCAACGAATTATTGAAATGATAAACATTTATTTATGGGGTTACAGTATTATCAGTGATACAAACATTATACTGGTATTATTTATATCAGACACGCAAATAGGTTAATTAGAGGAATAGTAGAATTTAGTGTTTACGTTCGTCGTTATGATAATTAATTAGTTAATAAGTGTTTTTAATTAGATTATTATATTTATTGCCGTCAACATATGCTGATATAGTATTTAGAAAGGTACGCTACAAGATGATCGCGACACACATGGAGAAGAAGTACCATTACAATGCACACAATTCGTTGATGGCCAACAGCTTAATGATAGATAAGTCTCAAAGTTCATATGATTGCACTATATCTACAATGAAGGCTGAACACCTCACCTATATATCTTTCAGGTGCGATAGACACAGCTGTGGATATAGAGACATTTATAGAGCGTTCACTGGTATTGACGACTTGGTACCAGTTGTTTACTCACATCCCCTTACTCCGGGTATTGACCCAGAGTGAGGACACTTGTCCAAATGAGGGACTAATTTGTTATGGTTAGTTAGCACAGCCTTCCCATGGGCTGGCTACACGACATCTACTGTGGGATTGTAGACTGGGGTGTGTGCCCGTCATATAATATTTTTTTTTATTTTGTGGGTAATTAATAGGGAGCCATAACATTGTACTTAACATTGCATATGACTCATGATGTCGGCACTGCTATTTGGCAGGGTTTAATCATCGCGAGGTAGAGAAATGATTTCATCATTTAAAGGTGAGGGGGGCATACTGCCACAGAGCAGGTACCCAAATGACGTCATAGAAAGGACGTGAAGAAGTCTAGAAGAAAAAAGTGCAAAGAAAACTAAGGGACGCAAGTTGACAGCGGAGAAATGTCACACTGGCGTAATCTTGACAACAAAAACAGACGCTGTGGGGTTCTTAATATGAAAGGTCGTGCATTTCAATTCTTGAGCAAATTTGTGTGGCTACGGAAGGGTTGGCAATATATCAGTGGCTATCGAGTTAATAACAGCTAGAAGTATGTCACCGAAGATTAGTAACGCCACGGATTCAAGAACGACGGGCAGAAACTAGACAGGATCGCAGGGGCGTCACTAGGGGGGTGCGGGGGGTGCGGGCCGCACCGGGTGACACCATCAAGGGGTGACACCAAAATAAAAAAGTTGTAAATTTGACAAAGCAAAATAACAAAAATTTAACTTTGTCCGAGTTTGTCGAAGTTCTTTATTTATGTTTTACCTGAAGTATTGAAGTTATATTGTTCAATTTGTTTTCTTTCTTATGTCCTTATTAACTTTTTGACTTATTTTACAAACATTACTATATGAGATTATATATGGTACAGGAACACTCGGAAGAAGACCATGGTGAAAGTCTAGAGGGGTGACACCAAGAGTTTACCGCACTGGGTGACACCAACCCCAGTGACGCCACTGCAGGATCGGATTGGTATAGCAGAGAAGACAGGCGGTATGAACGAAAGAAGGAGAGGTCTGGCAGAGTAACGACAATGGCGAATTTCTAACAGGTTTGAGTAAATCATCTTAGTGTACATATATCTTAAATGCCGATCCTGGCAACAACAGGTCCATTTAAGAGTACCATAGAAGATATTTATTGTAACTATGTCAGCTGCCAGATTAAAGCAGTCTTCGCACTCAGACGCTGCTTCATCCTTTAAAGTTCCCTGTTGGTTTCAGTGACTGTTATCTTCATTCCGTCATTGTTTGAGCCAAAATACCTACTGTTAAGTTCACTAATATACTTATGGCAAAGCAGAATAAAGAGGGACTTACAGTATGGCAGGTGTCTAGTTGGTCATGTCATTAAGTACACTTGTTCCTGCAGTGAATCAGTGTTGTTATTTGGAGATGACAGGTTTGAGGTAACTATATCTTTTAATTTTTATGTTTTCTAGTGTGTCCTCTAGTCTCTACTTCTCTCTTCTACTTGTATGAGCACCAAACAAGTGGATTTATACTCTACTAAATGGTTCACCTTTTTCTCCATCACAGCACAAATATCTGTCTCAAACTTCTGCTGTGCATTCTTACATTTCATCTCTAAGTCAGCAGCCTCAGCTTTCTGTGTCTCCTGCAACAACAGGATTGATAGCACTGAAATGCATATCTGAGATTATCATATTAGTTTAAAGATACATCTTTTGTAATGTCAAGAGGTTATAGAAAGTTAATGTTGAAATGACAGAAATAAAGAAGAAGAGTGGATGTAGGAGGATTTAAAGCATGCAGATGGTTTACTGTTTACAGAAATGCACCCCCAAGCCAATCCATAGGTAGTTTGTCTCCATTAGTATCTTTCTTGAAAAGAGACTATGCTGACTGTTCTAGCAGTATGCAGTTAAGTACTTGTAAATTGTAAAGCTATTTTCATACCAGCATAAACTTAAGTTCATTGTCTAATACTGGTTGACACTTGTTGGCATTTTGAAGTAAAATGAAATGAAAACTGGCAATGTGAAGTTTTAGGCTTAATCTGCTATTTCAATATAAAACTATTTAAAATTTAATGAAGGCAAAAATATAAAAAAATGAGAAAATACTTTTTTCATGTGGACAAAAAAATGTATATGGATGGTTGCTACATGAGCAGTACAAGATAGTTTTCCTCAAATGTAAGCAACACAAACATTATTATTTTTGATAATTTTCTGTTCTGATAAGTAGATACATGAATTAATTATATGCCCACTTTTACACTAAAATAGAAAATGTTATCCCAGATTTGTTTTTAGTTAAAAAAAAAATTATTTATTGTTTACTCCATGTCAAGATGCATTCATTATCGATTAGATCAGGTTTAACTAGAGGTCACATGAGAACAAAAACAGCTATAGGTAGCCTACAATTCCGAGTTAATTTTTATTCTAGGAATGTTTCAATAATCCATGCATGTTCCTACAAACATTACACATGTATTAAGCAGTGATTAGAACTGTGAAAGTTTATGTGCCAAAATATAATTTTACTGGAAAATAATCTTCAGAAGAATAATCTTTGTAAACTTGCAATTTCCTATTTTCTTGTATGTCTTGGTTAATGACCTGTTCCTGAAGACTAATTCACACAAAGGAAACTAATATCTCCGCTTACAATTAACGCAGAGGCTTGAGTGAGGTACTCTTGGATTCAATTTTTTAAGCAATATCCATCAGAAAATATTTTTTTAAACTATAGAAATGTTATGAAAATTCCTAAATTATTCAGATTCTTCATCTGCTGCTGCGCTTTACCTCCCATTGGAACACAGGACCCCAACTAACTCACTCCAAGTCATCCAATCCTTTTCTCTCTCATGCAATTCTGTCCATGTTCTCCCAGTATTATTCAATTATGTCTCTAATTCTCTTCTCCATATATTTTAACGTCTTCCTCTATTTCATTTGCCATGTGAATACCAGACAAAGGGTTTTTTTCAGTTTTACTATCCTCAGGTTTTCTAAATGTGTGTTCTTCCTAACCAGCACCAATGATTTTTCCTCACCTCCTGATTCACTGGAATTTCTTTAGCTCTCTCCATGAGCTCCACATTGGTGACCCTATACTTTTCAGGCATTAATTAATGAAGTTTGCAGTTTACTAGTATTTGATTTACTCGTTTATGAAACACGACTGATATTTATTCCTGTCAGGACAAACTATGGTCCAATTGTCAACCAGTTGTATGCCAGTGATTTAATTGCATCAATTCCCTAAACTGTTCAAACTATTTATGAAGCAATCAATCATCTTCTCTTTAAACACCATGGCAAAGTGATGACTAGCCACCTCCCACAGCTTCCTTGGAACAGCCACAGTGGAGCTGTGGGCACTTCTTAAGAAAGACCCAAGTACTCAGCTCAGCAGTATTGGGATAAACATAACAATAAAGCAAAATCAACCATGATACTTATAAAACAAAATAAGTTGACTCAAATAGAAAAATGTGGAAGACTACTACTGAATAAATAACAGAATTAATAAACAAGTATTACCTTTTCCTTGACAAGCTGCTCGATTGCCTGAATTGACTTTTGGAGTTTATTTTTCAACTCTTCATTTTCAGTTGCAGTTTCCTTAAGCCTTTTGTTTTCATCTTCCAAGTTTAGCTGTTATTATACACATGAAAAGGATTACTAAGCGAGATTAAGGTTCAATAGGTAAAATATACTGGTCACATAAAAAGGCATAAATGTTAAGGTGGTCCCAAAGCATATCCTGCCACTGGACTAGTATTTGTTTTAGTCGTTTATGAAACATGTCGGATATTTATTAATGATCATTGGACAAACCATATTGCAATTTTCCAGTGTTAGATCTTCATATATTATATTATGAGCTATAACATATGAGGTGGTTTAGTTCCTCATCACCTTTCCTTCCAAATTTCCATAAACATTTTTTTATTGTCTGGTACCAATTTTTATGAGGCTGGAGCAACTTCCGAGCCATACAGGTCGGAAATAATAATCCTGCCTCTACTAGGGACTGATTCAGGAATACTATCTTGGCAGACCAGCACACTAACTAATATGCTACTAAGGCTCCTAATAAAGACATAAAACCTGCTAAAAACCATGCTTGAGGGAAAGGTGGAAGGCAAAGGTACCAGAGGAAGATGCACAGTAAACAGAGCATCAAAATATGGACTAGAAAGTGAATGACATACTCCACCATCATGGCCAGAGGTAGAAAATGGTGGATGTTCACCTTAGCCATTCTTCAATGTAAAAATGCCAACTGATCTTATTTGATTTGAACTACACATACATTTTAAATCGCTTACAGGCAAATTTACTGGCATAATTAAAATATAAGTGCCACGAAATATGACTAGGAAGCTCGAAAAAAAGAAAGACACATACAAAGGTGAAAATTTCAACCAGTCTAATGTAATAAAACAAAAATAAAAATACTTAGGTGAAGCAGTTATTCCCGCCACTGCCTTAAAACACCGGGACCACACTAATGATCTTATTGTGAAGAACAGTCTCATACAGTAATGGGCATTCTCCACCAAACAGGAATATCCAATATTCTTTCATCAAATGCTTCTAATTTCTTTTCCATCCTTTTTACATGTACATGGTATGAATTGACTAGGTTGGATGTAGGTGTTTGTTAATTATTTGTAATTTTTTATTTTCACTTTCTATTTTCTGAATGTAATATCTTTCTTTCTGCCTTGTATTTGCATGGCAGTTAGGCGTTGAGCCGTTAACGCCTGTGGTGTGTTTATGCTTGTGGCTACGGTTTGCAATCGCATTTTCCTCATGTTGGTTCCGTCGCTCTGCTACTGAATGTGTGCGTGGGCGACACCGTGAGCCGTGAAATTTGCGTGGAATGCTTTTACATCTGTCCTGTACAGTGAACTGCATGTTTGGAACAATGGCTACCGGCAGTTGCTGAATTGACTGTTTTGCCCTTTCGGTTCACGAGTGCATTTTTTGGGAGACTCCTGGGAATCGGCGCTGAAGCTGCGGAGTTCGTGCTTTGTGCGACACTTCTGGCAGGTCGCCCTGCGGTAAGAGACTGAGCCATGTGAGAAAACCCGGGTCAATGAGGTCTTTCTGGTGACTGCCGCGTCCATCAACAATGAACTGTGGTATTCGTGGATGAATTTTATGTTGACATTCTGACGGCGGCATTATGCAGTGTACCTGTGCGGGCTGTTGGATTGCCGAGACTCCCGTCTATTCCACTTTTCACATTGGACAGTGGGGAGCATTTTGTGTGATATTCGCTGGCACGGGAATGGAGCATAATGGGGACGACCTGTTGCCGTGAAGTTGGAACCTCGACTAACTAACTAACTTGTATTTGCAGGCTTCTGGTTTTAGTTTTATTATTTTTTTATTTCACTGAGATATTTAAACTTATTTACAGATTGTGACATTTCAGTCTGTTAGCTAAGTATTTATGTTTTTTATCTGCTGAAATAAGCTGGTTGTAACTGTCATTTTTGTCACTTGAAGACAGTAGACAGAGAGAGTGAAAGAGAGACAGAGGGAGAGAGAGAATGAGACAGCGAGAGAGATAGAGAGAGAAAATTATTGAGCAAGAGAGAGAATCACTGTATTTCCACTTATTTTACTATTGTCTGTTTTTCACTCTGCTGCTTTTGTTTTCTGTTTTTTTTTTTTTTTTGGGGGGGGGGGGGGGGGGGGGGGGGTTTATTTTTTGTCCATCTTACTATTTTTATTTGTGTTTCCTTCCTTCCTTACTCTTTCTTTTTTTGGTGTATATAGTACTGTATCTATTTGAACTGATACCAGAGTACATATTTTTTTTTTTTCCCCGCATATCCTTTACAGGACGTCGCTGTCAACAGCAGCATCTTTCAGCTGTCTGTTGAATTCTTGGCAAGATTACGCTCAGTAGTTTGCCATTGCTTTCTGAGCGGCCGGCTCAGTTATCCCGTAAGTCACCAGCGGGGGTCGAACCACTTCCAGCTCTCGTCCGCTACGAGACTCTGCGTGGTAAACGGGATTACAGAGAAAGTGTTGTAACCCCTCGGCCAAAGAGACCGGCACATATTGTGTACATTTACTTAAAAATTTAAAAACAAAAATAAAAGGAACGTGTGAAACTGTGCTTTCAATGGTATGAAAAACAGAAAAGAAAATTATAGTGAACATAAAAGTTCATGAAAAATTAAATCAGGAAAGTTAACACAAACAAATTTTCTGAATGAACATCGCAATCTCACCAATTGCAAGTCCACCATCTTCTGATTAGCTTCTGTCATCGCATGTATTTTTTCCAAAAGCTCCTGTTCTTTCTTCACCGCCCTATCCTGTTCCTGTACACATTATAATTAGGATAAATTAATACTTCAAATCCTTTCTCTCATTAACCTTCACAAAGTGATCCCTTACTTTTTATTCACAACTCTAGGTTCATTGGGCATATGGTGCTTGCCCCGTATTTTTATAGGCCAACTGGCGCTTGGAGGATGCTGTGGTCAGTACAACACCAATTCCTGGCTTATAATCATCCTATTTTATTAGTTTGTTCCAAGGTTTTAGTGTGTACATAAATGTATAAGAATCAGTGGTACTGATTTTATTTTATTTTGGTCTGTAAAGGATTACTTTTGTTGCACTCAGATAGCTCTCACTTAAGTATTCCAGTTTCTTTCTATAGATCACACAAGGAGAATTACAGTACAGTGCACAAACTCTATAGAATTGGCAAGGATCTGCAAGTGTGTACATCAAAATCACACGTTATTCTTCAGTAACTTTAAGAACATATAGGAGCCCTGAGAGAAAGTTCCAGAACACATGCTCAAAGGTAGTAGAGAAGCAACACAGAAAATAAGGAGGGAAAAAAAATCAAATGATCTGATGGAGAGAAATGACAAGAGACAGGAGTGAATTCAGCTGACAAACTGAAAATATTTGTAACATTGGTAAAGTCACTCACTCACTTTGAAGTATGTGAGAAATAAATTATAACAGTAAAAATAAAAACTAAAGACTCCTTTCCATGCTAAGAAGGGTATTGTGTATAAGGTGCGACAGCCCTATAATTTTTAACCAATCGGCACTTGATAGGTGATGTGCGCAATATCATGATGGTCATCATAATTGTAAATATGGAATAATAAATCAATAGAAGTAGAACAAAGAAGAAAAAACGTTGCATGTCCTTTGCAAGACCCCAGGTTGATTTGCCTAGGCAATTTTACGTTAAGTAGTTTGCCATTGCTTTCTTCTGAAAAAGAAGGCAATGTTTATGCCCAAATGACCGGTGTAGGGAACAAACCCACAAAACCTGCTGTCAGCACATTGGATGTTTAAGAGAGTGCTCTTATCCATGCTGCGACATTGACCTATCTGTCAAAAACTGTCATTTACTGCCAGTATAGTACCTTGTGGTGTATGGCAGAGGGGTCTTTGAACCTGAGGAATTAAGGCCGCCTGGCTAGTGCAGTCGCCGCGAACTGTGCAGGTTAGGATTTTCTTTTTGCCCCCGACAGAAAAAAATCCCACACCTTACCGAGGGATCGAACCCGGGTCTCCCGAAGGAGAGTCCGGCATTCTAGCCACTCGGCCAACTGCTCCTCTACATTGACCTATAAAACAAAGTAATCAAAGACACAATAAAATAATACTGATACTACCTTCATCAGCTGACCTTCAGCATCCAGCGCCCTCTTTTCTGCTAACTCTTTACATTCTCTAAGATGATTACAATCATCTATGACAGTTGCATGCGTCTGCTTCTCCTGTGTCAAGGTCTGCTCTGCCAGGTTTAGATCGCTCCGTGCTTGACAAATCTAATCAAGGTTATGAAAACATAAAATGGCAAAATATTATTAATTAATTTCTCATAAAACCCTCCTCATCCATGTGTTACTGGGGTCATTAAGGTAAGCAAAGAATAGTAGTACTGTAATCTACCATGCATGTCGTAAGAGGTGGGTTGGGCGGGCATGTTAGTGTAGCTGAGAAGGAACTATGCTGTTATTTGTCATGACCGCAGTTGGACAAAGGTTTAAAGCCTCCATGTGTCACCCATCAACAGAAGAAAAGACTGGCCACCTATTCCTAAATGCATTGAAACCTACAGAATGTGGTAGCCTTATGATATCACAGACCCATAGCTGGAGGGATGGCATGAAACTGACAACCAACCTGTAGAAAACTTCAGCGCAAAATCCAACCAATCATGGACAAGTCTCTTGCGCTGTTTCCGCTTCTCTAAATGTCAACAGTGTTCATAGGGTATGCTGTTTGAGGGTGGTCTTGTGGCATGACCAAACCATCTGATGCTACTGTCCCACAATGAATGTGAATTCTGACATATCAATGTAGAAAGACAAAACAAACATCTAAACTAAAGTCCAGCCTTAGAAATACTGGTGACATTCAATCACAACCTATGCCTGCACAATTATTTACAAGTGAATACATCTCTCATTTAGAATTCAGTATACAATTACAGAAATTCTTTACACATGAGAGATTTTAAAGCTGTAAACATAACTTTCCTCCTAAGTCTTTTGTAGTCAATTCAGTAATTGCAAACTGTCCATTTATTTTGCAAGTCATAAGTTAGTTCTCTGAACATTTTATCAATTCACTGCCTCACACTTTGCAATATACTTTTACTTGTTCACATAATTACCTCATTCTTTAAACTTTCTATTGCTTGTGCAGAATTTATCTTCTCTTTGCTGAGTTCTTCAACACATTGAGATAATTCTTTTTCAAATCTGCTGATCTTCTGTTTAAGAAAATAATACAATTGAATAATATATCTGTCTACTGGTTATCAAAGTTCTATTATTTAATCAAATTAAAGTACAGAATGTATCATCTAATTGGATAAAACATCCTGGATAAATGAGTGCAAATCTTTTTGTTATTTCACTATTTTACTTTCCTATGTTTTTGTTTTTGCTCACTCGTTTTTAACTCATGTGTAGTCCATACAAACTGCTTCTAGTAGCCTGGACTGAGTTTTGCATGTGGATTAGCTTTCCCTATTACCGGTATCCCTCGCCATCAGGCGAACCCACCCCAACTTCAGAGGTACTTGTAATTTACGTCCCCAAGTCAAAGACGAGAAGTCAACATTTTAGTCCAACTGTCCGCTCTAGGGGTCGAACCCCTTACCTTGGTATCAGCACACTGGATGTTTAAGAATGCATGTTCTTATCCATCTGGCCATGCTAATCTCTTTCCTAACTAAGTGTGAGATTACTCTCTTGAAAATAATTTAATATGACTTTAAGGGCGTGCTGTCCTGTCAAGATTACCAATGATCTTAAAACATTTCAAAAGTTTCTGTATCACAGCAAGCTTTTACATTCTCTCAAGTATAAGTGTAAGTGCTGTCCACTAATCTGTCCTGTCCTTAGTTTACGTATTCTTTCAAATTCTGATGATGAAAGTCCCGTACTTATTTTAACTCTTGTTTTTCCCAGATAGATCACAGATTAGCTATTCTTGTCCCATGGAGTTGTACTCTATAGTAACAACTGTTTTGGTCAGAAGGAATTAAAATAATTATACTATGATATAGAATGAGTTGGTTGGTTTGTTGGTTGGCAGGTCGATCGGTCAGTTGGTTGGTTTGTGGGTGGGTTGGTTGGTTGGTTGGTCAGAAGATCCTCTCAAGTACCAAGTTTTAACTCTTAAGTCTGATGCATTTGTGTTTAGACAGTTTGAGCCTTGAAAAGATCTTGTAACTATCTGATTGAGGTTGGTATAAAGACTTTTCTCCTGACTCTGTACCGAGTACTATGGACATCGTGTTGCTGGGTTCTCCTTCCCCTCTTAAAGCTTAGAAACTAGCAGAGTGTGCAGGACCTGTTACTAGAACTCCACATCCATGGAGAGGCATCTTAGGGTGTCACCAGGTTGTGATCCAACACACCACACACATTCTGACTAGGCAAGCAATGTTTCAGCTATTTCATTGTCAACATATTCTAATCCAATGAAAGGATGGAGACAGAATGAGTCAAATTACCATTTCAAATAAAATGTGCAAAATATAACAATATGAACTCTCCTGTTTATGGAGAACTAATAAACTACATAACTGCATTAACCAGTGCCTGTGCAGAATAAAAGGACTAATATGTTATGACAGAATCCCTAATGCAGAGTTTACAGAGAAAACTAGACAGATTCCAGTATATATAAAAACCTGAAAAGGTTTTGGCGCTGAATAGGACACACAATGTGAAATCCTGATAATAGTAATAGTACAACTAGAAAGTCCTTCTGGAATACACAGGGCAAATAAAATATAGGGAGACCTAAATACATATGGAGAAGAATATTAGAGACGGAGATGGAGAAGAATATTAGAGTCAGAGATGAAGAAGAGACAGAGGTGAACAATATGGGGAGGACAAAGAGGGAACTGTAAGAGACAGCACAAGATAGGATGGCTGGCATGAGCTGGTTGAGAGCTTAGGCTCCAATAGAGATTAAGAGCAGAAAATGAAGATGACAACTGCCTGGATCAATCAACATTAAGAACCAATTTCATTTTGGCTTGCTTGGTACAGATTGAGATAACAATCAACACAACTGAATCCATAAGCAATAAACATCTACCATTTATATAGGAACTAATATGGTATAATGGTTAGCGTGCTGGTCTGTTGAGATCATTTGTCTGGGTTCAATCCCCAGGAAAGGCAGGATTATTTTCCTGACCAGCATGGCTCTATGTTCTACCAAGTCTCAGAAAAGTGGGTGATAATTTTTTGGGTATTTTGTGTCTGGGAAGGGAACTGATCACCCCACCTTACATGTTTTGACCTAGAATATATAAAGGCATAACACTTCACATCCCAATGACAGCATTTACTATGAGATTACTTTTATCTTTTACCATTCGTATATTACAGTGATCGAGGCAATATGTTTAGTTAGCAACATTCTGGCTTCTATCCACTTACTGTTTGCTGACTATGCAATGTCTCTTCCGTCTGTTGTTTCTCCTGTTTCAGGACTCTTATATGCTCATCCTTCTCAGCTTCTTTCTTCTTCCAGCTTTCTACAAATTTTGCAAGTTGCTGGAGACAAGTAGAGACTTTCTCATTACCAATGTATTTGATATAATTCAAGATATGGATGTCTTACTGGTAGAAGTGTAGGTCACCCACCAGTTACCATAGAAATCTGAGTGAAATGACTATATTTTACCAAGGCCAGACAAAATATGTAATAATCCCAACATATCCTTCACAAAAAGGTGCAATCAACCCCAGCATTTCTGGCTGTTTGTGATTTCTTGGCAAGTTTATGTTCAGTAGTTATCCATTGCTTTCTTAAAATCAACGCAAGGCACCTGCTTCCAAATCGCCCGCAGCTGTGTTTCAACCACAATATGCGGGATTACAAATTGCATCCGCAACCCCTTCACCACAGAGCCAGCTAAGCCAACATAAGCAAGAATATTTAGCCTCTAAATCCCAGGGTATGCTTGCCTGCTGGGTTCATGGTCATGTCTTTTAATACCCCTCAAGTTTTGGAGTTTTAAACACTGAGAATGTCGACCAGCCTAAAATGTGTACATGAAAATGGTATTGGAAGTACAAGCAATCAAATTTATATTGACCATACTACCCGTTTAAGTGTTGCTTGGGACACAGAGATGTTTCTGAGGCACCAGGGCCAGGTTTCATACTGGCCAAGACCTACTGACACATGCTAGTCGCGTGTCCTGGGCAACAGGTCCCTTCGGGGTCCTGGCTAACGTCAGTCGGATCGCCGATTCCTCCGAAGTCGGAGAGTATCTGCCTCCACGGTGAGGAACCACCAGTCTGCACACCAATAAGCCAGACACGGGACAATGGATACTCACGCAAACCTCAGGTCCGGTATGACATCACACTGATGTTGGACAACAGGATGTCTTCATCCGACATACAGGACCTCGCGCTGGAGTTCACAGCCAGCGAACGCAAGCAAGCAAGCGTCGCTTGGTCTATACAGTTATGGGGCTACCACCATATACATAATACACATCAAGGCCTGGAAAAGGATCCTTTACTTGGCTTTTTTTACCCCCAGGGTAGAAGAGAATGCAATAAATATGTAAGCTCACATGTCCTCCTCAGTATCTCCCTCGGCATGTAGTGGCTGATACCAGTTCTGTGTTGAGTGACTATTCTTCCTTGGCCTTCTGCATAGAGCTCATGTTTGGGTTCACCCCTTTTGACTTGATGTTCTCTCAGCATCATCAAGGTTGCAGTCATCACTTGACTTGTTTCATCTCACAGCCTCTCTGTGCGTATTCAATTCAGCCTGGTCTTTGCTCACCAACTTTTCACAGTAGCCCTGTCCGCCAAGTCTATCAGCTTGTTCAATTCCTCTTTCCCTCACATGTCCTGACACAAGATTGAAGCTCATTTTTGTCAGTCTTTAATTCATAACATTAGATGGGTTGATGCTTCAATATACATGGCTGATAAAGAATATCAAATATTCTACCTTGTCAAGTTGTTCAACCATGACATCCTTTCGTCTGCCTGTTGATACTGCCACTGCTAACTGCTGCTGCACTTCCAGTAACTGAAAATACAACAAATAATTAGAGTAAGATAAATTAACACAGGCCAAAGCATTCAAAATTCAATTGAATAGTGCTCCAATCAATACTTTCTCTAGAGTCTTGACAGGTATTTTTATCACCTTTATTTGTCTGAATGATATCATATCTGAGAAAATCTTGCCCTTAATTCTTGTCAGTATTTAGAAATTGTGCCCACTGAGTATTAGGAGAGCCACAGTAGCTAGCATGCTGACTTGGTGGTCACTGGTTTGAATTTTCATCAGGGCAGATTTTAAATATTGACTTTGGTTGTCAGGTTTTCCAGCCTAAAAATGAAAACCAGGACATGTCTTGGGAAGTAAAAGGCAGCTGGCATGCTAGTGGCCACATCATCCCTCGAGTGCTGATTGGTCTATACAAATATGAGGTTAGTACAATATGCCCAATAGGCTTCAAGGCATCTAAAATGGGTCCTTTGCTTCACAATTAGTCAAGCTAATTTTCATCAGTGTACCGGGACAATCAGGCGTGAAAGACAAGGAGCAAGCAGATCAGCTGGCAAACATGGCACTGATTGATGTGGGAAGGGTAATAGATGGGCCAGACATCATCAACACGATAAGACACATAGGACAACAGATGACTTGAAGAACACTTGGAAATCTGCTTCCTTGTCTAGAGTGAGGGAGATGGGAGTGAAGCGGAAAGCCGCCAGACATTAACACTTTGTCAAAAGCAAAAGATATTTGATTAACCAACACAAAACTAGTGCAATCAGTTGATATACGCTGGTGGAGATGTTAAGGAGAAGATAAGAGCACCTATGGATGAAGATACTCACTAATCACTACTGAGTATTGGGTGCTGGGCATTTGACATCTTGCACTCTTTCTGGTCATCCATCAATATAGATGCCAGCATTTCTCTAGTGTCTTTTCACCAACCACATCAGTCATAAAGTTTTCCCATACCTTTTCCTTGGCATCACTAGCCAAAGTATTCCGTCAATATAGATGCTAGTGTTTCTCTCATGTCTTTTCATCAATCACATCAGTCAGACAGTTTTCCCTGTACCTTTTCCTTGTTGGCTTCACTAGCCAAAGTTTTCAAAATGTTACTGGTTCTGATATTTTTCCATGCCATAATGAAAGGCTGTCAATAGTCTTCTCTTTCCATCTACTTCCATCTCTTTTTCCAAAAAATTTTCCAGTTGTTACTTTATATTCCAGTTTTTTCTCTTCATCATGTGGATAAGCTAGGATTGGATAACGCAGGCTTTGAGTAGATCTTTGGAAAACATGGACACGGGATAATTGTTAATTTATGCGCAGAAAATCAGTACATCAAAGGCAGAAATGTTTTTCCACTTAAAGGAATTTGCAACGTCTGTAACATGGTCTTTGCCTGACCACAAAACTGAAAACCAATTTGACCACATCTGTATCAATGAGAAATTTAGATTTTCTCAACATGATGTTAGAGTATTTAGAGGATCAGGTGCTGGACTTTGCTGACGACAGTACCCTTCTGCTTCACACATGAAATCAGATGCAGGATAAACAGCACCAGATGGGAGGTCATAACAACTATGTTAAAAATTCATAGAGAAAAGCAGATAATCAAGCATATGATAACCCAATTTCCCTTGGAAAACCTCACTTCAACAGTATCATTCACCTCGTTAAGTAGCAATATAGACAAAGAGAGTGGAACAGATAAAGATATCAGAATAAGAATACAGAAGTGTAAATGAGCTTTTTTAAGACTAGGAACTTTGTGGAAGTCAAAAGAAATTAAACTTAGCACCAGATTTACAATTTTAGTTAGATAGTTAGTCGACAGATCATCCTCATTGCATATTGAACCATTCAGTCCATAAGTGCCCGGATCCCCTCCTCAGCAAATCTTGCAGCGTGTAGCGGCTAACGACACCAGTTCTGTGTTGGTTTATCAATCTTCATTGGCTTCCTGCATAGTGTTCTTGTTTGGCCACCCCTTTTTTAATTTGCTGTTCTCGCAGTCTGGCCATGGTTGTAGATTCACAGTCATCACTTGGTTCACGCAAAAGTCTTACTTCTCGTAAAGCATTCATTCAGAATGTCAGCCTGGTCCATGGCGCGTCCGCCCTCCACCGTAGCCTTACCTGCGAGCTTGTCAGCCCACTCATTTCCTTGTACTCCTGCATGCCCTGGCACGAAGATGAAACTAATCTTTGCCAGCCAAGACCGCTCCAGAGACAGCAACCATTCTCTTTGGATCCACCCCTCCTCTATCCTCTTGATCATGTTCATTGAGTCGCTAAGGAAACATGCCCTAGTGAATGTCTGTGTCTCGAGCCATGTTATTGCTTTACTTACTGCCATGACTTCCATAGTTGTGGTTTCAGTGAAAGCACCAATCCTCCTTCACAATTCTCCCTCCGGCCCGAGCTGTAAAGGCCCATGAGCTCCTCACATATCGGACGACCGACCCATCTGTGTAGATGACAGTATCGCCGTCTAGCGAATTCTCGAGAAATCAACACTTGTACTTCAGCCTCCACAGCAGCCAGATTTTCTTGTCTGCATTTTCTATCTAGTTGGATGCAAACTGAAAAGGATGTGCAGAAATCTGTTGGCACTTGTATCCACTCCTCTCCAGGTTCTAAGTCCTCAAGTGAACACACCTGTTGAAGAATGTCTTTGGTTTGACCCATCCACGACCGTCCTCTTTTTAACCTGCTGCCCTTCACCTTCATAATTTCACTATGCAGTGGATGTTGTGTATTTGCGTTAACTCTGAAGTAGGCGTGTGCTCTGCAAACTTGTATTCTGTCTTCAATAGTTGGAAAATCAAGAAGGTAGCGCATCGCCCTGCATGCTGTATCTCTTGTACAATTTTCAATTCTAACACTAAATCAGTACTACTCATGGATCAGAAACATGCAGAACAACAAAAATGATTACAAATAAACTATAAACATTCACGAATTTGTGCCTGCACAAAATAGAAGGAATAAAATGGTATGACAAAATCACCAATGTGGAGCTCATGGAGAGAACTAGACAAATGCTAATGAACCAGGAGGTGAAGGAAAGATGCTAGCACTGGAATAGGCCTAACATTCAGAAAAAATGAGGATGGCATCATTAGAAAGCCTTCCTTGCTTATTGCTTGCTTGTATTCACTGGCTGTGAACTCCAGCGTGAAGTCCTGTATGTCGGATGAAGACATCCTATTGTCCAACACCAGTGTGATGTCATACCGGACTGAGGTTTGCGTGAGTATCTGTTGTCCCATGTCTGGCCTATCGGTGTGCAGACTGGTGGTTCCTCGCCGTGCAGGCAGATACTCTCCGGCTTCGTAAGAATCAGCGATCCCACTACGTTAGCCAGGACCCCAAAGGGACCTCTTGCCAGGACTCACAACTAGGACGTGTTAGTAGGTCTTGGCCAGTAGAGAACCTGGCCCTGGTGCCTTGGAAACACCTCTGTGTCCCAGAAAAGCCTTAATCTGGAACCCAGACTGAGTTGGATTGAGTTAGATGAGGGCCGATTCCCCAATGAGAGACGGAGGGCAAAAGAAGAAGAAGAAGAATAGGTAACATGTGTTATTAGACTGCCACTTGTAAATACTCATGAAAATCCATCATTCACTGTGGGGAGGGAATGGCATGTGAAGTTACAATGTCTGCCTATGGCTCATGCAGAACTGGTTTTATTACATCCTCAAAAGTGGACAAATTCTTGCCAAGCACTTTATTATTCCAGGGGCACACTCATTACCTTTATCTTTGCAAAATGTAGCTTCGGTTAAGTTAGTTGCATATCCTTTACAGGACATAGCAGTCAACCCCAGCATTTTTTGTCTGTTCGTGATTCATAGGCAAGTTTACGTTCAATAGTTTGCCATTGCTTTCTGAACGACCAGCACACATACCATTTCATAAAAAAACAACATATGGAGGTCCGCTGCTGAATCTCCCACAGCTGTGTTTAGCTTCAATTAGGCATAACATTAATCTAATGTTTACAGTAATATAAGTGTTCATTATCAAAGACAATTACTTTCTGCCTCAAGTCTAAAGTAAACATATTTAAGTGACCCTTTTAAATACCTTGAAGTATATTGTTTGTATGGTGCTTGTCCCATATTTTCCTAGACCAATCATCACTCAACTGGTGATGTGGCCAATATCATGCCAGCCACCTGGACATACCTGGACATTTCCTGATACCCATTTTAGACTGCATCAACCTAGGAGCCCAGGTCAATTGAAACATTCTCCTTGATGAGGATTTAAACACACACACACCCCGGGCAGGCAGGCAGACAAGCATGCTAGCCACTGCAATACTGCAGTTCTCTGTCCCATGAATACACTCAATCAATACATGATGTTTTAAGAAAACAAAAAGTTATCTACCTTTGCCTCCTGCTTCAAAATGTGCTCCTCACAGTGCTGTGAAAATGAATACAATTGTGCTGTGTTAATTTGTGAAATACAGAATATATGATTCAGTACATTCACAATTACACAAGCTCTCAACAATGTGCTAATGTGCTCAAAATATGTTACTACTGGATCACTATGAACCACAAGTTTTCAGATAGCAGTCAAAAATATTTTCCTTTTCCCCCTTGTCATTTCTCTGACTGACTCTCACACATATATTGTTTTGATCTGTTGGAAAATGCCCTTGTTATCATGCGGGAGTACAAGGAAATGAGCGGGCTGACAAGCTCGCAGGTAAGGCTAATGTGGAGGGCGGACACGCCATGGACCAGGCTGACATTCTGAATGCTCTACAAGAAGTAAGACTTTTGCGAGAACCAAGTGATGACTGCGAATCTACAACCATGGTCAGACTGCGAGAACAGCAAATTAAAAGAGGTGTGGCCAAACAAGAAAACTACGCAGGAAGCAAAAGAAGATTGATAAACCAACACAGAACTGGTGTCGTTAGCCGCTACAAGCTGCAGGATTTGCTGAGGAGGGGATCCAAGCACTTATGGACTGAATGGTTTGATGTGCAATGAGGATGATCTGTCGACTACCTAACTAATGCCCCTGTTAGGAAATCCTGGGCATAAATGTCAGCAGGCTGGTATCTAACCACACTCTTACTGAAACATCAGCAACAATCTTTATTTCTAAGCATTCATTACACTACATTTTCTAAGCATTCATTAAACTACTTGTTTTGTCTTGTTTTGTTCCAGACAGTTGTGACATTAAACAATACTATCTGACTTAACTTTTTTGTCCTCCCTAGAATTACTCTTGTAACTCCTTTAGACCCAAATGCTTATTAAAGTAAATGACTGACTTTGGATAGAAAAAGTTAAATGTAACAGCCTGGGACAGAAAGGGTTAATGGTCATGTACTGCGTCAGTAGCCATACCATGCATAATTTATATTATAATTTTTATTTCGCCTACAACAGATGAAAATCCTTTGCATTGACAAGGATTAGAACCAGCATTCTCCAATTTGAGAGAAAGTTATCCTTGCCCTGTGGTCCACACGCTCAGAGCCCTGTCACCAAAACTTGAATATGTACCTGAAACTCTGTCTAGAACAATATGTTACCTTTCTCCGAGATCTTTCCTTCTCCAAATAATCACTAAGGTATCTAACTTCTCCAACAGTGCTACTCCTGCAAGTTGCATTTGTTGCCTTCTTTTCAAACAACTTGGACGAAAATGATGGGAAGTTTTCTAGGATGTCTGACATCTCACTGTGGTGGTTTGTACTAAAAGAAATAAATTACAGAACACAGACAACATTAGATCAAATGCTTAAGTCGTAATATAATCGTTTAAAAAAAAAAAAATTAAAACAAATAAACTAGTTGGTAGAATTACAGAAGAGGAAAGTAACCACTACTGATACGGAAATATGTAGATACAACATGAAGTTCAATAAGTCAAGTGCCATCTCCACAATGAAGGTTGGCTGCAATAGATCTCCAAAACTTTCTGTCTCTCTCTGTGGATGTCCACTTTAAAGCCTTTTACACATCCGTCACATGATGTAATCTTCCCACTTGTATAGTACTTTAGCTCTTGCTTGCCCACCCTGGACTGTTCCCTCAGTGTGGTTATTTATAAATATGGTGTGTCTTTTAATATGAAGTCAGGCATGGATCTTTTAACTGCTTCCAAGTGACTCACCTTGGATTCCTTAGTTAATTTATATATTTTGTGCTCTTCTAAACCGGCACTATGGCGAGGGGATTATGAATGCAATTCACAATCCCGCCTTTGAAACACAGCTGCGAGTGATTTGAAAGCAAACCGCCTTGCACTGGTTTTCATACAATGGTATGAGTGCTGGTCTTTCAGAAAGCAATGGCAACCAACTGAATGTAACCTTGCCAAGAAATCACAAGGAGCCACAATATGCTGGGATTGACTACAACATCCTACAAAGGATATGCAACTAACTTTAACTCTTCTAAATTCTTTCCTTTCCATGCTATAAAAATTTAAAGTAATAATTCTCTAAGGGGTTAAATAACTTTTTGGGGGCAGAAGCTTTAAAGAGTGAGTAAATGACCATTTCAGATGCCTTGGGGCATTCTGGTATATTGTGACAGCCCCATATTGTTATAGACCAATCAGCTTTCAGATGCCTTGGGGCATTCTGGTATATTGTGACAGCCCCATATTGTTTTAGACCAATAAGCTTTCAATTGGTGATGTGGTCAAAATTGCTTTACTTCTCAGGTCTTTTCCTGATCCCCATTTTAGGCTGGGCTGGCCTCGAAGCCGAGGTTCAATGTTTACAAATCAACATTGATTGGGACTCGAACACATAACTACCAAGCTTGACAGACAAAACATGACAGCTGCTGCACAACACTGGCTCTCCTACGCCACAAGTACTTTTAAGTAATAATTCTTTCAGACAGGGGTTAAGTAACCACCTTAAGACAGAATAGGGCTTAGCAGTAACTGTCTGAAACAGACAGAAAGGGTTACATTAATTAGGATAGAATGGGTAATACAAGAACTGGGACAGAAAAACTTAAAATGGTACAACCGTTAACTTCAGTGCAGTGCTGTTTATCAGCCTCACAATATCATCCTTGCACTATGGACAAATTGATAGGTGCTTCGATCTCTCAAACAATAATCCATCAGCAAAAGTGACTATATTTGCCAGTTAGGTGTTTATTAACAAGCCTACTTGTGTGCTTGGTGTGCCTCTCTTTTTCAGTCACTTTGATCATTAATCTGAACATTTGTATTCTAAATTATTCGGTACAATTATCTCGGAACAACCATAACATCTGATGGGAGATGCCTTGAAGAGATTAGAACAAGAATCGCCATGGCGAAAGCAGCCTTTTGCAAGATGGAAACATACTGACCAATAAAAAGATGTTATTTGCAACAAGAAAAAGAGTGTTGAGGTGCTACATAGAACCCGTGCTTGTGTATGGATGTGAAGCGTGGACAATGAGCAGACAATGTGGTTTCTGAGGAGAATGCAATGAATACCATGGACAGACAGAAAAACCAATGACCAAGTCATACAAGAAACAAATGAAAACCATAAACTGATTAGAGAAATTAGACGTAGACAGTCACAATTTTTTGGTCACTTTATGAGAAGAAATAAATTGGAGAACTTGGTGACAACTGGCAAGATTGAGAGGAAGAGAACAAGGGGAGGGCAGAGAAGTAAAATACCTGGATGGCTTGTCCATGTTGTATGGTCAAGACAAGAACACTGAGCTGATCCATGACTCTGGTGATCGAGTGAGATGGCAAAACATGACCACCCACGCTTACCGGCATGGCACATGATGATGATTCTAAATATGAAATGTTGATTCGTTCAGCTGAATGTCTTCACTTCAACCTACTTCTCTAAGGGAGTATATCATGTCGGCTCAATCCACTGGCTGGACATCTGATACAGTGATAGTGCCAGTCATCCAATCTGCTCTGTCACTATACCAGTCATCCAATCTGCTCTGTCACTGTGCCAGTCAGCCAATCTGCTCTGTCACTATACAAGTCATCCAATCTGCTCTTTCACTGTCCATGACACAAGCAGGTCCTGGTAGGAGGATGAATGTGACAACACATGACTGATTACAAACGAACAGTAACAGAGTGATAACAGAGCCAGCAAAATCACATCCCCTAGGCACTGTCCTGCACGCTGTTGATAATGAAATACTTAAAACCTGTAAAGGTAACATGACCAACCTCAGTTTAATCTCAGCCAGTCTGTCTGTGCTGTGCTGAAACATAACCTGGTACATCCTATGTCTCTCATAAAATGTCCAGTTCCAGCACCAATCTTGCATACTCAACTGGTTTCTGAGCTTGAAGAGGGAAGAAGAGCTTTGCAAGTCCCCTGGAGAGGGAACCTTATTACTGGGTTGGAAGAAAAAGTCTCTACTCTAACCTTACTTCGACAGAGCTCATACAACCTGAATGACAATGTATCAGTCTTAAAGAGTAAAACCTCACAGCCTTCCAGAGAATTCACAACCAACCAACCATCATCATCTAGCATGTCCTTTGCAGATTATCGCTTTATTTGTGCTTTTCAGGAGACATTCATATATTCTTACCTCATAAATAAGCTAGCACTGGCACCAAAAGACTGAGTCGCAGAAATCAATAAATCTGTGACAGCTTCTGATTGATCTGAGAATAAAACATGAACATTGCAAACGGTCACATGAATTCAAAGATGGCAAAATATAACTATGTCTCTGGTGATGTTTATCACAGGCCTGAGGGGAATTTATTTAACTAGCCACTACACTACCATGACTAACTCCTTATTCACTGGCACCTTGTCATCTTGACAGACGATAGTTTGTTACATCGTGCTTCAAACAAAGCATAACTACAACCTATGGCGGGGACCAGGGATGCAGTTATACGTCTTCATAACACAACGCCTGGGCTGATTTGTAGAGACCATGTGTTGTCCATGCAGCTTGATCCCTCCCTCAGCCTGCCTAGTTTACTCTAGAGGAAAGGTAACATCAATACATCTGGAACAAGACCAGCTACAGAAGCTGCCGGATCAGCAAAGCAATGCTCCAACTGTCCGCTTGTCAGAGCTTCGGCCCTAGATCAGTTACTGAACAAGGCTTAGCGCCTGATTTTTCCTGCCATGACATTTAGTCGTTAGGCTGCATTTCCTTGCATTACAATAAGGCGCAATTGTGTTCCTCCAACCGAAGCCGTTGGTACACTGTTGGTGTTGGGTTTGGTAGGTGCCACCTAACATTAAGCATCAACAGACAGCAGGTAGATTCATCTACTGTTATATAGTAGCTCAGTCACATCTGACTAAGACCTGACAGATTTTGTCTCTTACTTCTCTTGCCCATGAAGCTCATGTGGTGTATTCAATCAGCATTTTCTGTTTCTCATTCAGTTTTATCTTTTTACTTGCTCTATTTAAGGTTTTGTCATGGTACAGTCATCTTGTCATTCAGTGGTAAGCAGACCAGAAAACTGCCAAGGTTTCATAAATTAAATGGATGTCAAAAATGTTTACAGGCGAAACAAAATTAAAATTCTTCTTGAATCTAGATGGACAGACTAATAAAATGTGCTTACAATACAATGAAGACATGTGTTTTACTTCAAGCACTGTATAGAGGTATAAAAGGCAACAGCTTGTTCTAATTACTGTTATATGTGCTATGTGATTCAGCCATAGAATGGAAGAACATATCTTACCCATGACTATGTCACCTGCTTCAGTATGCTTGTCTTGATGATTGTGCAGTTTGTCCACAACTTTACTTTCAATGTCCAAGTGGTGATCCTAGGCATCAGGAAATTTAAAACAGAAATTAAAGAAACTATCATTTGTAGTACAGTAATTTCCATTGAGAATTTAACATAATTGAGTAGCATCCCCACCCTCTCTTCCTCTCCTCTCCAGGGAGTAGCATTCCTCCCTTTGACTCTCGCTTCTTACTCTTGTGTGTTTACACTACCATTTGTAGTACAATAACTTCCTTGAAATCCTACATGTAGGACCCTCTCTCTCTATCTCTTTCTCTGTACACACATAAATGTCAAAGACCCTGTTTCTATGCCATTATGGCATACAGGGAACAAGATACCCCATACTTTCTTGATCAAGAGGTAACTGATGGGTAATGTCCAGGAACTTGTTTGATACCCATTTTATGATGCTGAACAGACCCCTCAGTTAGTGAATTTAAACACTGGCATCACAAACCATAGGTTGCACAATTGATGTGGTTTATGTATTTCAGCCAAAATAATACAGTATATATATGGTACAGTATACCATACATATATATACAGTATATTATATGGTATATAACTCTGCAGTAGGCACCTGATGAAGAGAAATATGCCAGGCAATAAATTGTGAAACCTATTGTGTGTGGCTTCTGTTTCAATTACACCTCTCCTAGGCAAGTGCACTAGCCACTTTGGTTTTCAACCAAAACTGAATTAACTCCCACTGTTCCAGACTATTACACTGACACACTGCAAACTGTTAATTCAACTCCTGCCTCTGGCAGTTGATACTTAGCCTCCTCCTGTCACTAACATTAAATCTTTTCTTGATCCAAGCATTTATTATTTTAACTGATTCAGTACCAGAGAACAACAAAGTTTGGACCAAACATGGTACACAATGAAATGAACAAGTATTATATTGTACATTTCCATTCACTGAGCACTGATATTGCGAAATATACCACAAAACAAAATAAACAACACGATGAGTCTAGCATGGCTATGTATCGTCCTTCTGTTCAAATGGGAGTTCACATTTGGTGATATCCTTTGGCAGTGAATCAGTTAACCCTTTGTATCCTGAATTATTTTATCTATAACTGAAACTCGACACAAAGAAAATGTATTGCGCATGCCCAGATCGCTTCCAAACATTCACGCCACCTACCTGGGAAACAAGCAATGTTATTTTAGATAGACCTTTAAGTACCGTCAGGATTCATGATCAGATTGTAAAAATATAGCCATTTGAAGTGAGTGGTACTTAAAAGTACCGTCAGTAAAGAAAAGGTTTTAAAGTAACAGTGACCTAGTGGGCACTATGATATAGCGGCTAAGAAGTTAGGCAGGTAATAACGTGAGCACTGTTGGATGAGTGTTCGATGTCAGCACTTGATGTTCGCAAGGCTGGCCACCTATTCCGTCATGCACTCATACCTATATTAATATGATGGTCGTAATACTTCACAAAGCCACAGCAGTTTCCTGCTACAAGACTTGCTTTTGTCTTGTGTTTAAACAGTAGGGCTGTACCGGATTCAAATTTTTGAAATCCGGCCGGAGCCGGATTTGGCCGGATTTATGAAGTGAGATCCGGCCGGAGCCGGAGCCGGAGCCGGATTTACAAATAAAAAAATAAAAATAAAATAACCTACTACATGACTTGACTTAGGTGAGTGGAGTCACTCGACTGTTCATTACTGCAGTTCATTACTATAGACATGACAATGATGACATATACTCATATTAAATCATTTAAATGTAAAATAATTACATTCACAGTAGAATAAGTAATTAAGTAATATTAAGTTCCATAAGTTCAAGATGAAACATTATACATAAGCACATAATGCTAATTTAGTAATTTTAATTGTTAGTTTTCAGTTTCAGTTTTTAGTTTTCACATTGTTTTCAGTTGGCAAATTATCAACTCAGTTACAACTCACAACAACAGTACATTGAACAGATTGAATTTATTGAAATACATTCATTTAGTAATTTCACTATTTCAGTCAGTCTTCATTATGGCTGTGAAGTTGAACTCTCAGAGTCAAGAAGAGACGAGTTGTATTTCAGGAAAATCAACGTCTCCGCATTTTGTGGTAAAAGGCTACTACGGTGGTCAGTGATAATGTCTCCTGCAGTACTGAACAGCCTTTCCGATGGCACACTTGTAGGTGGTGGTGCAAGAAATACCTGCGCCAGTCTAGCCATACTTGGAAATCTTTGCTTATTGGCATGCCACCATGAAACTGGATCTGACTGTCGAGTTTGAAGTGGCTCTGACAGGTACTGTGTCACCTCAGTGTTAATGCTGTTGCCTTCGGCACTTGCAGAACGATCTGCGGTGGGATTTTCCTCGACAATTGTGTCAAAACAGCTCCATAGGCTGGACTCGTACTGTGTGGCAGTGCTCACAGAAGTCAAAACACTAGTACTACTACTACTAATAGTAGCTGATGGATCCTGTGGACTGACTGTGTTTGCTGAATCAATAATGGAGTTAGCTGCTAACAGCAGATGGGCTCGTGCATCACTTCTACCACGTTCGGAGAAGAAGCACAGCTTGAATCGAGGATCCAGTAGTGTGGCACAGGTGTAAATACTGTTATATTCCGCAAATCTGCTGCTAACAGCTTCAAGCAGGGCTGCTTTCATAGTTTTGATCCCAGCATCACTACCTTCTTTCTGGAGGAAAGCCATGAGTGTTTTCACTAATGGGATCACAACTGATATTGATGCCTGAGCTGCACTTATTTCACGTGTGATTTCTTCAAATGGTGCCAAAGTAGCTACCACATTCTCCGTGACTGCCCACTGTTGTGCCGTTAGCCCAGTTACCGAATCAATTTCAAAATTTTCAACACAGTACAGGCTGATACTGCGCCGTTGTTCTAACAGACGTCGTAACATATAGAACGTTGAGTTCCATCGTGTTGTCACGTCCTGGATAAGCTGATGTTGTGGTATGTTTAATTCATTTTGAAGTTCATGCAAACGACTGGTTGCTGAAGAAGAGTGTTTGAAATGTCCTACCAATTTTCTTCCAGTACTGATGATGCCAGCAACATACTTTTGACTCAAAAGACCATCACGCACACACAGCTGCAGTGTGTGTGCAAAAGATCCAACACTTGAATAGCTGCCATCACGAAAGCATTTGGCAATGTTGAATGCATTGTCTCTCACAACAACATGGCACTTCTCACGTGCAATTTACCACTCATCCAGCATCATTTCAAAATGTGCAAGCAAGTTTGTGGCCGTGTGATGTTCATCACATGCAGTACAATGGAAGACTACACTGCGGAGAACGAAGGAGTCTGTTAACCAATGGCCAGTGAGGCCCATAAATGACTGAGTGGTGTGTTCAGCTGTCCACGTATCTGTTGTGAATGATATGTAATCAGTGTCAGATATCATTGCTGCAATTTTTACCTTCAGACGTTTACACATGTCAGGAAGGATATGTTCAGCAAAGTACTTTCTTGAAGGCAATTCATACCTGTTTTCCATTGTATGCATCAACTCTCTGAAACCTGGTCGTTCCACTACTTGAAAAGGCTCCATATCTATGGCTATCATTCGGGCTACGGCAGCATGAATGCGTTTAGCATTGGGACTGTTGATGTCCCAAATTTTGGCCCGGTCCCATGCCTGCACAATTGACTGCTGGGTACTGCTGCTTGCTTTGTGCAAACACGGTCCCAGATTCATCATAGATGTGGTCGCCAATACACTGGCCTTCAGTGATGCTTTCTTTTCCATCATTTCGTCATAGCTTTTCCTGTGCATCGATCGCAAATGGGTCTGCATTGATGATGTTGAGAAGTCTTTGTGGCGATCTGATCGTCCACGCGATAACTGTTTGTCACACAACTTACATATTACCTTCGCTGAATCATCGTCTTTAACCTTGAAGTAATCCCAAACGGCGCTGTATGACTTAGATTTTGATGCCATTTTATTTTATGGGCAAGACCAAAGAAATTTACGAAAATAAATATTCAAGTCCCACAAACTCATGAAGTAATGCACCATTAAAATTCAAAATAAGTGTTTCTTTCTTAAAATTCTTATTTACATCAGCGAGAAATAGTAAACCGGAAGTGCTACTGTGCTATTGCCTAAAATTCGACGTGGCCTCATGAAACATGTACAGAAAATTCACGTGACTAGGCAACACAAATCCGGCCTAAATCCGGCAAAACTGGACCGGAGCCGGAGCCGAAGCCGGATTTGTAAAAATGGCCGGATTCCGGATTTGCCGGAGCCGGAGCCGAAATCCGGTACACCCCTATTAAACAGTGACCTGTGATAGACAGAAAAGTGGTGTAGGATGTTTTAAAATAATATACTGTATGTAAATGATCATCTGTGACACAAAAAATTACCACAAGTGGCTACAGCTGATGGAATTAGGGATTCAATTTGGCACAAGCAGGAAGGAATGCGGTCAAGTACAGAGTAAATGCATGTGCAATCAGCTGGCCACTGAAATTTCAAGTATCCAATTTTTCTACATATTCTGTGGTAGAAGGAACACAAATGGGCATGCCCAGTGTTGTAACATCTGTGATAGATGACGATTTCTGACAAACTCTGGAACACACTGTCAGTTCTGTTAATACAAACACAATTAAGGGCAGGTAAGTTAAATAAAAGACCCTTTTACTTGCCATAAGGCAAATAGTGGTAGACCAATATTTGTATAGACCAATCAACACTCCAGGAGTCATGTGATCAATATCACATGGGCCGCCTTCACTTCCCAAGTCACTTTTTAGTACTCATTTTAGGGTGGGTTGACCTGGGAGCCAAGGTCAATTTTTAAAATCCATCTCGATACGGATTCTAATCCAAGACCACCGCGTAGGTAAGCAGGTGTCTAACCACTACACTATCACAGTTCCCAACAGAAGGATAGTCCAGTAAATAATGAAATGTTCAGCAACAAAAGATTCAAACAAAATCAACAAAAAAACATAAGTGCATTTGTATACCTACTTCACTGGGAGATAGTCGGAGGCTTGGATTTTTCACATGATCATTCTGTATGCTGAAAGGTTCCCTATAGTAGCTACAACTGCTCCCTTCCGAGACACAGGGACTCACATTCTGGGTAAATACTGGGTGATTACATTGGTAAGAAACATTCTGGCTGTCATTTGATGGACGCCGACTGATACAATGGTGCTCTGAGAGGTGAATGTCCTGCTCTTGGCTTTGTATTTCTCTAGCTTGATCACTTGTACAGTAAGTGCTGTTGCTGACTCCACTATCACTTGCATTAGATTGCCAAGGATGGTCACCTGAACTAGGATCTTTGCTTCTATTCATATTTCCGCTATCACATACAGCCATAGGGTTAGTTAAACCTGGAAACTCTGTGTCTGATAAATGTGATGCATGTAGTACAGCTTCACAACCTGCATCTTGCTGCACTTTTTCAGAAACATCAGAAAACCCAGAAAGGTTCAGCTGATGAGGTTGACAAGTAGGAGAGCCTGAATCTAAACGTTTTACAGTTTTACTGAATTCAGGGTTTGCACCTCTTTGACTCCCTGCTAGCCTCTGTGCCATGCTCATTGGGCGGTTAGGTTGGGTTTGAGCAATACGTGAAACTGGCGATACTTGGAAGTGGGAATCTTTGCTAACTCCACTAGCTCTCTTGTCTATGGAAAGATTTGAGGCACTGTATATGCGAAATTTTGAATACACTTTTGGAGAAATACATTTTGGACTTTTCAACATTGACTGTTTTGAAACTGTGCTACTGTCTCCTTTGCACTGCTCTTTTTTGCTTGCCTCATTCAAGATGGCTATGTTGCTTTTTCCAGTACAGTTTCCAGACTTGCTACACTGTAGTGATTTTCTTGAGACAACTGGCGCATTGGCATAGAGGTTCAGTGTTTCTGGTTTTTTGCTGTCATTAGAAAATGATGAACCAAGGACAGCTGGTCTCTGGGTATGAGTTTTATTAAAGACTGGATTTTTAGCAGATTTATTAATATCACCATGAGGATTCTTGCTACGGAAGGAGGAAACATTTTGTACACTTTCAGAGTCAGCATGAGTTTCATCTCCTTTCACACGCTCACATGATTTGGATACACTATTACATAAACCATCACTGCACATCAAATTATTTGAATTGAATGGTTCCTGACTAAATAATGTAGCATCTCCTTCCAAACAGCCTTGCTGAGTGCTCTTCACAGTAGATAAGTAATAACTGACCCAGTCCATCTGTGAGCCTGGCTCAGAAACAAACACATCTCTTCTTGTGGCATTCATTCCACTAGTGGCTGGTGTAGCCATTGCAGCAGATGCTGTTACTGGCTGAACATAAGCAACAGCAGCAGTATGTGACAGGCCTTCTTCACTCAGTTCCAGGGCAAGGGACTCAGTGTTGCCCCTTTCAGTTCCGTGAACATCTCCGCATCCTCCAGCTTCTCCCTCTTTAGCAAATGTAGTACCAATTCTTCCAGGGAGATGTAAGTTAAATGAATCAGCTTGAGGAGTTTTATCTGGACTTTTGTTTTGGGGTGCCTGTTTTATTGTGTCGTTGTTGACATTAACACATGTTTGTATACATGGCAGACAACTTTCATAATCAGCGCCCAAAGGTGAAGTATTTGTTTCATAATTAATGCCAACGTTATCGCTATTCAAACTGGAAAACACACTAACATTTCCGTTTCCTAAACTTAAATTCTTCTGTGAATGAAGGTAAGTCACTTGACCTTTTGAGCTCTCCTTAAAAGCAGAACAATCATGGTCTTCAATAAGGCACCTATTGTGACCTTGCTGTTCTCTTCTAGAAATGCTGCCATCTGTTACAGGCTCAATGATACCTGAAACACATTCACCTGGTCGCTGAAATATCTTATTACCTTCGTCCATGCTTATTTCAACAATATAACAAATTTACTATCAAAATCTGGTTATTTTCTTTGAGTTAAAAACATCACCAACAACATCAGATATATCTGGCTCCATGGAACTGGTAATATTTAAAAGAATGTTCTACTGTTATGATGAACTCACAAAAGTAAGAACCCTCCATCAAAATCAGCTGTCCCTGAGCTACATCTGACTACTGAGTCATCACCTGAATCTAACTTACACACTGCCTGTAAGAATCACCAACTTGAAAATCACTGTTAGGTGATCTGCATATTCTATCTCTTGATCTTCATTATCAATAATGTTTCCTGGTAGCCAGCTTCAAATGGGTACATGGGATTTCAACTGTAAAGACATAAAATATTCAAATGAAACTAATAGGTCTGATGTTCCGCACAAGCAAATGATAAATCAGCTGAGACAGATAAATACATTACTAACCAATATTTATTATGTGCAAGCTAAAGAAATTCTCTCTCTCTCTCTCTCTCTGTGAGGGTAGGAAGAGAGAGAAAGAGAGAGAGAAAGAGAGAGAGAGAGAGAGAGAGAGAGAGAGAGAGAGAGAGAGAGAGAGAGTGTGTGTGTGTGTTTGTGTGTGTGTCTCTCTCTCTCTCTCTCTCATTTGAAAAGATGAGGATTAATTTCTTCCATCATTGTTCTTTCCAGGCCACTGTAACCTTTAACTGATTGCCTGTCGCTAGCCGATAGGTCGGCGTAATGGAACAGTGCTGGTCTGCCAGAAGCCAATCCACCGGCTTGGTATAGACAGAGCATTATTTGTTTAATTTCTCTTATTTTCCGCATTTTGTAGTGCCCGGAAATGATGATTTACACACATAAAAGATGACCCTTCGATCAATGTCAGACAAGACGCTCGGATTCATTGTTGTTTAGGAGAAAACGAGTGTTTAAGTAGTTTGTTTTGATTATTTTAGAAATGGCAACACCTTCTAGTTTGCGGCCTTGTATCTGATCTAGCAAGATTGTTGTTTGAAATGGTTTTAGACGATAGTGATTCCGATTTGAACGATTGTGTGGAAGATTCTGATAGTGAGTCTAGTTTTTCAGCACGTGGTGATAGGGAAAACAACAATGTCAGTGGAAGTTTGTCATGAGTTGAGGTGTCTTACAATGAATATCAGGATGTCAATTACTACTAAGCTCTGGCTGCACTAATAGATCACACTTGTGCCCCAAATTTTGCTTTGCAGCTTATCACAAATAAGCTTAACAGTATTGTAAATAATAATAAACAGAAATGTGTATATATTAATTGTCAATCTATTGAGAACAAATCTGCCTTGCCAAGTGCTTTCCTGATTTTCTCAATTTTGTGTGAAAATGACATGCTTCAAAATGTGGAGTTATAATTATTTTTGGATGGCTTTAAGGAGCAATTCTTATGATATTTGTGAACAAAAGTGGTATGTTTATCATAATTCAGTAGATTTAACAGGATTATATTCACAGGATAAGAAATAATGCCTTGGTAAGTACATATTTTTAATAATTTTCACTTCTTTTATTTAAGCAGTTACAAAACATAGCATTTATACAACCAAATTGGATTCAGAGTAACTGCCGTTACTGCGCCGATCACCACGCCTTCAAGGAGTTCCGCTGGCCAAGCTGGACACGGACTTCAGAGCCCCTAACAACAAAAGAAAATGCCCCGCCATACCGCCACATGACCAGATGTAAAAGGTGTCGATGCCGAACACCCATGGCAATACTATTATTTTTTAAACATCTCACATAATTATTAGCAATGTCATGTTCCCTGTGAAATCTTCTTTAATTTCAAATATCATGAAATATATCTGCTACAATCTTAACCATTTTCACATCATTATTGCCACACACCCCAACTTCCCATTTTCTGCTATGAATTTCTGTTTCGTCAGGACCCACTTTTTTTGTTTGGCAGTGAATCAGTTAACAATATATGGCCACAGTGTTTCAGTTTCCGAGACATGACAGTTTATGAGCCAGTTGTCTCCAATGTTCAGGTCTTGTTGAATTACAGTATTTTTATTTCTTGGCTCACGATATTCTGAGAATTTTTCTGTAACATTTGAGCACTATGGCGACAATGAAAGTTAAACTACTGTTTTGGGTGTGCATTCATTTGAAGTGTTCACATTACAAGTTCTGCTAACTGAAAATCAAGAAAGAGTTTGATGCACGAAGGCGAGTCAATAAGTAAGTCACACAGTTCTGTGGGATGGCAGGTAAATGTAGTTAGTGTTTTCTAAAGGTGTCATTGGGTGACAGCAACATCGAACTTTATATTCCCATTCGTCAGGTGGCGCTAGGTGTCTCACGGGTATGTGCAGCGCATAAACAAAATGGCGACTGTACTTACGGAATGTACAACCAAAGAGCAACATGCTATTGTGCGTTCTTTGTGGGCAAAAGGACTGCCTGCAAAAGACATTCATAAGGAAATGCTTCCTGTTTATGCTAAAAAATGTTTGCCCCGTAAGGCGATGCATGGGTGGGTAGAAAAATTGTTGATGAAATCCGATCTGGTCGTCCTGTTGAGATTGCAACAGAAGCGTCCGTGCAGCGGGTGGAGGAGATGAATCGAGGTGACAGGCGAGTAACGATAGACTCTGTAGCATCTGCAATAGGGTTCTCACATGGTTCAGCATACCGCGTAATGCATGATCGATTGAAATTTAAGAAAGTGTGCTCAGGGTGGGTACCCAGACAAGTGAAGGAGGAACACAAAATGAACCGATTTGGCCTGTCCTTGCATCATCTCTGTCGATACGAAGATGAAAGAGAAGACACGCTGAACAGGATTGTTACTGGGGACGAATCATGGGTGCATCACTACCAGCCCGAATCTAAGCGTGCTTCAATGCAATCAAAACATCCTTCTTCGCCTTGTGTCCAAAAATTCAAGGTTACTCCATCAGCAGGGAAGGTTATGCTGACAGTGTTCTGGGATTGTCAAGGAGTGCTTTTAACCAATTTCAAGAAGGTGACAATGTGAATTCTGAATCGTACTGTGAAGTTCTATCGATGCTTCATTATGCAATTCGAAGAAAACGTCCAGGATTGCTGACTAGAGGATGTTGCCTCTTCATGACAATGCCAAACCACATATGGCTCGATTAACTCAGGAGAAAATTAACCAACTAAGGTGGGAAGTTCTGGAACATCGACCTTGCAGCCCTGACTTAACCCCTGACGATTTCCACTTTTTTGGTCCACTGAAAACCCACCTTGGCGAGAGACATTTTGCGAATGACGCTGAAGTTGAATGTGAAGTGAAAACGTGGTTTAGAAAACAGAGCACGCAGTTCTATGCAACCAGTTTGGGAGGTCTGATAAAACGATGGTATGAGTGCATCAATGTTGGTGGAAATTGTGTTGAGAAACAAAGGGACAATATATGTATACAAATAAACTGGTTTGTTGTTATCATATTTAGTTATTTTTCTACAGCCATTTGTCACTTACTTATTGACTTCCCCTCGTAATAAAATCTATTATTTGAAATTGAGTTGGGTGGGACGGGGATAAACAAGTGTCAGGAAAACATTTTTTGGGGCAATGAATTATTTCATTAAAAATCGGAACCGTCCCTGCAGACGTCAGGCAACCCTAACTATATCAAATCAAATATAAAATAAACATTGGCGAATTCAAGAATTGCAATTAGTGAATTAC
Organism: Cepaea hortensis; assembly: GCA_963921405.1. Lineage (NCBI taxonomy): Eukaryota > Metazoa > Mollusca > Gastropoda > Stylommatophora > Helicidae > Cepaea > Cepaea hortensis. The sequence continues at coordinate 27,625,893 of OY992888.1, read as the reverse complement.
TAACTATTAAAAAATTCTATCCATCCATTGCCGAGAAATTATCAGCTTTTGTTTGATGATTGTTTAGTTTACTTTTCAGATTTCCAGGTAGCTTTCAGTTGAGAAACTGTTCTCAAATTAAATCCATCCCCTACTATGATAAACAAAGATGGGTGTGTTATACCTTTTGCCTGGAACCACTTTTATTTTGCTGGATTATAATGGCTCACATTTCGGACGGGAATATCTCAGATCTGCAACAACGAAATGTCCGGTGTCCCTAGTCCCCCCTTGTAGTTTCGTTAACCGGACGAGGTTACGATCTGCGCAGGCGCCCGGGCATCTGTCCGGCAAAGCGGCATTTACTTTTGGCAGGTGTTTACACAATTTGTCGTTCAAAGTAATTTAGACCGTTAACACATTTAGCTTGAATGGAATAACAAGATCAACCAGGAGCTAGGACGATCTACGTGAGAACATCTGGGTTCAAGTCGAGAGAACGGCGTAGGAAGAGATGGAGTAAAGGAAACATTAAAGAAATCAAATGTACATCGCAAGCAGCAAGACAAGCGAGAAATATAAAATTGCATCTATCTCTTCTCTGCCACGCAAAAGCAATAGGATAAAAAGAAGAACAAGAATTGCGACTAACGAACGACTTGTAAAAGACACGGGAAAGTAGTGTAAATCAGAGTTTACACACAAGATATACGAAAATGGTTAGGTATAGGCGCACTGAAGTTCCATCTTATCACTAACTGAATAAAGACATTCTTGTCCTTTACTAAGATACCTATCAAGAACAGCTCAGCTCAAGCCAACTAGACATCGAAATAGCAATTGCTGGGGAATTCTTAACACAACTGAAATAGTATGAGCCATTAAGTTAAAGTTATTGACTGACAACCATATAAATCTAGGAGAGTAGTAGAGATCACAGGAAACACTAGATAATATAAACATTGACAGCAGTATTGTGGTCATAGCACTGCAGAGAATAAACAGTATTACGAACCTATGGCACAACACAAACAAACTGGTTAACATAAAATGTGTGAGAACAAGCATCTTTCCTGTGGCAACAAGTGAGTCATGGACCATTTTGCAATCGCTAACGAAGAAAATTTGGGCTATTGCGCTCAGATATTAGAGATACATTTTTGAATCTCGTGGACTCATATTCAACAAGAAAAACATATTGACATTCTATAAATTCTGAACACCGAATAAAACTGGCTCATTTTTAGTATCGTGTCTCGTAAATTAAAACACTTTGTCATATGAAACGTTAATTCGGTTTAGAGAGAACAATGATTGGATGCATGGTTCCGGTGAGAAGGAGCAAAGGTCGGCCAGTACGAAGAAAGTCACCGGACATTTCAGACTCTTTGGACATGATGGTGCAAGACGCAGGAGGGATGGCAAGAGATTTAGAGACTTTTCGGTGGATCGTGATGAGAGCAACATTCTTCATCGGACCTGCTAAATGGTGATGAGTATGGCCACACCGGTATTATATCCTGTTGCAATACATTTGTTCCTTAAGCGAGACGAGGCTTAGTCGTCATTTGGAAGCTAACATTTCGAATCCAGTTTGGTTAGACATTTTTAGTATGACAAGAGCGTTCGAGTTATTTTATTATACATATGTGAATACTGATAAGTACATGTTAATTAATTAGTTAGTTACTTAGTTACTTAGTTAGTCAGTCAGTCAGTCAGTCAGTCAGTCAGTCAGTCAGTCTGTCTGTCTGTCTGTTTGTTTGTCAGTCAGTCAGTCAGTCAGTCTGTTTGTTTGTTTGTTAGTTAGTTAGTTAGTTAGTTAGTTAGTTAGTTAGTTAGTTTGTCGCTGTTCCAACTTCACGGCAACGGGTCGTCCCCATTATGCTCCGTTCCTGTGCCAGTGAATATCACACAAAATGCTCCTCACTGCCCTATGTGAACAATGGAACAGACAGGAGTATCGGCAAGTCAACAGCCCGCACTGTGCATAATGCCGCCACCAGAATGCAAACACAAAAGTCCTCCACGAGAAATACAGTTCATTGTCGATGGAAACGGCAGTCACCAGAAAGACTTCATTGACCTGGGTTTTATCCCATATGGCTCGGTCTCTTTCCGCAGGGCGACGCGCCGAAAGCGCCGCACAAAGCACAAACTCCGTAGCTCCAGCGACGACTCACAGGAGTCTCCTGAAAAATGCACCCGTGAACCGAAAAGGCAAACCAGTCAATCCAGCAACAGCCGACCACCATCTTTCCGAACATGCAGTTCACGCTACAAACTGCGAACAGATGTAAAAGCATTCCAAACAAAATTCACAGCTCACAGTGTCGCGCCACGCACTCACTCAGATGCAGGGCTACGGAACCATAGCCTCCTTAGTCGCCTGTTACGACGTAGGCAACAGTGTTACTATTCTTTGCTCCCTCGTATGGGCCCCGGCAACACACGGGCGATGTTAATTAATTGTTCAGCTAAACACCCATGAACAGACTCCACTATCAGAAAATGTCAATTTTGGAACCCTTTGAGGCTACCAAGACAGTTCATAAATAAACACACAGGTAATGTTTGGCGCTCACGGAAGTAGAAGAAAGAAGTGTAGACTAGAGGACAACACACTAGATATGATGTCTTCTACCTCTATGAGATTAAAATAGTGTGTCCTCTAGTTTCCATTTCTTTGAATACCAAACAGTACATGTGTGTTTATGAAATGAATTATCAGACAAGTCTATCGTCTGCTTTAATCCACAACAATTGAATACCAACAGAGTTAGTACACCGATATTTTACAGCCCAGTGTGCTGTCTATCGGAACATACATAAGTTGCTATGCTAAATGGCACCAATGGTTATTATAAATGTTAACTTCTGTTAGAACGGGGGGGGGGGGGGGGGGGGGGTGGGGGGGGGGAGTCTTAAAAGTCGAAAGGATCGACTTCAAGCCCCGTTTTATCCCATATGGCTCGGTCTCTTTTCGGCAAGATAGCCTGCCGAAAGCGTCGCAAAAAGCACGAACTCCGTAGCTCCGGCGACGATCCCCGGGAATCTCCGAGAAAATGCATTTGTGACCCGAAAGACGTAGCCCGGAATCGAACCCACAACCTTCGGAGCGCGAGGAAACGGCTTGACCACTTCTTCAGAACGAGATAAGAGGGACAGTGTACAACTGTTACAAAGAAACAAATCAAGGTAAAAGTTTACAAACGTCTAAATGCAACATAAGGCCAACCCAGGATACTACATATTCACACATATATCGATATATGCAGGATTTGATGGATACCACCACACAGGGAAATATCGGACAATAAAGAAGCAGAACGACTTGCAAAGCTGTCCGGATCTCCGCGACAACATCAGCATACCTTATGAAATAATAAAAACTGTTCTTAACACTCCTTTCAGAGCAGCATGGTGACAAGAGCACTTTTGGCTATATGAATAATGATAGTTATCATCAACTTTCAAGAATAGTACCGGTTATCATTTTTATAAATTGCAAACAGCGACAATAGATTGACATAGCATCAATATCCTGAGTTCAGGATTCATTCGTCGGATTTCTGTGTGTAGCTATAGCCACAAAACGAACAGCCACGTTTTAAAACCCTGCTCAGTTCACAAAAAATAACATAACAAATATAGCATCAAGCAACTTCAATATACACAAGAACAACAACAACAAACCTCTATAGATGTGAGCCTGAAACTACAACTTTTATTATAGACATTAACCAAAAAGAAGAAGCAGCAGCAGAAGAAGGAGGAGGAGGAGGAGAAGAAGAAGAGGTGGAGGTGGACGACATGGAGCAGGAGGAGGACAACGCGGATCAGGCGAAAACATATTTTTGCACACAAACAACATGCTTTTCAGGCCTAGCTTACGAACTGAAATGATTCTCCTTATGTCACATGCTGTAATAAAAAGTGGACCAGTCTCATATTTCGACACATTCGCAATAGCCCATGATAAATTTGTTGTCAATAAATAAACCACCGCCCCAGGCGTCAATAATGAGCCGTCTGTCAAGCCAATGTCCAAAAGGGAGCAATCGTTATTGTCTTATCAATCGGACAGTTACGGTTGTACCAATATTGACGCATATAGTGGTTTCGTGTGAACAGCGCACAAACGACTATGTGACTGTGAACAAGTGTCCACACCCGCATGTAGATACATATGACAAAATAGCATCTCAGGTGTGCAGGTGTGGGAGGCGTGGCTGAGTGATGATGGTGCCCGCCTCAAGCTCGGAGGTTAACAGATTCGAATCCCAGCAAATGGTCGGGCATTGTTTTTTAAAGCACCATTGCCTCTAATGATATCAGACGACCCTTGATCTCATAGGTAGTGAGATGGTATACCTACCCTTCTCGAATAAGAGCGAACAACAGGAGATGACATGTGCAACACACATTGCATTCATTACGGACATAAAGAGTATGCTTAGTAAGGTGAAGAAAGGAACCGCGTTGAATGGTTATCCTTTCATTAGAGGTCACAGATTGTGAGAATTGTGTGGATTTGTTCCCTGGCCATGCTAGAGTGCATGGGAATGAACAGGCCGATAGGCTGGCTGGGAATGCACCTCTTGGTGGTAGATTACCTATGGACAAAGGAGAGCTGGTCGAGCGCCTATTGGACCAGGTGAAGAGGGCGGGAGAATAGATTGAGAACCCCCCATGTGGAAAGAATGATATTGCGGAGGATAGGCAGGGGTCTATAAGAATCTCAAAACTGAGAGGGAAGACAAGGAGAACTTTCAATCAGATAGCAATGGGAACGATTAGTAGTATGACGCTTCGCTGGTTGTTGAACGAGGGGACGGAGCGCGTATGGGAATGTCATGAGTGCAGTGATGTCGGTTCTTAGCTCAACTCAACCCAACTTGTGCACGTTAAAATACCAGCTGGAAACCACAAATAGTAGACTGCTGACGTGGAACAATTGTTAGAAAAGGACATCTACCCACCGGTAGATGATGAGTGGTCTCGAGGTATGGTGTCCGCCTCGAGTGCTGGAGGTCCCGGGTTCAAGCCCCGCTGAGGGCCGGGATTTTTTCACGTGGACTTCTAATAACCCAATTTCCCCCTGGTCACTGGGACCTCCAGCTGTCTCTATCGAACGCCCGTGTGTATTGTTGCGCACGTAACGAATCACATGGCAGTTGGAAATCGAAAAAGAGTAGCCTATCGGCGCTACCCAGGCAAAACTTCGAGTTAAAAATCTACCCAAAGTATTTCAGGATCCTCGCCGGTGCTACGGAGTTCGTGCACTGAACTGAGATTCTCCGAACTCAGGCTTGAGTTAGAAGTAGAACAGAGCACTTATGGGTTACACCCGTGTGCCGTGATGTTGATCTGTCGACTAAACTAAACTAAACTAGATGGAGACCGTTATGTTGGTTGGAATCTGTGGACAGGAAGTAAATTTTACACACATGCATGCCGAAGTCGATCACAATGTCCTCGAGGTGCGTCACCGGATGTAACCCACTTCCACGAAAGAGAAATTATGAAGAAGGATATCTCTGTATTGTCTCACATAAAAGCAAATGAGAGGAAATAGGAGGAAATACGAGAGCAAATGAGAGGGACTAGAGGAGATTGATCGGAAATTGTAGTTTAGTTATACCAGGATTCGAACGTACCACATCCAAATTGCAATAGCACTTCGCTGAAGAAATGAATTCACTTTGACATACGACTAAACAATCTAGAAAAGATGCCATGTACAAACAAAGTATGTGTGTAGACGTGTATAGACATATTTACCCATGGTGATGTTAATGTAATCGAATGTTCACGAATGGTCTGTGGCCACGGGGTAGCAAATGGAAAGAGCGTTGGTCCACATAAAACAATGGCAAACTACTGAATATTAAATTGCCGAGTAAATCACAAACAGCCAAAAATGCTGCCGTTTGATTGCGACGTCCTGCAAAGGACAATAAACTAAACATTCTAGTAGATTACTTCAATATAATATAGACATAACCAGCGAGGAGATGAAGGGGTTCATAACAAGCATTAATAGAACCAACTTGGATTCAGAGTAGCCAGCCAGCAGAATAAAAATTCATATTACTAACACCACCGAAAGAAACAATAAGTAAATCTCCAGATTCCGTACAGGACACAACATGTTGTATTGCACTATGTTTAAGAAACTACAAAAATATGATACACGGATAGATGCATCCGTGGGACTGGTAAAATGACAACTAAACATTCATTGCAGGAGCGTCCTGTAGATGCAGAACAAAGTAAATTATTTTCTACTACACCCGCTCCAACTGAAGATATAAGATAATTTCTACAGAGTTGTCAAAGGGTTCAAATTGACTGCGTCTCTCTTTGGATTTATTCATACTAACGCCCACAGATGTACTGAGCAGAAGTGTTATAGTTATAATTAAGGCAGGCGTGTTTCACTGTCTTTCAGAACGCAAAAAAAAATATTTATAGTAGGCGAACAGCTTCTAATTCAGAAGTCTTCATAATCCCTAATAATATTCGGTTACTTAGTTCTCACATATATCGATGGTAGCGATTGCGACTGTATGTCTAGAAATGCTGTCTAACGAGAAGATGCAATAAGTTACTAACATTCTTGTTTATCGGCGCTCCGTGATTTATTCACCGCGAGGTTCGCATAATTACTGAAGGAATATATAAATAATCGACGATGGAGACACGAAAATTAGATCTAATGTTTATTTTTCGGGCACATATTGCCTACGGGTACTGCCATCTAAAAGACATAGTATGTGTCAATCGCTCGACGAAACAGTTCTCTCTCTCTCTCTCTCTCTCTCTCTCTCTCTCTCTCTCTCTATGTGTGTGTGTGTGTGCGCGCGCGCGTGCGCGCGCGAGCGTAGAATAGCACGCTACGTGTACTATTTATGTGTACATCAGATGACGACAACCTACTTTTGGCCCACCTGGCCAGTGTTACCTGAGGCAGTTTCTATCATATATAAATACCCAGCATTTATATTAACCTGACTGGTAGCCCTGTTAACATGTTGTCACGCTATGTTATATAATGTTTTTGTTATTTTGTTAGCTACATAATTAAAACAAAACAATTTAAATAAGTAAATAAAATAATTTACACGCATGGTTTTCTGTAGGTTGCTAATCTTTAGTGCAGACATTATCATTCGTTAAAAGCAGCAGTTTTAAATCGCAAAACGTATTAGTAATTTTTACAAAGGATCAATTACATTACACACGGATATCTCCGTAAGCGATCCAGTCATTACCAGTAGATCACATAAGGAGAATCTTGTACAGTGCACGAAGTCAGTACCTGGGATTCACTGTGTATATACGAGAATCACACAGCTATTAATAACTATTTTATGCGTTGGTTTTCTCATTTTGAAATTTTGCCCACACAGCGCATGTGCGGTGGAAATAACATATGAATTAATGTTTATATTTTTGTTTGCACATTGACAAATATAAGGGCGTGGTTTTGTTCCTTGTTACTCACTAAATGTGCTCCTAGCTGGTCTGTTTGTAATCTTGCTGACCACCTATAGAACTCTGCTCATTTTATCTATGTTTAGAATTTAACCGTCAGTAACTCCATTAACATTCATAAGCAAGTAATTGTATCGCTATGGGTAATATTTATTTTGTGTCTGGAATGCTAATACTTCAGTTTAGTATGTTTGCATCCCCTGCTGACTGCAAATTATCACCGGAGAAGCGACAACAGCAGAATATGGCGCAAATCCTGAACAACTTACGCTCACAGATTCAAACGTATGAACGTTCTTTGACAGAATGCAGACGAAATGTTCAGTTGTTGACAGGGAGACCACAGACCACGACCAATCAGTGGGCATCTGGTGAGGATATTATCTAGTGATGATGCTGATAATATACACCCTATAACTATGTAATCACAATGGATTGCATGTTTGTATTTTCATCGGCAGTATATTGTTTTCCTGCTCCGTGGCGAAGGTGTTACGGACGCAATTCGTAATCCCGCATACCGCGTTCGAAACACAGCTGCAGGTGATTTGGCAGCAGACCGCCTTGCATTGGTTTTTAACGAAATGGTGTGACTCCCGGTTGTTCAGAAAGCAATGGCAAACTACTGAACGTAAACTTGCCAAGAGATCACAAACAGCAGAAACATCCCGAGGTTTATTGCGACGTCCTGTAAAGGATATGCAGCTAACTTGTGTATTGTTTAACTAATTCAGTGCAAACAGCTTTATTTGGTCATGTGGTGAGAAGAGAGGCATTGGAGAACATCGTCACAACAGGAAAGATCGAGGCGAAGAGAAGCAGAGGCAGACCAAGAGAAATGACGCTGGATGGATTAAGACGGTGGCTCGGAGGAATATCAGCGGCAGAGTTGATCCAGAAAACCAAAGACCGAGATCTGTGGAGAGACATGAACTCCTACGCCAGCCAGCATGGCACTTGATGATGATGATGAATTCAGTGCCAAACAACAATTAGGATTGGACCAAACAAAAAGTTGGATTGTGTCAAACAAAAGTGTATGGCGGAAAGTAGGAAGTAGGAGTGTGTCACAGTTATGACTTAAAAGGTGTTAATACAGTAGCAGGCATGTTGAATTATGTATCAAATTAAAGGGGATTGCATAGGGAAAACAACTGTATATAAGCCTATGGCATATACGGGAAGTCGCTTCATACGATTAATCATCCCAAGGCACTTAATCAGTTAACTCTTTCAGGTTATAATTGGGATATTATTAAGCGTGTCGTGTATATGTATTACGCTTGACTTCAAAGTGAGCGAACGAAAAAAAAAAAAAAAGAAACAAAAACAAAACAACAACAAAAAAATAAAAACTTTAGGATTTCTTATCCTATTTAATCATGTCTTTGAGACAATTATGACATTTATATTGTGCCCTTCGTCTATAAAGATGTATTGACACTCATAAAGACAATTGTTACCCGGTTTACCAGGACACATAAAGCAATCACAGAATAGTGGCACTATTATATAGTGACCAGGCATGTCGTAGTAATGGTTGACTTGAATCTCATTCCATGAAACATTTAAATTATTATCCGTATTCCCCCGCAAATATGGCCTGGTGTGGGTGCTAGTAGTTTTATTTGCACACTAAAGAGGAATGACTTCATTGCACCGGGGTTTATCTCATGAAGCTCGGTCTATCTTAGCAGAGCAGCCTTCCGCAAGCGGTGCACAGAGCACGAAATCCGTAGCTCCGGCGACGACCCCCAGAAAAAACTGCACTGATTAAGTGAATGACAGAAACCGAATATGAACCCACGACCTTCTGTGCACGAGTCAGAATGCTAATCACTGCGCCGGTAGAGATCAACATTGCCGAATGGATAAGAGCTTTGGCTTTTTAACTTCCGTTGTGTTGATGCTGAGGTTGCGGGTTTAGCACCTTCACTAAAATGTTGACGTCTGATCCTTGATTTAGGGACGTAAGTTACAAATACCTCAAAAGTCTGAGTGGAATCGCTTGAAGGCGAGGGACATTGTAGGACAGCTAACCCACACGCACAAATCAGTCCAGTGCACTCCGCAGTAGTGGCAACAACTAGAAATAGTCGCATGGGCATGGACTACGCTCGAGTTGAAAGCGAGCGAGCAATAAAAATAAAAACCACTTCGCCACGGAGTCACCAAACTCCATAACTATGATAGAGAATCACTGGAAAGTCCATTCACATGGCATGAAAATCCACCTTATACTAAGAAATTCAGTCCATGCTCTATGAGAATTCATATAAACTTTATGATAGTGCTCCCCCCCCCCCCCCAATCTCCTCCCCGTGGAGCGTGGATTACCTTTCCCTAATAACAATGTCCCTCAGCATCAGGCGAACCCTTCCGACTTCAGAGGTACTTGTAATTCACGTTCCCAAGTCAAGGACGAGTGTTGTATTGTATTGTATTGTATTGTACGAGGGCGAGTCAATAGGTAAGTCACACAGTTCTGTGTGATGGCAGGTAAATGTAGTTGATGTTTTCCTCAGGTGTCATTAGGTGACAGCAACATCAAACTTTATGCTTCCGTTCGTCAGGTGGCCCTAGGTGTCTCATGCGCAGCGCATAAACAACATGGCGATTGTACTTACGGGGTGTACAACCAAAGAGCAACGTGCTGTTGTGCGTTTTTTGTGGGCAAAAGGACTGCCTGCAAAGGACATTCATAATGAAATGCTTCTTGTTTATGCTGACAAATGTTTATCCCGTAAAGCGGTGCATAGCTGGGTAGAAAAATTTTCTCAAGGACGCAAATGACGCCGAAGTTGAATATGAAGTGAAAACGTGGTTTAGAAAACAGAGAACGCAGTTCCACGCAGCCGGTTTGGGAGGACTGATAAAACGATGGGATAAGAACATCAATGTTGGTGGAAATTATGTTGAGAAATAAAGAGACAATGTTTGTATAAAAATAAGCTGGTTTCAAGGTGTTATCGTATTTAATTATTTTTCTACATCCATTTATGACTTACTTATTGACTTATCCTCGTATTTATGCATACGGCTCGCCCAACTTGAAGACAAACTCTGTGGAGATGTCAAAAATGTCAACTTTACTGTTGTTTTCTTTGGATATATTCATACTGATGTCTGGAGATAGAATAAGAAGAAGAAGAAGAAGAAGAAGAAGAAGAAGAAGAAGAAGAAGAAGAAGAAGAAGAAGAAGAAGAAGAAGAAGAAGAAGAAGAAGAAGAAGAAGAAGAAGAAGAAGAAGAAGAAGAAGAAGGAGGAGGAGGAGGAGGAGGATAAGAAGGAGAAGAAGAAGAAGAAGAAGAAGAAGAAGAAGAAGAAGAAGAAGAAGAAGAAGAAGAAGAAGAAGAAGAAGAAGAAGAAGAAGAAGAAGAAGAAGAAGAAGAAGAAGACGAAGAAGAAGAAGAAAACTTGTATGTATATCAGTATTGTTCTGTTCAACTCTCCTGGGTTACTATTTAGATTTATGTCATATATTGTTATTTCACATTTCCCCCTTATTTCCATTGTGATATCTATTACTTGTTTTAATTATAAATTCCTTTGCACAGAAACATCTAATATATTTCAATTTAGGTGGCGGTGGCTGGGGTTGGCTGGGTGGTTTTGATGACAGAAAGCGGCGACGTTCGCCAAACATTCGTCAGCTGTACTACGGCAATTACTGGAACAACAACTACAACAACTTTCAGACAACACTACAGACTCGTATCCGGGAATTCAACCAATGCGCTGCACAACTGCAATCAATACGCGCTGCCCAGGAAGAAATCAGACAAAAGGAGCAAGTGGCTAAAAATCTTCTACAGCAAATTAACATTGGAGCAATCAACCTCAGAAGTTGTGTCAGTAGAGGCGGGAGGACCGGCGTTAACTTGCCAACCCTGTTCTTGTATATATCTAATGGCGGGTTCATTCAGCCCCAGACCACACAACCAAGCTACCAAGCTCCGTCCTCTTACTTCCCTTGGGGGTGGATGGGCGGTTTTGATGACCGGCGCAGAGCGGTTGTGGTAAGTTGTAACTGAAATACAGGCTGGAAATGGTAAACCTGGCAATATAGGCACACACAGCCATGTAATAATAGCATCATCATCGTTTAGGGTCATATTTTTCTTGCTACATTAAAGAAATCTGGGTCTTGGATACTCTATGTATAGTGTTTCAATGGAGTTTCATGTTTGTCTTCACCCTTCACAATTCAGCACCAGGCTACTTTAGCCAGTCTTCTCATATACATTCTCTCTGGAGTCAGTTACTTGGTAGTTCGTCTTCCTCTTCTTCTTCCGTTCGCTTTAAATTTGTCTATAACTGGAATGTTGCCTCTTGTATGAATTTAACTTTCTTTTTTAGTTTTCTCAGTGGTCCATAGAGTTGATCTTCCACTGTTGTCTCTCTAGGACAGAAGATTTGCCTGGATATGTCGTATTTTGGGCAGTCTTGGAGTATGTGCCTGCGGCGCCAATACCATGTGCACATGGCTGATTCGCCAACCTTTAATTTTGTATACATATAGTTTCGCAGAATTCTTCTTCTTATTCTTCATCGTCTTATTCCCTTCAGCTTTGAATGAAGCATGACCCTCAACCAATTCACACCAAGACCGTTGTAAAATGTTCATGATTATTTGCATTTTGCAGATACAGACTTCTAAAGAATTAGGTGGCCAGTATTACGCCAACCTCCCTGATTCGCCTGCTACGACATTATTCGGTATTACTATATTTTTGTTTACCTTATGTGAACACACGAGCTATTGTAGCGATCAAGCTATTCCACATCTCGCGATCTCCATCATAATTATCTGTCCGTTTGCTGATATCTTTCTGTGCCTTGATTCTTCCCACGTTGTTTTCCTTTAAGTCCTTTCCATGAATATCTCCAGTTGTTACACCATGTGCCGGTTTATGTTTTATTCTCATAATGTGGGATATTTGACGACTGCTTCGTTATGATATTTGTGATAAGTTGCCTTTATGTATTATCTTTTTTCAAGAAATCTATATTACATTGTCAAAACATGTTCAGCATTCTACTGTTAAGCCCCATCTATGAGGCCGCAAGTGATGTTTCAGCTCGTCTACTAACACACAGCACGGATGACTGGTGAACAATGTCCATATAGTGGATGAGTGTCATTTAGAAGCTTTATTTATAAAACTAGCAATATTGCTATTAGAAGGCAAGATTGGAAACGCGCAAAGCAGTGTTGTGGCAGGCAATATGATTCACACACATATGTTCAGTTTGGCGTGTAGAGCAATAATAATAAATGGATGTTAACATGGCCGAATGGATAACAGCGCATGCTTTAAGATACTGGTGTGCTGTTGCCGAGGTAGCGGGTTCAACCCTTACACCGGTCGGTTGGACCAAAATGTTGACTTCTCGTCCTTAACTTGTGGACGTAAATTACAAGCACCTCAGAAGTCGGAGTGTGTTCGCCTAATGAACAGGGACATTGGTAACAGAGAAAGCTAATCCACACGTAAAAATCAGTGCAATACACTAGATGTAGTCGTACTGTATGGACTACGCTTGAGTTCAAAGCGAGCGAAAACACACACACACACACACACACACACGCACGCACACACACACGCACGCACACACAATAATAATAATAAATAAACTCTCCCTTGCAGTTTCCTGCTAAGGGCCTGTGATGTGATTGCGCTTGAGAGTATAAAAGGAATAGGTCAACGAACTTTCCCTCACTTTGGTGAGCAACGAGCCCAGGCGACAAACCCTCGTCCGACCTTGCTCATGACATTACCAGCGGGGGTTCGCTATCAGCTTCGCTAGTGCGCCCACCTGGGCTCTGTATAGCCTGCCCAATACATGTTATAGATGTATGAGACCTTGGCTTTATATGGAATGCCAAATTAATGGTAATAATATAAAATGACACAAAGTAGTGCCGCTTTACATAACAGATTTACGACACAAACAGGACGTTGCGGCGATTAGCCTTCATCAGCAAACAAACACATTCACAAACACAACATATAGTCAAGGAGATCTCCTGTGACTACATCAAAAGGTGAAGACAGGACGAGAAGAACAAAAGGATGAAAAAATGAAAGCAATGAAGAGAAAATGAGAATTGAAAAAAAAAATGTTAATACTTGCCCCACAGTTGCGATCTGTGAGTAACTTAGAATATCTCTGGTGTATTAATTTTATACCCAACCGACGGAGTAAGATGGCGGGTGATAGGTGTTACGGTTCAGTGAGCACATTGAAAGAAAGGGGGGTGGAGGCAAGAGGGCAGGACGGCAACCGGTCTGGTGGGGGTATCTGAGCAATCTCAGTGGATGTAATGACGAAGCATGAGTGGGCGCAAGCATGATGGTGGTACTAACCAAAACCACATGATGTACTCATATATGTTACTATGAGGCGGGTCCTAAAGTCTGGGTGGACTGATATGTGTGAGCGCACATACATACATATACACCGCTCAACAGACATTCATACACTAGTGTACATGGGCATGTGCAAGAGAGAGAGAGAGAGAGAGAGAGAGAGAGAGAGAGAGAGAGAGAGAGAAAGAGAGAGAGAGAGGTGGAGGGAGGGAAAGAGAGAGGTGGGTATCGTTCCTGTGATGTGCCTCATGGGGTATGCGGAGTAGGTTTACAAATACGAGGCTTCACTCATACTCAAATTAATGGTATAAATGTGTGAGACTCTATATAGCTCTATATAGTATGTCACATTCCTGTTATAAATGTATGAGACCTTGGCGCGATATAGCACGCCAAATTCATGTTATAAATGTATGAGACCTTGGCTCTATAGAGCATGCTACATTCATGTTATAAATGTATGAGATTATTATATTCATGATTATTACGAGTGGGTCTCGTTCTCCTTTCCATCCCACAGCCCTCTAACGTTGACTGGACACAAGTTCTAACACAAAGACAACAATGGTGGACTTTTGTGCAACAGGAACTCGTTAAGTGCTGGGCCACTATAGGAAGATTGCCTGATGGTTCCTTGCCTACTAGGGCACCAGTTACTACAGCGAGGTCTACCTCACCACCCCGTCAACCACCGCCTCCTATAAAATTTCCTCCACCGCCACCTCCTCCGCCTGCGAAAGTAACAGTGAGGCCAACAACGGTTGCAAGAACTCCTCCACCAACATCAACCACTGTAAGTTATAAATGGTGGCATGAAAATGGGGAGGGGATAGATGACTGCTGTCTTTCTTAACAATCACGCAATACTGGTCCGTAGCAGTACACAGCTCTGAAACGTAGACTGAAACTAAACATTATGGAAAGAACTTTGTTTAACAGTATCTCATTGATTGAGCTTGGAAATGTATATGTTATCACGGCAAGACGATTATGTTATTTGAAAGCGACAGGTTCGAATCCCATGTATCCGTAAGAAAAGACCCTTTTCATTCATTCATTCATTCATTCATTCATTCATTCATTCACTCATTCATTCAGTAGCGTGTTCTTTGAAGAACCTCGCTCCCATAACAACCTTCCGGAAAATTTCTTGATCATAAGCAAGATGCCCCACGTCGAATACACCCATCTGGTGATCATCCGCCAATCCTTTACCCATATTCTCTTTGGCTTTCCTCTTCCTCTCTTCCCGGGCGAATAACCCCTCCATTATTGTCCTCTCCAAAATTCCATGACGTTTCAAGTGACCAAACTATTTCAATGTTCTTTATTTTATCGTCTTTAGTAGCCACCCTTCTTCAATATTCAGATCTTGTCATATGTATGCATTTGTTCTTTTCTGTTTCCAAGATATTCTTAGAACCCGTCTATAACATTTATATTCAAAGGCCTTAAATCGTATTCGGCATATGGTCATCTCTCCATATTTCTATAGACCAATCAACAATTGAGGGGTGATCTGCTCAATAACACGCCCGCCTCCCCGTCTTCCCAAAATGTTTCCTGATGCTCATTTTAGGCTGGGTCGACCTTTAAGCCAAGGTCAATTTGTAAAAACATGTGCCTCGATGTGAATTCAAATTTATGACCATCGAGTCGGAAGGTAAATGTGCTAGCCATTAGGCTGCAGCGGCTTCTAAATGTGCGTGTTGCTTGTATACCTTTCTGTTGTCTTCACTACCACTTATGGACGCAAAGGTGTTTCCAAGGCACAAGGGCCGGGATCTATACCGGCCAAGACCTACTGACACGTCCACGCCGTGCGTCCTGGGCAACAGGTCCCTTCGGGGACCTGGCTAACATCAGTAGGATCAATCATTCCTCCGAGGTCGGAGAGTGTCTGCCTGCACGGCGAGGAACCACCAGTCGGCACACCAATAAGCCAGACATGGGACAACGGATACTCACGCAAACCTCAGGTCCTGTATGACATCACACTGATATTGGACAACAAGATGTCTTCATCCGACATACATGACTTCGCGCTGGAGTTCACTGCCAGCGAACACAAACAAGCAACTACCACTTATTTCCTCTGGTAATATTTACCTCTTTCTTTATTTCCCCATCTCCCCCGCTGAGCAGCGTCTGACCCAGAGGTTAGAATGCCAGGTTCTCCTTCGGGAGACCCGTGTTCGAATCTTCGGTAATCTGATGGGTATTTTTTCTGTAGGGGGGAAAAAGAAAACCCTAACCTACATAGGTCGCGGCGACAGCACTAGCCAGACGGCCTTAAATTCTTTAGACTTAGGACCCCTTTTGTCCTACACCGCCAGGTACTACTATAGGCAGTAATGGTAGTTTTATCTTTCCCGATTAAAGTTTTTTTTTTTTTTTTTTTTTTGCATATCCTTTACAGGATATTGCAGTCAACACCAGCATTTTCAGCTGCTGTTGATGTCTTGGCAAGATTACGCTCAGTAATTTTCCATTGCTTTCTGAGCGACAGGCTCACATACCCCCGTAAGTAATCAACGCGACGCGATCCACTACCGAATCTCGCGCAGCTGTGTTCACCACGTGAATAAACGGGATTATGGAGTTAGTCGTTAAATCCTTCGCCATGGAGACCGGCCCCGATTGAAGTAAACATATGAATGATCAGAAATTATTCACTTACTGCTAGTGGTAGGTCCGATGAGCTTGTGTGTGAATCCTCTTCGTAGATGGAATTTTTCTTTTTCCTGATTGATTTCGGCTCCCAGGTCGATACAGACTAAAATGGGTTCAAGGACATTTCCAGGGAAGTAAAAGGTCACTGGTGCGATATTGATAACACCATGCACCGATAGCACCATACGCCACATAGGCCTCATGGAGTAGAAAGGGGTTCTTGACCTGGCTTGACTACCTATTGTACTGTTATTATTACATTGTAGTAGTCACCTCGTTTTCTCCTTCTTCTTCTTGAGCTGAATGGTCCGGGGCAGGCACTGGGGATCATAACTATCTAGCTCTCTCTTTCTCAGCGTCTCTCTCTCTCTCTCTCTATGTCTTTCTATGTTTCTCTACGTCTGTCTCTCTGTCTGTCTGTCTCTGTCACTCTGTCTCTCTCTCTCTCTCTCTCTCTTTGTTTGTCTGTCTGTCTCTCTATGTCTTTCTCCCTCTTTCTGTCTCCCTGTCTGTCTTACTCTTTCTCTCTCTGTCGGTCTCTCCTTCTCTTTCTCTCTATATCTCTCTTGGTCTCTCTCCGACTCTGTCTATCTGTTTCTCTGGCTGTCTGTCTATATGTCTTTATCTTTGTGTCTCTATCTGTCCTTCTCTGTGTGTTTTCACTCTCTTTGTGTGTGTGTGTCTGTCTGTCTGTCTCTCTGTTTGTCTGTCTCTCTTTCTCTATCTCTCTCTTTGTCTGTCATTCTTTCTCTGTCTTTATATCTGTCTCTATGTCTCTTTCTCTTTCTCTGTCTGTCTGTCTGTCTGTCTGTCTGTCTGTCTGTCTGTCTCTCTCTCTCTCTCTCTCTCTCTCTCTCTCTCTCTCTCTCTTTGTCTGTATCGCCTCGTCTCTGTCTGGCTGCCTGTTTGTATGTTCTTCTCTTTCTGTGTCTCTATCTGTCTTTCTCTGTCTTTCTCTGTCTGTCTATTTCTCTCTCTTTTCGGCTCTCTGTCTTTATCTCTCTCTCTCCCTCTTTGTCTGTCTCTCTCCGTCTCTGTCTGTTTGTCTCCCTTCTCTCTCTTCCCTCCCACTCACCCCCATCTCTCCCCTCTCTTTCTCTCTCTCTCTCTCTCTCTCTCTCTCTCTCTGTATTGCCTCGTCTCTGTTTCTCTGGCTGCCTGTTTGTATGTCCTTCTCTTTCTGTGTCTCTATCTGTCTTTCTCTGTCTGTCTATTTCTCTCTCTTTTTGGCTCTCTGTCTTTATCTCTTTCTCTCTCTTCCTCTTTGTCTGTCTCTCTCCGTCTCTGTCTGTTTGTCTCCCTTCTCTCTCTTCTCTCCCACTCACCCCCATCTCTCCCTACCTCCCCCCATGTCTCTCTATAGTCCGACAAGTGGATTACATTGATGTTTCCTACATTATTATGTGTTCCCCGGCTGTCTCAGCTGTTATTTCTGCACTAAATTATACACATTTATTATATAGTGCCGGCGCAGAATAGAATGGATAAAATGGTATGACAGAATCGCCAGTGTGGAGCTGGTGAAGAGACCCAAGTGTGTGGTCATCATCATGTGCCATGCCGGTAAGCGTGGCCGTTCATGTTTTGCCACCTCACTCGATCACCAGATTCGTGGAACAGCTCAGTGTTCTTATTTCGACCATACAACGTGGCCAAGTCATCCAGGTATTTACTTCTCTGCCCTCCCCTTGCTCTCTTCGTCTCGATCTTGCCAGTTGTCACCAAGTTCTCCGATTTTTTCTTCTCATAACGTGACCAAACAATTGTGACTGTCTACGTCTAATGTCTCTAATCAGTTTACGATTTTCATGTGTTTCTTGTAGTACTTGGTCATTGGTTTTTCTGTCTGTCCATGGTATTCTTTGTATTTTCCCTAGAAACCACATTTCCACAGCCATCGTATGTTCTTCAGCTGGTCTGCTCATTGCCCACGCCTCACATCCATACAAAAGCACAGGTTCTATAAGAGTGTACCAATAAATGAAAAGGGGAAGAAAAGACGCTGGTACTGGTTTGACATATATCGAGAAAACCTGAGAATTGTATAATTAGAAAAGCATGTGTCTGGGCAGCCGAAACCCACAAGACAGTGGAAATCTACACGACAGAAGAAACGTACAGAATAGACGAACCCCACAGAATAGACGAAACCCACAGGACAGACGAAACCCACGTGACAGCGAAAAGGTCGGCACAGCCGAATGGATAAAAAGGCGTGTTCTTAAACATCCGGTGTGCTGATGCCGAGGCAAGGGGTTCAACCCCTACATCGAACAGCTGGACTAAAACGTTGACTATTGATCGGCCTTGCTTTGGGGACGTAAATTACAAGTGCCTCTGAAGATGGAGTGGGTTCGCTTGATGACGAGGGACACTGGTAGTAGGGAAAGCTAATCCACACGCAAAAATTCAGTCCAGCACTACTGGCAGTAGTGTGCATGACCTACGCTTGACTTCAAAGCGAGCGAGGGCAAAATCAGGAAGGACAGACGAAAATCACCGGACAAACGAAACACACAAAACAGACGAAACACATCGGACATACCAAACAGAGAATGTCCTAAACTCACTGGTCACGACGTAGTGGTTTCAATCCACACGCCGGACATATGGTCTTAAATGTTGACTTAAGATCCTTGACTAGCCCGTGGCGAGGCGTTTGGATATAAATTAAAGTATATTAGAAGTCCGAGAGGGTTCCCCAGATGGCGAGTGACACTGCTATATGGGAAGCTAGCCTATTCCAGAAAAATCTGTCCAGAGCACTCACTAGTAGTAGCGTATGAACTAAGCTCGAGTTCAAAAGCAAGCAAAAGAAAAAAAAAGTTGTGAGGAGGACATGGACGGAGCTGCCTGAGTTAACAAAAGATTGGGGTGAGTTGGTTGAGTTCAAAGGGGGATAGAGGGCAACATAAAAAGGTTGTGGTTTGTATTCTATCTGGCATTTCTATATTTTTTTTGTTGGTAATGTGAGTGTTGATCTGTGCTAGGATTTTCTATTATAATCTGATTTAGACGCGTACCACCACTTAACCACCAAATGCTAATTGCTAAATACAAGAACCACCACTGTAACCACCAATTGCTAATTACTAAAGACAAGAACCACCACTGTAACCACCAACTGCTAATTGCTAAAGACACGTAACACCGCGGTAAACACCAACTGCTAATTGCTAAAGACACATACCACCACTGTAGCCATCCTGTGCTATTTTCCAATGTCACGTACCACCACTGTAGCCATCCTGTGCTATTTTCCAATGTCACGTACCACCACTGTAGCCATCATGTGCTATTTTCCACAGACACATACCACAACTGTAACCATCATGTGCTATTTTCCACAGACACATACCACCACTGTAGCCATCATGTGCTATTTTCTAATGTCACGTACCACCACTGTAGCCATCACGTACCACCACTGTAGACATTATGTGCTATTTTCCAATGACACGTACCACCACTGTAGACATTATGTGCTATTTTCCAATGACACGTACCACCACTGTAGACATTATGTGCTATTTTCCAATGACACGTACCACCACTGTAGACATTATGTGCTATTTTCCAATGACACGTACCACCACTGTAGACAGTATGTGCTATTTTCAAATGATACGTACCACCACTGTAGCCATCATGTGCTATTTTCCAATGACACGTACCACCACTGTAGACATTATGTGCTATTTTCCAATGACACGTACCACCACTGTAGACAGTATGTGCTATTTTCCAATGACACGTACCACCACTGTAGACAGTATGTGCTATTTTCCAATGACACGTACCACCACTGTAGACATTATGTGCTATTTTCCAATGACACGTACCATTACTCATGTGCTATTTTCCACAGTCAGGTACCACCACTGTAACCACCAAATGCCATTTTTCACATGATCGCACAACCTCCGTAAAGACCATATCCTATTTTCCGCAGACACGTACGACCACTGTAAGAACAACAACAAAACCAACGACCACGTCGACAACTGCTCCAACAACTACCACCACCACCACCACACTGCCTACAACTACAACACGGCTGACGTCAACAACTGCCTTGACAACACAACCGCTAACCACAACAACTGCGCCAACGACCACGACAACCGTTTTGCCTACTACAACCACAACTGCGCCTTCGACCACGACAACTGTTTTGCCTACTACAACCACAACTGTGCCTTCGACCACGACAACCGTTTTGCCTACTACAACCACAACTGTGCCTTCGACCACGACAACCGTTTTGCCTACTACAACCACAACTGTGCCTTCGACCACGACAACCGTTTTGCCTACTACAACCACAACTGTGCCTTCGACCACGACAACCGTTTTGCCTACTACAACCACAACTGTGCCTTCGACCACGACAACCGTTTTGCCAACTACAACCACAACTGTGCCTTCGACCACGACAACCGTTTTGCCAACTACAACAACAACCATTAATTTTACATCCAGCACTGTGGTTTATTTTACGACAACCACTGGACCAGGGCTGACAACCACGTTTGCCCCATTGATGACTACCTCCCCTTGCTAAGTAAATGTAGTAGTAGTTGTAGTAATAAGTAATAATAATATTCTGCAAAATGTGTTTGTTTCTTTTTTTCCAAATAAAAGAATTGTGGGGCAGGGAGGGAAAGAAAGAGAGAGAAAGATAGATAGAGAGAGAGAGAGAGAGAGAGAGAGAGAGAGAGAGAGAGAGAGAGAGAGAGAGGAGATGGGGGAGGGATGAGAGAGAAAGAGAGATAAAGAGAGAGAGAGAGAGAGAGCATACTATTTTATGGTAGAATCATCAATGTGTGCGTCATGGAGAGAACTAGCTAAATACGAGTGAAGAGGTCAACGTGGCTGAATGGTTAAGAGCGCTAGCTTTTAAACTTCCGGTGCGCTAATGTCGAGGTAGCGGGTTCAACCCCTACAACGGTCAGCTGGACTAAAATGTTGACCTGTGGTTCATGACGTGGGGGATGTAAATTGTAAGTACCTCAGAAATCGGAGTGGATTCGCCTATTGGCGAGGGAGACTAGTAATAAGCAAAGTTAATCCACACGCAAACATCAGTTAAGTGCATTCCCAAGTTATGGTAACTACTAGCAGTAATGGCACGTATATGGACTACGCTTGAGTTCAAAGCACGTCAACATGAAAACGGGAAAAATACCAGTGTACCAAGAGATTAAAAACAAAAACGACGCTGGCACTGAATGGGACACACCGTGAGAAAAACCTGTGAATTGGACACACAGTAAGAACACCTGGGAATAGGACACACAGTGAGAACACCTGGGAATAGGACACACAGTAAGAATACCAAGGAATAGGACACACAGTGAGAACACCTGGGAATATGATACACGGTAAGAACACATGGGAATAGGATACACAGTGAGAACACCAAGGAATAGGACACACAGTAAGAACACATGGGAATAGGACACACAGTGAGAACACCTGGGAATAGGACACACATTAAGAACAGCAAGGATTAGGACACACAGTGAGAACACCTGGGAAAAGGTCACACAGTAAGAACATCTGAGAATAGGACACACAGCGAGAACACTGTAGAGTCTGATACACAGTGAGAACATTAGGGAATAGGTCACACAGTGAGAACACCGTAGAGTCTGACACACAGTGAGAACACCTGGGAATAGGACACACAGTGAGAACACATGGGAATAGGACACACAGTAAGAACACATGGGAATAGGACACACAGTGAGAACATATGGGAATAGGTCACACAGTGAGAAAACCTGTGAATTGGACACACAGTAAGAACACCTGGGAATAGGACACACAGTGAGAACACCTGGGAATAGGACACACAGTAAGAACACCAAGGAATATGACACACAGTGAGAACACCATGGAATAGGACACACAGTGAGAACACCATGGAATAGGACATACAGTGAGAACACCTGGGAAAAGGACACACAGTAAGAACATCTGAGAATATGACACACAGCGAGAACACCGTAGAGTCTGACACGCAGTGAGAACATTAGGGAATAGGACACACAGCGAGAACACCGTAAAGTCTGACACACAGTGAGGACACCTGAGAATAGGACACACAGTAAGAACACGTGGGAATAGGGCACACAGTGAGAACACCTGTGAATAGGACACGCAGTAAGAACACATGGGAATAGGACACACAGTGAGAACACTTGAGAATAGCACACACAGTGAGAACACCAAGGAATAGGACACACAGTAAGAACATCTGACAATACGACACACAGCGAGAACACCGTAGAGTCTGACACACAACGAGAACATTAGGGAATAGGACACACACTGAGAACACCGTACAGTCTGACACACAGTGAGAACACCTGGGAATAGGACACACAGTGAGAACACCTGGGAATAGGACACACAGTGAGAGCACCTGGGAATAGGTCACACAGTGAGGACACCGTAGAGTCTGACACACAGTGAGAACATTAGGGAATAGGACACACAGCGAGAACACCGTACAGTCTGACACACAGTGAGAACACCTGGGAATAGGACACACAGTGAGAACACCTGGGAATAGGACACACAGTGAGGACACCGTAGAGTCTGACACACAGTGAGAACATTAGGGAATAGGACACACAGCGAGAACACCGTACAGTCAGACACACAGTGAGAACACCTGGGAATAGGACACACAGTGAGAACACCTGGGAATAGGACATACAGTGAGGACACCGTAGAGTCTGACACACAGTGAGAACACCTGGGAATAGGACACACAATGAGAACACCTGGGAATAAGACACACAGTGAGATCACCTGGGAATAGGACACACAGTGAGGACACCGTAGAGTCTGACACACAGTGAGAACACCTGGGAATAGGACACACAGTGAGAACACCTGGGAATAGGACACACAGTGAGGACACCTGGGAAAAGGACACACAATGAGAACACCTGGGAATAGGATACACAGTAAGAACATCTGAGAATAGGACACACAGCGAGAACACCGTAGAGTCGGGCACACAGTGAGAACACCTGGGAATAGGACACACAGTGAGAACACCTGAGAATAGGACACACAGTGAGAACATCTGAGGATAGGATATACACAATGAGAACACCTGGGAATATGACACACAGTGAGAACACCTGAGAATAGGATACACAGTGAGAACACCTGGGAAAAGGACACACAGTGAGAACACCTGGGAATAGGACACACAGTGAGAACACAAGAGAATAGGACACAGTGAGAACACCTGGGAATAGGATAACTAGGTCTTTTTCTGGAATCCACGGGGCAAAGGAAACAAAGAAAGACATAAAGCAGAGTAGTGAGTTGAATTGAGCTAAGAACTGACATCAGTGCATTCAGGACATTCCCATACGCGCTCAGTCCCCCTCGTTCAACAGCCAGCGAAGAGTCATACAACCAGTCCTTCCCTCCGCTATCTGACTGAAAGTTCTCTTTGTCTTCCCTCTCAGTTTTGAGATGCTTCCAGCAACAATACCAAACCCCCGCAGTATTATTCTTTCCACATACGGGTTCTCAGTAGCAGGCGGAGAAAAGGAGTTGTAACAGAAATGAGTATTATGGGGAGGATATTGATGAAGCTTCTTAAGATAATTAAAAATAGGACGACTTGGAGTGAGTTGGCTGAATGGATATGCCTCACCGGGGGATTATGAGCGCAAAGAAGAAGAGGAGCAAACTGCACCGGAGAAAGAAGGGAGTGGAACACTAGGCTCGTTAATGAAACCTGACACAGAAATTAATGTTGAGTTAAGATAAGTTGAATTCAGTTAAGATGTGTTGAGTTAAGTTAGGATGAGTTGAGTTAATTTAAGATGTGTCGAGTTAAGTTAAGAAGAGTTAAGGTGAGCTGAGTTTAGTTAAGAAGAGTTGAGAACCGACATTACATCACTCGGGACATTCCCAAACGTACTCCGTCCCCATCTTCGACAACCAGTGAAGAGTTCCAATATTAATGGTACAAGGCGCAGTCTGGCTGTGTGTCGACCTGACCTTATCTCAGGACACAGAATGTCGGCCAGATCCTCTGGTCACACCATGCAGCACCATTCTCTCCAGGGCGTGATGATCCGTCTGTTCTTTTGCACTATACACATGGTCGTGCCACTTTCCCATGGTCTCTAAAGAAATTTATATAAAAACATGACAATTTTTAGTGTGTGTGTGTGTGTGCGCGCGTATGCGTGTGCGTGTGTGTGTGTGTTAATGGTGTAACTGTGTAATCAAAACTTGGTGGACCTAATTGAAAACTAGATAATCGTGTGCCATCCACGACATTCTCCTAACTGTTATTAATATGTGACCGTTTGTTATGTCAGTAGGGCGTACTGGCATTCACGCATGTACAGTGTCTCTTGAAGATTTGTGAAATAATATATTTCGCCTGTTAGTTCAACCTGTCGGGACACAACGTAATGTCATGTTATCGGCGTGTACGATGTTCCAGTCTGACATGGCGACATAACAAACTAGTCCTGGATCAGTGCAGTACCAGCCAGCGACGATATTCATGAAATACAAGCCTGGTACTCACTCGGTTTAGATGTAAACATGGCATGGGTGGGAGTAAAATATTGAGGTCACACAGATCCGACGCAACAAGAACATGTAGATAACAGTTGGAAGATGATCAAGGGTATGGTAAATCAATTAGTTGAATGCCGCATACATGTGGAAAGATGGCGGTAACGGTTCTCAAACAGGCTGTGTTTCTGGTTTGGGTGTGCACTCTGTAGACACGATTGTTGTAGTTGTGGACTCCTAGACGTAAAGATATTTTCATTGTTGAAACATTAAATTAAAAAAAAAAAATCACGTGTTACTTGTCTATAACTAAAGAAGAACAAACAACAACAATTCACCTAAACGAATATCCCTTGAAACAAGTAAAGAGTTTCAAGTGCCTATGAAGTATAATATCATCAAATGGCAGATCAGAAGACGAGATCGAAAATATGTGCAATAAGGCAAATCAACTCATTGGACAAATGGCACCAATACTAAAGAACAAACATGTATCAATAACTACTAAGAACTTTACAACACAATCTTCCTACCAACTCTATGCTACCAGTGCCAAACCTGGACAATGACAGAAAAAGAGAAAAGAAAAATCACAACAACAGAAATGAGATTCCTGATAAGAATACTCAATGTATCAAGAAGAGATAAGATCAGAAATGAAGAAATCAGGACTAAAGTGGGGGTTATAGCAACACTAGATTTTATTAGAAAGCAGCAAGTCAAATGGTTTGGCCATGCAAGTAGGTTACCAGTCAACAGCATACCACAACAAGCAATGATGTACAGACCAGATGGAAACGGAGGAAGAGACCGACCACGTAAACGTTGGACGGAGGGAATAGCAGAGCCCATAATCGGGCACTCTCACGATGTTTATACTTCACCTCGACACCGCAAGGTACAAGAGGAACATGATGAGATGAGATGAGATGAGATGAGATGAGATGAGACTTGTCTGAGAATCCCGCCAGGTATTCTAAGATACTAGCACATTTTTTTTTTCATTTTCTCTTCATTGTTCTCATTTTTTTTTTCATGTGTCTATTCTACTCATCCCGTTCGTATACCTTAATGGAGGCACTATAGTGTCTTCTCCGTGATTATATGTTGTGTTTTGTGTATGTATTTGTTTGATGATGAAGACTAGTCGCCACACGTCCCATATTCCGTAATTGTGTTCCGTAAAGCTGCATTACATTGTGTTATTTTATATTGTCTACATGTCCACAGCTTTACCACAGTTCCACTAAATTTATTCAAAGATATATTGATGCTATAAATGGGTATGGGATGTGCGATAGAGTAGTGGCTAGATGCTCGCATCTCGGCCCCATGGTCATTTTCGATTCGATTTCACCGTTATCCCTACCCCGTTCAACCTCAAGGAGAAGTTATAATGGGGATCATACCTGGCTAAGAATAATAGTTCTTTGACTGAGTCAGCCGCTGATAGCAGTTGTCCACGGTTTTACCCTCACAAACTTATTAATTTGATGGTGATCGTGTCCATATGGGGTAATGACCTTATGCTATTAACGGTCATTGGTTCGAATGTTTTTTTTTAAATATTGACCTGGGCTACCAGGAAAAGTCTTGGGAAGTAAACGCGGTCAGCGTGAAAACTTAACGCGTGAAAAGTGTCTTTTACAGGGTGTATTTTTAATGACTGTGGGGTTTTTGAAAATATTACCGTTCCAGGTTTTGTATTTACCTTTTATGTTGCGTGAGTTCACAGAGGGTGGATACAATACTTGGAACGGCAATATTTTCTAAAACCCCACAGTCATTAAAAATACACCCTGTACTTTACTTACCTATAATGTTAACTGATTAACTGCCACACACAAAAAGTGCGCTTGGACCAAACAAAAAATGTTGGCAGAAAATGGGAAGTAGGGATGTGCTACAATAATAATGATGTAAACATTGTTAAAATGGTAGTAGATATATTGTATTATTTATCAAATGGTGATTGCACAAGGAATACGTTGGTATTGCTACTATTACTATAGGACAGAAATATGATGATAATGTTAGAAGAGTGTTGTAAAAACATTTATAGACAGGGGTGACAATTATGTGAAATTTCCACTTACCAAGGCACTACTTTTCAATCACTGATGATAATCCAATGAAATTTATTGAATAATGATAAATACACCCCTTTTTCACCAATATCACTAGAACTGCTCAATAACACCAATAAGACACAATTAAACATCATATTTTGAAGCACACCATTTTCACACAAAATGGAAAATGTCAGGAACACACGAGGCAATTTGTACTGAGAAACAATACATACACTATTTCCTATTTAGTTATAATTATTATTCTGTTAAATTTAATTATTTAAATACTTCTTAAATATTGTGTGATAGGCAAAGGAAACCTAGGGGCACAAGTGTGGCCCATTAGAACAAGCCTAATTTGACAGGTGCCATTATATGATGACGAACATTAGCTGTTAGTTTAGTTTTTCATTATGACAGCCTGCTAAAGAAATCAACTGAATACTGCACGTGGTGTTAGTGTTACAACATTTTGCAAAGTCCTTTACATCAGAATAACTGTAATCTAAAATGTTTTTAAAGGATAATTTGATGAAAATCTACTCTGTCTCGAATCAGAAGGCGTTGCCATATCTACAATAAGAAAATTAACCACAATTTAACTAAACATTATGCTAAAATTTGAGATACATGCTACTTCGTGCCCAGTGTTTTGGAAAGACAGACCTTTTCCCGGTGTAAAATGTCGTTTACTAGGCATTACAATTACGGACGATACGCGAAATGAAACAAATAACGAACTTGCAATATTTTGCCATTATAATGGCGTACGGCAGTGAAAAGATGTTACATTGTGTCAATAATGTGACTGACGGCAGTGAATCAGTTAAAATAATGGGTAGTTTAAAATTATAACAAAGACCTGACGAAACAAACCATTTGGTTTAAGTTAGAAACCCCCAATACTGTGCATATATCTTTTATTATTAATTCTATCTTCCCACTTGTAACGTTGACTTCTTCTTGCTCGTCTACTTTAAACTATTATTTCCAAAGGGGTTTATAACAGACTGTGAATATGATACTCCCGCTTAAAAATCATTTTCTCTTCAGATTCCAAAAGCAGACCCAATCACGTTATGCTTTACGCTGCCCGTATTTCTGGTGGAAAGAAGACAACAAATTGAGAACTGGGTGTTAAAAAATATAACACACACACACACACACACACACACACACACACACGCACGCACACACACACACACACACATATTAAACCACAAGACCGGCAGACAAATGTAAGTAAACTCTTTGGCGATATTCAACCACATGATCGGCAGACAAACATAAGTAAAATCTTTTGCGATATTCAACCACACGACCGGCAGACACATGTAAGTAAAATATTTTGGCCATATTAAACCCCATGACCGGCAGACAAATGTAAGTAAAATCTTTTGCGATATTCAACCACACGACCGGCAGACACATGTAAGTAAAATACTTTGGCCATATTAAACCCCATGACCGGCAGACAAATGTAAGTAAAATCTTTTGCGATATTCAACCACACGACCGGCAGACACATGTAAGTAAAATACTTTGGCCATATTAAACCCCATGACCGGCAGACAAATGTAAGTAAAATCTTTTGCGATATTCAACCACACGACCGGCAGACACATGTAAGTAAAATACTTTGGCCATATTAAACCCCATGACCGGCAGACAAATGTAAGTAAAATCTTTTGCGATATTCAACCACACGACCGGCAGACACATGTAAGTAAAATATTTTGTCATACTAAACCACACGACCACGTGGTTCTCTTTGAATCTCCATATTGTCAACAGTCCAACACCAACTGTAAATCTGTGGTCAGAGATTATGGAAAGAACGGAGGCAATGAAATACTTGGGGATACGATTTGATAGTGCCTTGCTTATACTGAACGTTTTACAGGACATCGCTGTCAATGTCGTGTCCTCCTTTACAGTGTCGTCCCTGGAGTGAAGAGAGTCGACACCCACATTATAATATTTTTTCCCTCTCAATATTCTGGAGAATCCACCAGCTTCCGTCCAACACACTCCATCAGCCTATGGACACCTTTTCCTATCACTCTCACACTGTCGTACTATGCTCCCTTCTCATACTTCCCCAACGCAACATACTCAACAACTCTTGCTTCTAGAAATTAATAAAGATTAATTTATTAAAATAAAAGTGTAACGTGTATGAGACGTGTATGCGAAGAAAATGTGTGACGTGTTCTATAAAGTGTGTAGACTCTGACTCTCAGACAGCAACCCAGTCAGCTGATCCCAGCAAAGATAGACCACAGCACGTTACGTCAGAACATGTACTTCTCACCCGTTGCCGAAACCATCTTGCCGGATACTGCTTTGCCTCTGTAGACCTCTGGTAATCCAATTTCATGAACATCCGAAATAGACACCGGTGGTATTAACAGTTAATCATGGACCGGTTGCACTCTACACAATGTCCATTCCTAACGTTCCTTAACAAACTGCACAAGTCTTTTGTAGTGTGTACGCAGTTAGTTAGTTAGTTAGTTAGTCGACAGATCATCCTCGTTGCACATCGAACCATTCAGTCCATAAGTGCTAATTTCTAATGTGAATTGTTGCTGTACTAACACTAGGTACTCTTAGCCGGTTCTCGGTTCGTTACTACTGTCTAATGCTGTGTGGTGCATCAATATGCATCACTCTCTTTGATGAATCAATTTCCTTCTAGCGTAAGTTATGTTTCTGTATGCAACTTTATTGACTCTTGAACTGGTGTTCTTCAGAATGGGTTTTTTAATTCTTTCCCAAAACTTGTAGAGTTTCCTTGGATCTGGTAGGGAACCTAGGATAGAAACAACACATCTGGTGATAGTACTAGTCACTGATCCCTTCGGCTGAGTGTAAGCCTATCACCTTGCTTAATGATCTTTAGCTAACTAGACTTAGTCACAGAGCAGATTAGCTACCCACCTAGAGTCGAATCAGGCTATGACAAAGGAAAAATATCAGCAAACAGAATGCGGAACCCCGCCCACCAGGGACACCTACGGGAAGATCCCAATTATCCCTCATTACTCAATTCTCAACTAGTAAAGCTTATCCACACTTCACTAATCTATTCTTAACTAGCAGAGTTAATATCACTATTCTACTCTAACTAGTTTCCACTAACAGTGCTAATCATCACACTATAGTTTAACAAGGCCACAGTCTATATTAATTAGAACTAATAGACTATATTGACTACCTTATGTAAAAACCGCCTCATTCCCGGGATTCCCTACACTTTGCCATAACGGCACATGCTAGTTAATCTTAAATTAATCTAACACTGTAGAGCTCTCCCACAAACACGTCCATCATAATCCACGGTTCTTGGTCAACTCCCCCCTAGTTGATCCCAACTCGGGTTTATATGGCAAACTACCAAAGTTGGCCACGTGACGTTCTCCTTTATGCCCTCACACAGGTGGCACAGTGGCAGATCATCTCCTGTCAGGGATCCATCCTCCCTGGCTCCATTAATGTTAGATTTGTCATCACTGGTTGTGACATCCAAAACAATCTAGAGAGTTACTGTACAGTTCCAACAAAGAGTTTTTCCCAACACGCTGTCAATCTTCTCGATGTTCCGGAAACAAGACTTGACAGATGTACTGTTTCCTGTCTCTCGCTGCCAATTCCGGTTTGTCTCTGACTGTTGACAAACTGTCAAGCTTCTGTTCAGTGGTGACAATCCCAGCAGCCATTTCGCCTGATGTCCGGAACTATAACTGACAGACAGGGCTGTTCCATGTACTGAGCCGGGCAAGGCTATGTGATTCTAAATGTTTATAAACTGCCAACGCATTGTATCCCTTCCTTCTCACTCACCACCAAATGTGTTTATGGGCTGACACGATGTAACCTGTGCAGCTGTGTTTACTCTGTTAGTACGACTGTTGTGGCCTAGAAAATATACGCCAAGCAAACGTCGGTATTATTATCTGGTTAACTCATGGCGAGCTCGTGACAGTCAACACCAGCATTTTACTGCTGTTGTTGATGTCTTGACAAGTTTACGTTCAGTAATTTGCCACTGCTTTCTGAACGACAGGCTCCCATCCATCCATCCATCATGTGCCATGCCGGTAAGCGTGGGCGGTCATGTTCTGCCATCTCACTCGATCACCAGTCTGCTGCCAAATCTATCACATTGATTTTTTTTTTTTGCATATTCTTTACAGGATATCGCTGTCAACAGCAGCATCTTTCAGATGTCTATTGATTTCTTGGCAAGATTACGCTCAGTAGTTTGCCATTGCTTTCTGAGCGGCCGGCTCAGTTATCCCGCATGTCACCAGCGGGGGACGAACCGCTCCCAGCTCTCGCCCGCTTACGAGACTCTGCGTGATAAACGGGATTTCGGAGAAAGTGTTGTAACCCCTCGGACAGAGAGACCGGCAGCACATTGACCGGGGTTTGGCTTCGATGAGGTCGATGGCGGCGGATAACAGCGAGCAGCGCCATCTATGTCTTCTAACGAGTGTCTGGTCCTTTCTGTTTTTGAGTATGTGATGGCGTTGACTTCCGGTAGAATGGCGACAAAATGACGCTTTGTTCTTCGGGGAGACGCCGTTCAGTGTTTTCCTGTGGATTTCCTGTGGATTTCCTGTGAATAGTGTTTTCCTGTTGATTATGTGATGTGATTTTGTGTTCGTTTATTGGAAGTTTTCAAAAGAAGCCACGGAAGGCAGGTGGTGGATGAAATTTTGAGGGCAGCCGACAGAAATTTTTTGGTCATGGTCTCGAGTTTCGCGACGGCAGGCAGAGGATCTCTTTCGAGAGACAATGGTTGCGGTCATCCGGACAGTATGGTCACTGCCATAGAGGGAAGCAACGGCAAACTACCTCTTTGAAAGTGCCTAGTACATTATGATTCGCTTAAAGACTGATCATCGCAAGACAAGGACAGAGACATTAAAATTAGCAACATGGAACGTTAGGACGTTAAACGACGACGGAAAATTAGAGAACATTAAACAAGAAATATAAAGGGAAAAAAATAATATTTTAGGGATGTGCGAAACGAGATGGACAAGAGCGGGCATCAAGATAGATGAAGATTTTAAGATTATTTATTCCGGAGGTGAAGATCGACACAGGGGAGTGGCAATAATTTTGGACCGGAAAACATCAAAATCTGTTCAAGGATATTGGGCCGTGTCGGACAGAGTTCTACTGGTTAAATTGAGTGGCAGACCTTTTAGCATAAATGTTATTCAAGTATATGCCCCAGCAGGAGAGTCCAATGAAGATAGTGTAGAGGAATTCTATAATGACATAGAGCCTGCCTTAAAGAAATGTAAAAATTCAGAAATAAACATCATACTAGGATACTTCAATGCAAAAGTAGTAAATCAAGGTGATAGATACACAGTAGGAAACTATGGTTTAGGAGAGAGAAATGAAAGAGGACACAGACTCGTAGAGTGAGCTAAAGAAAAGGAAATGATTGTAGGAAACACCTGGTTTAAGCAACATCTTAGAAGATTATGGACATGGAGGAGTCCTGATAGCAGGGCCAGAAACCAGATTGACTACATTCTGATTAGCAGAAAATTTAGAAACGCACTAACAGTAGTAAAACAGTTCCCAGTGCTGATTGTTATAGTGACCACAGACTACTCGCAGGAACATTGAGGATAAAGCTGAAGAAAGTCAAGTGTATAACAAGAGACACTAAATATGATTTGTGTACATTGAGTAATGACAAGGAAATACAATACAAATTCAACATAGAAGTACAGAACAGATTTTATATATTGTCTGATCTAGAGACATTATTCCAGGATGTAAATGATCAATGGGAAATGTTAAAGAATTCAATCAGTTTGGCTGCAGAAACAACTATTCCAAATTAAAGAAGGTAGGTCGTAAGAAATGGATGACTGAAGAAATTTTACACCTAATGGAAACAAGAAGACTCAACAAAAATAATCCTGCCAAATATGAATAAACTTACAGAAAAGTCAGAATATTATGTAGGAAGGCAAAAGAATCATGGCTTGAGGAAAAGTGCTTAGAAATTGAAAAACAACACAACAGTCAAAATACCAAATTAGTGCACAAAAGAATTCAGGAACTTACTAATAAAAGAATAAATACATCAACAGGCTGTCTAAAAACTAAAGATGACAAAATCATAACAGAAAAAGATCAGATTCTACATGTATGGACAGATTATGTGAAAAACCTGTATAATGATAACAGAGAGGAACAGTATGATATTAAATTTAATAATGAAGGACCACCAATTTTAAAGATTGAGGATCAAAATGTTCTTAAGCATATGAAAGCTGGCAAGGCCCCCGGTGCAGATAACATCACAACAGAAATGATTAAAGCTTTAGAAGAATTTGGACTAGAGCAAGTCACCAGACTGCTGAACACATTATATGATACTGGAGATATACCTTCTGAATTATGTAATTCTGTATTTATTGCAATCCCAAAGAAATCAGGAACCTTGGAATGTGATCAACATAGATCAATTAGTATAATGAGTCACATCACAAAAATCTTATTACGAATTATCATGCAAAGAGTGAGGAAGAAAATACAACCTGAAATAGGGGAAGAACAATGTGGGTTTGTAGAAGGAAAGGGTACAGTAAATGCTGTGTATATGCTGCGAACAGTTATTGAACGTGCTATAGAAGTAAACAAGGATATACATCTTTGCTTTATTGACTACACAAAGGCTTTTGATAGAGTTAGACATGTCAACATGGTGGATATGCTTGCAGATCTACAAATTGATGGGAAAGACATTAGACTTATAAAAAACATATATTGGAAACAACAATCTGCCATAAGGATTGACAATGAAGTGGGACAATATCAACCTATTAAGAGAGATGTTAGGCAGGGATGTGTAATGTCTCCAGATCTTTTTTCTCTATACAGTGAACATATTTTCAGAAATGTAGAAACATAAATGGAATCAGCATTGGAGGACGAAACATAAATAACATTAGATATGCAGATGATACAGTATTGATTGCAGACAATGCACAGGATCTGCAACAATTAGTAGATGTGGTTGTTGTACACAGTGAGCAACTGGGGTTGGAATTAAATTGTAAGAAAACACAGGTTATGGTCGTCACTAGGAAGAACGAAGTACCACAATGTAATATACAAGTAAATGGGAATATTCTGCAACAAGTGAATCGGTATAATTATCTCGGAACAGTCATAACATCTGATGGGAGATGCCTTGAAGAGATTAGAACAAGAATCGCCATGGCGAAAGTAGCCTTTACTTTAGCAAGATGAAAAACATTCTGACCAATAAAAAGATGTCAATTGAAACGAGAAAAAGAGTGTTGAGGGGATTCATAGAGCCTGTTCTTTTGTATGGATGTGAAACTTGAACAATGTGCAGTCAAGCTGAAAAACATCTGATGGCTGCAGAAATGTGGTTTCTGAGGAAAATGCAAAGAATACCACGGACAGATAGAAAAACCAATGACCAAGTACTACAGGAGACAAATGAAAATCGTAGATTGATTAGAGA
Source organism: Cepaea hortensis (assembly GCA_963921405.1). Taxonomy (NCBI): domain Eukaryota; kingdom Metazoa; phylum Mollusca; class Gastropoda; order Stylommatophora; family Helicidae; genus Cepaea; species Cepaea hortensis. Next base: position 27,591,193 of record OY992888.1, on the reverse strand, counting down.
AATTAGACATAGACAGTGAAATTTTTTTGGACATGTTATGAGAAGAAATGGACTGGAGAACTTGGTGACAACTGGCAAGATTGAAGGGAACAGACCAAGAGGAAGACCGAGAGGAAAATACCTGGATGGCTTGGCCACATGGCATGGACGAGACAGGAACACTGAGCTGATCCACGACTCTGGTGATCGAGTGAAATGGCGAGTCATGACCACCCACGCTTTCCGGCATGGCACATGATTGATTGATGTTTTTTTTTTTTTTTTTTTTTTTTTTTTTGCCGCTAAAGCTTTTTTTTTTCTTTTTTTTTTTTTTTTTTGCCGCTAAAGCTTTTTTTTTTTTTTTAAAAACCTTTATTGAGTGTTAAGAAACATTTGCATTTGTATTGTTAGTATTTTAATAGGCGTGCTGTGTGTATGGTATTCGTGAAAATCTGTTTAAACGTGCGTTTGTGCATGTCGAATTGGTGTACAAATGCATTTCAACATCAAATTACAAAGTATATGTACATAATATGCCTAAAGTATTAGCAATAAATTAAGACAAGAAAGTATGGCTGACCAGGATTATGGACTTTCCCATACTCTGCCAATCATCTCATTTTTACGTGATTGATGGTAAAAAGGTGATGATGATGGTGGTGATTTCGATGATGGGGACAACGACTATAATGCGGTGATTATTTCTTCCCTCATTCGTTCTTAACCCATTCTTGCCTCTTCCTACACCATGCACTCTCTTCCATACCCATGGTATATACATAAGTTGAATTGTTGATGTCGCCGCTGAACGTAGCCTCGCCCAGTGACTACAAATAAAACACAAAAATGTTGCGTTTGACCACCACGTCCACAAAGGGCATGCTCCCATCTCTTTCAGAGCATGCATGTATATACACTGACATATGTATATCCGTGAACATACCAATAAGAAGAGATTTTTTTCCCCTCAGTTTCTATAACCTTTATTACAACATTTTTACATTGTAATTTGGGGGGATGGGGGGGGGGGGGGTGGTTGTAAAAGAAAGGAAAATAATTTTTATTTACATAATATAAATTATGTGTAATAAAATAAAAATTTAAGCATGTATTACTTTGTAGGGACAGTGATTGATGATATTTATGATGATGATGTTGATGATGATGATAATTTTGATGATGTAGATAACAAATAAATTTTGGTGAGTTGATGATTTCTCCCCTCATACACCCTAAAAATCTCTTTGCCTCACTCTTAGCATTTTTCCATACCCTCATACTAATATATACACGTAGAATGAAAAATTGGTGTCCAAGGTGAAGCCACAAAACAGTTCACCTCTCGCCATCCACACGCGTCTCAACGGTGTAGGGTGTCAGTAGCCTAGGAAGCGATGCAGATTATGTCAGTATGTCTGTGAATATTTTGTGTAATTTTGTTTTGAAACATGTGCAGTATTAAAAGTGAATTGTACGTTGGGCAAGGTGGAGTACCCGTTTAGCCCCCCGATCAGGGTTACGTGAAGCCATGGGTGTAGGTGGTGGATGAAGATAGAGAGCAGCCGACAGATAGTTGTAGGTTATGGTCTCCACCTTCACGACGGTAGGCAGAGGATCTCCTTTTTTGAGGAGACAATGGCTACGGTCACTGATCAGTATGGTCACTGCTGGGAAGGAAAGCAATGGCAAACTACCTTCTTTACACATGCCAAGAAAATCATGTTGTGTTCACTTATCGATAATCAGAGAAACGGCGTAAATGGGTGCTCCATAGGAGCAGCCTCGCCCGGTAGGGATAGTCATGCGCACCAGGTGACTCCAGACCGTCAACAGGCTACTAGGTGCAAAAGATTAATATCATTGAAAGTAGGAACTTGGAATGTTAGAACAATGAATGCAGATGGAAAGTTGGAGGACATCAAAAAAGAAATGGAGAGAGAGAAGATTAACATATTAGGAATATCGGAAACGAGATGGAGAGGAGCAGGGATAAGGACAGGAGAGGATTGTAAGATTATTTACTCGGGGGGGGGGGGAGAAGAACAGCAAAGAGGTGTAGCCATTATATTTGATAAGCAAACATCAAATTCTGTCAAAGGATATTGGGCTGTGTCAGACAGAGTTCTATTAGTAAAATTAAACGGAAGACCTTTTAAAATAAATGTAATTCAAGTATATGCCCCAACAAGTGAAAGCAGTGAAGAAAGTATAGAGGAATTTTATAATGACATGGAGTCTGCTTTGAAGAACTGTAAAAAATCAGAAATAAATATCATAATGGGTGATTTCAACGCAAAAATAGGAAAGCAAAGCGATGGATACAGTGTAGGCAACCATGGTTTGGGAGAGAGAAATGAAAGAGGTTACAGACTTGTAGAATGGGCAAAAGAACAAGAATTGGTTGTAGGAAACACCTGGTTTAAACAACATCCTAGAAGATTATGGACATGGAGGAGTCCAGACAGCAGGATTAAAAACCAGATAGATTACATCCTGATAAGCAAAAGGTTTCGAAATGCATTAACAGTTGTAAAAACAGTTCCAAATGCAGACTGTTACAGTGATCACAGATTAATTACTGGCACATTGAGGGTTAAGTTAAAGAAAGTCAAGTATACAGCAGGAAACCCTAAATATGACTTGTGCAAATTGAAAACTGACAAAGAAATACAAGATAATTTTAACATAGAAGTAAAGAACAAATTTGATTTATTGTCTGATCTAGAGATCCTATTTCAAGATGTAGATGATCAATGGGAAATGCTGAAGAATTCAATCAGTTGTGCAGCAGAAAAAACTATTCCAAAAGTAAAGAAAGTTGGCCGTAAGACATGGATGACTGAAGAAATTTTACAACTAATGGAAACAAGAAGACAGAACAAAAATAATCCTGCCAAATATGAAGAAATTCACAGAAAAGTCAAAACCTTATGTAAGGAGGCTAAAGAAACATGGCTTGAGAAAAATTGCAGAGAAATTGAAAAACAACACAACAGTAAAAATGCGAAACTAATGCACAAAAGAATTCAGGAGATTACTAATCAAAGAACACGTACATCAGCAGGCTGCCTAAAGACAAAAGATGGAAGAGTCATAATAGAAAAAGATCAGATGTTACATGTATGGTCAGATTACGTGAAAAACCTTTATGACGATAGCAGAGACGAACAATATATTGTTCAAAATAACAATGAAGGGCCAGCAATTTTGAAGATGGAGGTTCAGAATGCTCTTAATCATATGAAATCTGGCAAAACCCCCGGTCCAGACAGCGTCACAACAGAAATGATTAATGCTTTAGAAGAATATGGAATAGATAAAGTTACCAGTCTGCTTAATACAATATATGATACTGGAAATATACCTCATGAGTTATGTAATTCTGTATTTATTGCAATCCCAAAGAAATCAAGAGCCTTGGAATGTGATCAACATCGAACAATTAGTATAATGAGTCACATCACGAAGATTTTGCTAAGAATTATCATGCAAAGAGTTAGGAGGAAAATACAACCTGAAATAGGAGAAGAACAATGTGGGTTTGTAGTAGGCAAGGGTACAGTAAATGCTGTGTATATACTGAGAACCGTAATCGAACGTTCTATAGAAGTAAACAAAGATCTACACCTTTGCTTCATTGACTACACAAAGGCTTTTGATAAAGTGAGACATGTCAACATGATAAGGATGCTTGAAGATCTACAAATTGATGGGAAAGACCTTAGACTTGTAAAAAACATATATTGGAAACAACAAGCTGCCATAAGAGTTGATAATCAAGTAAGCCAATATCAGCCTATTAAGAGAGGTGTGAGACAGGGATGTGTAATGTCTCCAGATCTGTTTTCCCTGTACAGTGAAAATATTTTCAGAAATATTGAAAATATGGAAGGAATCAACATTGGGGGACGATGCATCAATAACATTAGATATGCAGATGATACAGTCTTGATTGCAGACAATGAACAGGACCTGCAAAATTTAGTAGATGCGGTTGTTACACACAGTGAACAACAAGGGTTAGAATTAAATTGTAAAAAGACACAGATTATGGTCGTCACTAAGAAGAACGAAATACCACAGTGTAATATACAAGTAAATGGGAATATTCTTCAACAAGTGAATAGGTACAATTACCTCGGAACAGTAATAACATCTGATGGGAGATGCCTTGAAGAGATTAGAACAAGAATCGCCATGGCAAAAGTAGCCTTTAGCAAGATGAAAAACATACTGACCAATAAAAAGATGTCAATTGAAACGAGAAAAAGAGTGTTGAGATGCTACATAGAACCTGTACTTTTATATGGATGTGAAGCTTGGACAATGAGCAGCCAGGCTGAAAAACATCTGATGGCTGTAGAAATGTGGTTTCTGAGGAAAATGCAAAGAATACCATGGACAGCCAGAAAGACCAATGAACAAGTCCTTCAAGAAACAAATGAAGATCGTAAACTGATCAGAGACATTAGACGTAGACAGTCACAATTTTTTGGGCATGTTATGAGAAGAAATGATTTGGAGAACTTGGTGACAACTGGTAAGATCGAGGGGAACAGACCAAGGGGAAGACCTAGAAACAAGTATCTGGATGGCTTGGCCTTGTGGCATGGTCGAGACAGAAACACGGAACTGATCCACGACTCTGTTGATCGAGTGAGATGGCAGAACATGACCGCCCACGCTTATCGGCATGGCACATGATGGATGGATGGTACGTTTTAAATTTGTATGAAGCTGCATTTCTACAGGACCACACTAGGTACCTGTATTCTGCCAGTAAAATTAGCAATTTAGTGTGGTTGTCCTTGGTAGTTTTAGGAATAGTATTTAAAAAGATTGCTTTATACATATCTGTTTTCTTTTTAGTGAATTTTTCAATGAGTTGTCTTAGTGTGTCTAGTGCGGCTTGGACTGTTGGACATGTGTAATAAATGTGATCTTCAGTTTCCTGTATGTTATTCCTGCAAAGTTGACATTGATTGATTGATTTATGGCGATCCTGACTCTCAGCTATAGACAGATAGAAAATAATGGACAGGATACAGAACGAAGCTATACTTATTATAGTTGGATGTACAAGAGGTACAACATGCAGGGCGATGCGCTACATTCTTAATTTTCCAACCATGGGGGACAGAATACACATTTGCCGAGCACGCGCCTTAGAGTCAACGCAAACACACAACATCCACTGCATAGTGAAATTAAGAAGGTAATGGGTGGCAGATTAAAAAGAGGAAAGTTGTAGATGAGTCAAGCCGAAGACATTCTTCAACAGGTGTGTAAACTTGAGGACTTAGAGCCTGGCGAAGAATGGGTACCGAGTTATGTACATCCTTTTCAGTTTGCATTCAGCTAGACAGAAAATGCATCATCAAATAATCATTAAGTGCCCCGACAGCTTGCGTAGGCGTTCATGGCTCTCAATTGATCTCGGTCTTTGGTTTTTCTGGATCAACTCTGCTGCTGATATTCCTCCATGCCACCGTCTCAATCCACCCAGCATCAATTCTCTAGGTCTTCCTCTGCCTCTCTTCCCCTCGATCTTTCTAGTTGTCACGATGTTCTCCAATGCCTCTCTTATCATCGCTTGACCGAAGAAAGATGTTTGTCTCTTTCTTATTGTTGCATATAATGTTCTAGTTTCATTAGCCTCTTTCAGGCAGTCGTCGTTAGTTACTCTGGCAGTCCAAGGAATTCGCAACATTCATCTCAGGAACCACATCTCTATTGCTTCTAATATCTTCTTAATTTGTTCATTTACATTCCAAGATTCACTGTCATACAGCAAAACTGGTTCTATATAGCATTCCAGCACTCTCTTTCTTACATTCATTGATAGTGACTTATTGCATAAGATACTCTTCATTTTCTGAAATGCAGCTTTTGCCTGCCCTATTCTGGTCCTAATCTCTGTTGTACATCTTCCATCTGATGTTATAAATTCCCCTAGGTATCTAAAATTATCAACTTGGTTAAGAATGTTTCCTTATATTTCTATGGCACATTTTGGTTTCACCATTTTCTTTGACATCACCATTGTTACTATTTTCTTGGTATTCAAGGAGAGTCCTTTCCTTGCACTCTCTGTTACTATTAGGGGCGTTCATTTGAAACCCGTTCCAATGGCTTTATTACAAAAGCATGAAAGAAACATTAACAGGTGTGGTAGAATTAAACAAAGCATTTATTTTGAATGAATTATGCACCATGGGTTGGTCAGAAGAAGTCGCCGTAGGCAGTCAGGCAAGTATCCAATTGCTTAGATAGGCGGCGATGCCGTCCGCAAAAAAGGATTGTGGTTACTCACTGAACCAAATGTTTACCGCGTTCATTACGTCTGCATCTGTGTGAAATCGTAGCTCCTTGAGCGCTTATATTTAGAGATCCGAACAAATGGAAATCACATGGTAACAATTCAGGACTACAGGCTGGATGTTGCAGAATTTCCCACATTTTCCTTGCTAATGCTTCCTGAACAATCTTTGCAACTTGCGAACGAGCATTATCGTGCAATAAAATCACACCGCGAGAAAGCATGCCGGGGTCGTTTATTCTTGATGGCTTTTTGCAGCTTATCTAGTGTTTGCAAGTAGTGGGTAGAGTTAATGTTGGCACCAGGTTCTTTAAAGTCGGCCAACAATAGCCCTTCATGGTCAAAAAATGCCCTCAGCCTAACCTTACCAGCGGAAACCTGTAATTTGAATTTTTTGGCTTTTGGTGATCCAGCATGCTTCCATTTCATGCTCTCTCTTTTGCTGCTCGGCTCAAAGTGGTGACACCACGATTCATCGCCTGCCCCTATGCAGAAGAGAAATGCATCACCCTCCACTCTGTAAGGCAGCAGGTGGTTCAAACACCATCCCATGCGTTCCTCTTTTTGGTGGTCGGTCAACATCCGTGGTACCCACTGTGAACACACCTTCCGATATTGCAGTGTCTTAAGAACGACCGTTTGAATTGTCCCAATTGACACATTAAATTCTTTCGCTAGCGTACGTCTGCTTCGACAACGGTTCATCTGCACTGCTGCATCAATTCTGGCGATGGTTTATTTTTTTCTGTTGCAACAATATGCGCTTGATCCGGCCGTCGAAGATCTGTTGTGAACTGACGTCCTTTCCGAAACATTCGTGCCCAGCCTGTAACTGTTATCTTCGACACACATTTGTTACCGCACGCTGCCTGCATTCTTTGATGAATGTCCACTGGTCGACATCCTTCAAATGAAAGAAACTGAATCACCATTCTTCGAGCTTCTTTGGGCGGATTTTGGATCAACCCGGCCATTTTCTCGACGGTCAGAAAAAGAACCTATGCATCGTTGGACGATAAGCATGTGCTCTTTTATTCATTGGTCAGTACTTATCACATGACTATGGCATGATCATGCTCAACGTACGCAGTTACTCCCGGTGCGGAACGAACGGATTTCAAATGAACGTCCATTGTACAATATCCAACAATTGTTGTAAGTCTGTTGATTTATCCGCCACCAATACTGTGACATCTGCATAGCGTATATTATTTATATTATAACCTCCAACTAGTATTCCTGGCATCTTTTTGATCTCTCTCATTACTACCTGCAGACAAGTGCAGACAAGGAAATCTGTCTGTTGTGGAAGCGGAAGCACAGGCTTTGTCTTCGAGAACTCTTTAGAGGGTCATGTTGTAATCTACACAGATGGGTCGGTCGTTCGACGCGTAAGAAGTTCGTGGATTTTTTCAACTCAGGCTGGAGGGGGAATTGTGAAAGAAGATTCTGGTGTATTTGCTTTGACCTGACTATGTCTGACTATGGAGGGAGTCATGGCAGTAAGTAAAACAATGACATAGCTAGAGACACCTTCACTCGGACATACTTCCTGATTAACTCAATGAGTATGCTCAGAAAGATAGAGATCGGTTGGATTCTAAGAAAGTGGTCGTTTTTTTCTGGGGCGGTAACGGCTGGCAAATATTAGTTTCATTTTGTGCCAGGACATGCGGGTGTACAAGGAAAAGAGCAGGATGACAGGCTTGCAGGTAAAGCTACTGTGGAGGGCGGACAAACCAAGGACCAGGCTGATATACTGAATGCTCTACGAGAAGTGAGACTTTTGCGAGAACTAAGTGATTGACTGTGAATCTATAACTATGGTCAGACTGCGAGGACAGCAAGTTACAGGAGGTGTGGCCAAACAAGAATACTACGCAGGAAGCCAAAGAAGATTAATAAACTAACTTAGAACTGGTGTCGTTAATTGCTACGCGCTGCTGGATTTACCGAGGAAGGGTTCCAAGCACTTATGGGCTAAATGGTTCAATGTGCAATGAGGTTGATCTGTCGACTAACGAACTAAACTACATGACTGGCAAACAAGTGTAAGTAATATACTTTGGTCATATTTAACCACATGGTAGATAGCGATGTGCTAATATTACACCTTGAAGCTGGAAACAATATCCCCGGCTGCCATGTCGTTGGTTCAGGGCTCAGGGACGTAACATAAGAACGGCGATTTGTCTAACTTGCATCACACTCAGATTTGGTATTCGGACATTCTAAGATCTGGTTCGCAAACTCAGCTTTGGTATTCGGACATTCTAAGAGCCGTTTCACAAACTAATCTTTGGTATTCGGACATTCTAAGAGCTGGTTCGCAAACTCAGCTTTGGTATTCGGACATTCCGGAAACGGAAACTGGTTCGCACTCTCGGTCTTGGTATTTTGATACTTCAACAGCTGGCTCGCAGAGCGTGAGTAGATAATGTTAACATATTCGACTAAGTGGGTGATGGGGCATATTAAGTATGCGGTTATTGGCCCATTTTTTATACATCAGTCAGAAGTGAAAGATGATGATGATGATGATGATGATGATGAATCAGAACTTAAGGGGTGATTCACTCGGTGTCTTGAAATTCAGGCGCAGTAAAAGCGCGCTACAACTACGACTAGTAGCTACTACTACGGTAAATGCACTGGACTGATTTTGCTATACTAGACTAGATTGATTGATTGATTGATTTAGGAACCGACATCACAGCATTCGGGACATTCCCATAAGCGCTCCGTCCCCATCCTCAGCAGCCAGAGATTCCGCATCAAGACTAGACGAGAATATCTTACAACGTTTCTTACAGCTGATCAATGAAATCTGGCAAAACGAATCCCCACAACAACAGTGGAAGAATGGTGTAATTTTCAAACTGCCAAACAAGGTGACATGTCTGATTGCAATATCTGGCGTGGTATCACTCTACTCTCAGTACCAGGAAAACTTTTTTGTATCATGTTACGTGAGAGATTGAAAAAGTCTATAGATGAAAGGCTCAGAGAAGAACAATCTGGCTTCAGACCAAAACGGTCATGTATAGACCACATTTTCTTCCTTAGAATAATCATTGAAGACTCTGTAGAATTCCAGTAGAAATTAATCACCAACTTTGTCGACTTTCTAAAAGCCTTCGACAGTATCCACCGTCCTTCACTTTGGAATCTACTTAACAACTATGGTTTCCCTACCAAATATATCAACATCATAAAATCTTTCTACAAAGAGACACGTTGCTGCGTGAGAACAGAATCAGGCAACTCTGACTGGTTCACAGTGGAAACGGGAGTGAAACAGGGTTGTGTCTTGTCACCGATGATCTTTGGAATAGTTATCGATTGGGTCATGCGCAAATGCACAAACAACACAAATAGGGGTATCCATTGGGTTGACAAAATTATAGAAGACCTGGACTTCGCCGACATAGTGCTTTTAAGTTCAACACACCCAGATGCCCAAGAGAAAATAAACCATCTCCAAAATGTTTCAGGACAAATTGGTCTCCAAATTAACACAGCAAAAACAAAAACTATCGATCTTACCAACAGCCCAGACAATACCAAATTAAACAACCATGTTCTGGAAAAAGTCAACAGCTTCACATACCTAGGAAGCAAAATGACATCCACAGGGGACTCAACGCCAGAAATATTATCTAGAATCGCACTGGCATCTAGTGCCTTCAATAAACTGTCAAACATCTGGAAGTCAAAGACACTCAGCAAACATACGAGACTTAAAATCTCTTGTGTGATTCCAGTGCTAACGTATGGATGTGAGAGTTGGAAATCAACGGTAGCTTTAGATAAAAAATTAGACAATTTTGAGAACAAATATCTTAGAAGAATTCTAAACCTCCAATGGACAGATTTCAGAACCAAAACGCAAATAAGACAAGAGACTAAGCAAGATATTGGAACTACATCGGCCATGTACTCAGAATAGACAAGACAAGACTCCCCAACAAAGCCCTCTTATGGTCACCAGTATGGAAAAGAAAACGGGGAAGACCAAGAGAGACCCTGCGTATAACCATCATCAGAGAAGACTCATTCAACGGCCAAGTGAACATCCAAGATCTACAACAGGTAGCAGCGAACCGCCAAACATGGAGAGCCATGACTTCTGCCCTATGCGCCGCCTTAGGCTCAAGAGGAAAGAATAACTAACTAACTATACTAGACTGGGTCAGAATGAAAGCCCAGGTTTATCAAGTCAGCCTCGATGCGGAATCGAACCCATGACTACGGGCCGGCAGGCAAATGTGCTAGCCACTGCGCTAACTCGGCTCCCACTTCTATATATGTTAGTTGCATATCCTTTACAGGACGTTGCAATCAACCCCAGCATTTTTTCTGTTTGCAAATTTCCGTTCAGTAATTCCCCATTGCTTTCTGAACGACCGAAACTTACACCATTGTATGAAAACCAACTCAAGACGGCCTACTTCCAAATCAGCTGCAGCTGATTGGTTCGATAGATACTATTTATTAAAAGACTGTAATTATTCTTGATATATAATCTTCTTTCTTCTCTATTTAGCTAACACAATAGTAATATTATTTTCGCTTTTGAATTAGACAAAAACAATCATGCGAAGCTACATTACAATTCATCACCACCAGGTGACACTCAGGCAGTGACAGTTGGCGGTAATGGGGCAAATTCTGCCTCGATCCTTCGATGTACATTATGTCCGATTGTATCCTGACCATTTTGTGATGTTCTTTGCCCATTTATATCTTTGACGCCCGCTAGTTCTTATGCCATCTACTTTTTCATCCTTTACGGTTTTCGGTAAATTGCTATATCCTTTGATATGATCACAGTCTTGCCTTTCTCATATTTGCTTTTCTTTCAACGGTGACCTTTTGTGGAACGTTCATATGTTCCTCTTTTTTTTTTTCGTTCAAGAAACTTCTGTTCTCAAGAAACTCTTCTCAAGAAACTCTTCGTTCAAGAAACTCTTATGTTCTCAAGAAACTCTTCTCAAGAAACTCTTCGTTCCAGAAACTCCTCTAGCAAGCCTTCTTAATACCTATATGTCTAATACGTCAATTTTTGCTAGACTTAAATGTTCATTTCCCGTTCAGAAAGCAATAGTAAACTAGAGAACTCAAAATTTCCTACACTGTTTTTTTTTTTTTTTTTTTGATTTCCTACACTTTCATTGTTTACACTTTCACAGCTTTACTGCAGTTCCACCAAATTTTATTCAAAATTTCCTAGTACATCACAAACAACGAAAAGGAGTTGGCTGAGATTACAATTTCCTGCAAGGGACATGCAATTTAAAAATCTGTTTATCCAAGGTCCAGGTTTTAGTTCATATACTAGTATCCAATGGTTATTAGTATAACTCTTCGCTGGCTGTTGAATGGGGGGGGGGGGACGCAGCAGATGAGTTTACATGAGTGTTAGATATATGAGATGAGTTTTTCTGATTTGTATGTGTGTAATTGCCGGTCTCTCTGGCTGTGGGGTTACAACACTTTCTCTCTGTAATCCCGTTTATCACGCAGAGTCTCGCAGCGGAGCGAGAACTGAGGTGGTTCGACCCCCGCTCGTGACTTGCGGATACTGAGCCGGCCGCTCAGAAAGCAATGGCAAACTACTGAGCGTAATCTTGCCAAGAGATCAACAGACAGCTGAAAGATGCTGCTGTTGACAGCTAAGTCCTGTAAAAGGATACGCAAAACATGTGTGTAATTAGAAGTTCGAAATGTTCTTAGGCATATGAAAGCTGGCAAGGCCCCCGGTGCAGATAACATCACAACAGAAATGATTAAAGCTTTAGAAGAATATGGACTAGATCAGTGGTTCTCAACCGGTGGGGAATTTCCCCCCCCCCCCCCAGGGGGGAATTTTGGGGTTTCCATGGGGGGAGGGGGGGGGGAATGAAGATTATTTCAAGATTGCGTTAATACAAAAACCGATTACTTGATCGTGTTTTTCCCTTCCTACTTTACGGTTCTGTACGTCTCACCCTTCTAAAATTCATTTTATAAAGTTAATAGACCCACAAATCACGTTTTATATGGACGTCTCGACTTGTTTTAGTATGTGCTATTAAATTTAGCTTCAATTATTACGTATGCTGTGTAGGGGCAGGGGGAAATATTTAGGGAGGAAATACGAAAGGGGGGGGGGGGAAATGACGTTCTAAAAATATGGTGAAGGGGGAACGGGCCAAAAAAGGTTGAGAACCAATGGACTAGATCAAGTCACCAGACTGCTGAACAAATTATATGATACTGGAGATATACCTTCTGAATTATGTAACTCTGTATTTATTGCAATCCCAAAGAAATTAGGAGCCTTGGAATGTGATCAACATAGAACAATTTGTATAATGAGTCACATCACAAAGACTTTGCTACGAATTATCATGCAAAGAGTGAGGAAGAAAATACAACCTGAAATAGGGGAGGAACAATGTGGGTTTCTAGAAGGAAAGGGTACAGTAAATGCTGTGTATATGGTGCGATCAGTTATTGAACATGCACATTACACTCTGAAATCCAGAGTTATCAACAGATGGACATGATAATTACAAAAGTCAATCGGGATAATTAGACAATTATGACATTCCATTCCATTCCATTGTTTGGTACGAATACCCCCTTTCAGCCTTCGTTTTCCTACTTAGCTATGTAGGGTGTCTATGGTGCAGCTTGTAGTTTGTCTTTCGTACTTTGGAGTGCTTGTTATCAGCTTCCCGGCTTCTGATGGGTTAATTGCGTTCGTTTCTTTCTTGATGAGGTTTTTCATGTCTGGTCGGATTTGCGCGCTTGTTGAGGCCCGGCGTGATTGTGGTCCCACCCCGTCATATGGTGCTGTTTCCTTCAGGGAGTTTTACCAGTTGTCGTCTCTCCTGGTGTTCCTTCTATTTCCCCGTCGTGAGTTGCCTTCGAATCTTCTCGGCGTTCGCCAGTCGGGTCTTGGTGGTGAGCGATATCGTTCTTCCTCTGTTGCTTCTTCGTCTGTTTGTGCTCTTGTATCCTCTGGTTCGGGTGTGGCTGTCTGGATCTTGGTCTGGAGCAGGTCGAACGTCTCATTAAAAGTTTCTTGTATTTTAAGTAGCTGTTTATCCGTCTCATCCTTTATAATAGCCATTCGCGCGTAGTCCTGAGCTATCATCTGCTGAACTTGCTTCAATTCGTTGAGGATGCGCTGAGCGGTCGTTTTCTGTGTTTCTTGCTTCTTGTCGTTTTCTTTCTCCCTGCTTGATAGCCTTTCTTCTGTCTCAGCCTGTATAACAGCCATCCGGGCGACATCCTGCTCGATCTTCTGCTGAACTTGCCTCGCCTCGTCCAGGATGCGCTGAGCGTCTGTTATCTGTGTTTCTTGCGTTTTGTTTTTTTCCTCCTCCATGCTGGTGAACTTTGATCGCAGGTCCTTCAGTTGGCCTTCCAGTTGTGCTTTGTCCCTTTTGGTGAGTTGATTGGTGACCTCGTACTGCCTCCTAGCTTCTTTATAGGGCAGGTTAGTCTTGATGGCGATCTTCATGGCTTCCTTGCTGTCTTGGTGGCAGGGGCAGCCGAGGTACCTGGCGCCGTGGTTGCCGAGGCAGTTGGCGCATTTTCTGTTATTGTTAGGCCTTCTGAAGTCCTTGTCGATCTTTGCATGCTGGCACTGGCTGTATGGATGAGGTCCAGAGCAGTATCTGCAAACCTCAACCTCACTCTTGCAGGTGGCACGGGTGTGCCAAAACTTCTGGCACTTAGAGCACTGCAGCACTCTGGGTATGTAGTGCTCTGGAACTTGGTCTCTCTTGTCCCATCTGATGTATTGAGGGATCAGTCGGTCCTCTGATGTTACGACGACGACAGTAGAGGGGATGCTGTTCTTTCCGATGATCCTCTCGGCACTGGTGATCTTGAGTTTTTGGTTTTCCCTTGTTAGCAACTCCCTGATCTGGTCGTTGATGAGATGGGTCTTGACTCGTTTGATGACCCATCGTTTCATCATGTTGTGTCGGCTGGCTTCCAATAAGATGCCGTGGTGGAGCTTGATGTCGGCTTTTTCATCTTGTGTTATCTTCTTCATAAGTGCTGTGATCTTTGGGTTGTTGTTGAGGGAAACCACTACTCCCTCGTGTGTCTTGCGCAGCTGGTTGATGCTGTGTCTTCCCAGCTCGTTTTCCAACAGACTGATTAACTTGTCTGTTGGTAGCGCCGACAGTTTAGCTTCACCCACGCTTGTCTGTTTGAGCAGTATCCTGCCGGTGAAGTCCTCAGATGTTGCTGTTGTTTCCTCCTGTGTGGAGGTCACTGGTAGTAGTGGTAGATTGGGCTGCATCGTCTTGGAGCTGGTTGGAACTTCCCGGCTGCTGCTGGCTTGAGATGTGGTTTCTTCATCAACTGGGACGGCTTCAGCTGGTATAGGAGCCGGACTGCTGTTCGTAGATACAGAGTCAGCAGTCGTAGCGGCCTTCTTCGCCTCTACCTTCTTCTTCCCGGCTGTGTATAGCGCGTGTCTCTGCGCGGCATTTTTAACGCGAGGCATCCTCTGCGTTAACCGATAAGGCGACTTGATCTCGATAGCGCGTCGATGCGTAAAAATGGATATGACAGGTTTATTTTTTTTTTTTTTTTTTTTTTTTTTGAAAGTGTTACTAAAATTTATTGAGTGAATCAAAGATGACAAACTTAAATAAAAACAAGCACATAGAACTTAACAGCAGGTCCCGTATATCTAAAAATAAAATGTTAAAAAAAGCAAGCAAATATAAACCTGATGGTTACATGAAAGTAATTATCTGGTCACTTTGTAGTTAACACTATTAGTGGTAACTTGCAGTTGGATTAATCTTACAGCCTGTGGCAGACATGTTTGGAGCCAGCCCTTTGTCCATCTCTGCATACATTTGATTGCATGTTCTATAACCAATCAGGTGCACAAACAACAATGTATTTAACTAGTAATTTCCAACATTATCTGGAGACCACAATATTGACATGTTAAAAAACAACCATGGCTGTGTTTGACGACATACAACACAAACAACAGTTTCCTTCGCTATCAGACATTTTATTTATCCCACATTGAAGACACACAGCACAGATGGAATCATACGAAAAGTACAAAATGCCGTCATCTTCACAATCCTGTATATTCATAAAATGTATGCTACTGACGACGTTTTTACCTCCCTGGCATAGCCAGCTCATTTGACGGGAGAAGCAAAACAAAATAATTTGTTGGAATTTTTTTTTACACAAACCCCAAATTACTATAACCAACATTGTGTTTTAAATCAATGTAATTGTTCTAACGGCTTGTTGAATAAAGACAATCCTTCGAACATGATCTGATCCATCTTCATAAAGCTTGTAATGTCTCAAATTCATCTTGATTATCTTCCCTTGACTGAACATAAACCTCACTTTGAAATAGTATTCTGATGAAGTCAGGTTTAACATGCATATTTTGCTGTCCACCAGGTATAATTTTAAACCAAAACGTTAACATGGCCTGTTAACTCAACCTGATCATTTGCGTGAAATTAATGTATACATACAAGTTTTTCCTGATCATTATTTCTCTTTTGTTCATTCAGTTGACCCTATATTTTGCAAGACACTGTCAACAATATGCCTACTGGGTTTCAAGGTTATTTCTAGACAAGTTACTGACAAATTATAGGTGTGCAGAAAGTAGTACAAGCTACATTTTTCATTTACAAAGATCCAAGTAGTAAACAACAATAAATAAGCGAATAATGCTTTCAGAAGACAAATTGTGGCTGAGAACATGTGGTCATGGGACAGCAGTAGCAACTAGTGAGTGTGGTAAATGTGTGTGTAGCATATAAGTTGGTATTTAAATAAACTCTTTAATGTGTCTACAATCAATGATAAACTACTAGTGAAGGTGACAATACAGACAGGTCTGTAAGAACATACAAGATGTATGACCAGCAGGTATATTTGCCTTGCACAATAAAACAACCTCAGTATACACAAGACAACTAAAAACAACAGGTCTACTTCGCCAAAGCAAAGTTAACACATTAACTGAATAATCATGATTAAACTAAAGGATGAGACCAATTATACAACAGATTAAAAACTAAAAACCTTAATCGCATATGACTACAGAGTTAGGACAGAATAAGAAATGTATGTGCACAAAAAGGAACTATGACAAAGATTGAACATTATAATGTATGATGATATTTGAGGACAAAGAAACTGAACTTCAGCTTGTGAAGGCATCAGTAGTACAACAAAATAACGACCATAGATTGCGGCCTTCTCTTGCTCTGTGGCTGCGTTGGGCCTCACTTTCTTGCTTTGCCCCTGCCACGACCACGTCTGGCGGTGGCACCCCTGCCCTTCTTGGGGGTTACTGTAGGAGTGGCCTCTTCTTCAGATTCCTCCTCATCCCTGACAGTTGCTGCAGACACATCCATGATGGCATCGTCCGGATTGTCCGTGTTTACTTCCACCGGATCTTGTGCTGCGTAAGACTCAGCAGGAAATGCCTTATACTCCCCCTGGGATGGGTCCTCTGGCAAATAGCCATAGCTGGAATCTGCGGTCTCATAGTTATCTACCGTCTCATTGTGACTTTGCTCAGCTGTGTCATCATAACCCAGGCTGTAGTCACCCTCTTTGGTCAGCCCACCTTCATTGTCGACATCCTCCAGTGGAAGCTCATCATTATAGTCATGGCCATCATCGTGCTGCTTATTATTGGCCGCTTCAGTGTCTCCCATCTCCTGGTCTTCAGTTTCTTCTTTCGCTTTTGCTTCCTCTTCCTTTGCTTTCAAGGCTTCAGCTTCAGCAGCTGCCTTCTCAGCCAGACGTTTTTCCCGAGCTGCAATTTTCTCTTCTGTGGCAATCTTAAACTTCTCATAGTGAGTCTCGCTCTGGCAGTGAGAGCCCTTGGCAGACTTCTCATTGTTGTAAAACTTGTGGCACAGTTTACAGAAGTATCCAGTCACCGGAATGATATATTTCACACCAACTGGATTCTCTGCATTGAATTCTGGAATAGTCAGGTCCACGTTATCAGAATCATCACCCCTGTCTCGGCTCCTACTTCTGGATCTGTCACCAGAGTCATCCCTCTTCTTGCCATAGATTTCAGCATTCTTCTTGTGCTCCTCAGTTTCCCGATGTTCCAGTACCTCTGTGAAGTTGTTGAAAATGACAGGTTTATGGAACTGTTTTATACGTTGTGAAGAGAAACCAGAGCAACAATGTCAGGGCGTCCAATGGGGACAGTCTTTAACATCGTGCACGGAGCTTGCAGTGTTGAAATATTGTATATATTGCATTAACAAGTACATTTTACTATTACTAGCAGTAAAAGTATTTCAAACTCTAGGATGTCAAATTATTGTGTTAACTGTGAATAGATGGTGTCATTATATTAAACATTTAACAATTAATATAACTAATTGCTTCTTTAGAAAACGTTTGCGAGTTATGTCCCTTGCACACAATAAAATGAATATTATGTTCCTGTGAAAAAGAGGTATTTGTTACCACGTGCACAGGCCGTCAAGGGCGCGATACGCGAATGGTTAGCCGTATATCATGTAATTGAGTCCCCACTATTGCTCCCGGGTTGTCTCAGCCGAAACTAAGCACCATGAAATGTTCTGGAAAGTAAAGGCGAAGTGTGCGCTATTGACCACATCACCCATTGAGTGCCAATTGTTTTACAAAAATGTGGCACTGCCAGCTGAAGGGAATGACATACACACCTAACTAGTACCAGATGAGGAGCTTCGAATTTTAATGTTGTATATACACCATTGTTTACACCTGTCATGACAGATGCATTGTCAGTGCCGAGTGCAACAATTCTTTGCAACTCAAGCCCATTCTTGTTTAAACAATCTTTTAACTCATTGAGTATTGCCTGCACGTGTCACTCACTTCAACTGAATCGTATTAAAGGGAGTTAAATTAAGTGAATATTGAGCATTAATGTACTAAGACTGTTTTACTCCCTCGCTTCAGTTCAAATTATGACTTGAACTGTCTGTGATTACGTCCTCTTGATCTGATGAGGTTGATGACACTGACAACTGGGTCAATAACATGCTTGATATTAAAAAAATGTTTTACACAGACTTTCTTGATGAATAAATAACACGAACTCCGTCAGTTGTAACACTTTCCATCTTGTTCCAAATCAACCCAGTTCTTTCAATACAGTTAGTAACAGCACTGAATATATCATTGCCTGTGGTTGTGTCTTTGAGTGACTCAACGCTCAGTAACTCTTCAGTGAGTTTGAAAGAAGTGTTTATTCCACGTATAAATATCAATAATTGGGCAGTATCATGTACATTGGTACTCTCATCCAATGCAAGAGAGTACCACAAAAATTGTTTACTTACATCTTGAAGTTTATGCATCAAATTGTCACTGATCTTGTCAACACTTCTGACCACAGTTCTCCTTCATAAAGTAATGTTGTAAAATCTTTTTTTTTTGTTTGTTTTGTTTTGTTCTGCACACATAATGTTTGTTGCATCTAGCAAACATTCCTTGATGAACTCGCCTTCGGAAAATGGCTTGTTCTGTTTTACAATTCTGTGTGACAGCGCAAGACTAGCGTTCTTAGTTGCAGCATCTTGAATTGAAGACTGTTTAGTGAAAACAGTTTGCTGTTTCTCCAAATTTTTTCACCAACTCAAGGCATTTCCTTTCCTTCTCTTCGGTCGTTAAATTGTATCCAAAATCGGAATGTTTTGTTTGTTAATGTCTTTTTAAATTGTACTCCTTGAAGACAGCCACTGACCCACGATACAACAAGCAGACTGATTTGCTACCAACTTTTATAAAACATTACTTAGTTGTCCATTCATCATTAAAAACACGGCATTCATCTTCAATCTTACGTTTGTTATTGACACTCATCATAACGGTACATGAAATTCTGTAAAATGCAACAAAATAACTTAAAAACGAATTAAAATTTTTTTATTTCTAAATGCCCTCGCGGGCCGCATAAAATCACTTGGCGGGCCGCATGCGGCCCGCGGACCGTAGTTTGCCCACCCCTGGTCTATTGTATACTGTGGCCTTCACTTTTACCCTTTACTTCTATGAGCAACGATTAATAATTGTGAATTTATTTGTCACGATTGTCAAATTATATTCATTACACAAATGTGATACATACAAACAATTTAAGCACACTATACAATCAAAAATGTAACTGCAAATGTGTTGCCTTCGTTATTGTAAGTTGGCCATAGAAGGATTATAATTGTATGCTATGAAAAAATCACTAATGCAGAGCTTATCGAGAGTCATAAAGGAATTAAGAACAAACAGAAGCAGGTCCTGTAGTGGGAATCAGCTGTGGGAATATAATGTGTTAGGATCATCACATTTTGTAGGTTTTAGTGCGCAGAGGGTTAGATGACAAGCTTTCCCTCCCATAGAGGATATCGAGAGCTGACATCGGACCCTCGCCCCATTGCGCTCATGCCATTGTGAACGTAACATTCTAACCATTACAACAACGCACCCGGTCCAGTGAATCAAGGCGAGAGGAAACGACGTTGCTGCTGGATATGACACACGCTGAGAGAACGTGATAATAGTACAAGAGAGACAGATGACTAAAGTGGGGAGAACGTCAAGGGAGTTGCGAGAAATAAAAGTAGATAGGACAGAATGACATGGATTGGTTACGGGTCATAAAGTAGAACAGATTCTATAGAACAGGTCATTTTTTTTCTTCCAAAGAACAGAAGTAGGAGAAGACTAAGTTTGCCAGACTGTGGAAGATGATTGTCCGCTATGGGGCTATTGTCATACGTATATACAGATCCGACGACCTACCTTGAACTTATGATACATACCATATGTCAGTCTGTTGTGTACAATTAACTAGTAGGGGATACAAGCGAGAGAGAGAGGGAGGGATAGAGAGAGAGATAGAGAGACAGAGGAGAGAGAGAGACAGAGGAGAGAGAGACAGAGGAGAGAGAGACAGAGAGAGAGACAGAGAGACAGAGAGAGACAGAGGAGAGAGACAGAGGAGAGAGAGAGACAGAGGAGAGAGAGACAGAGAGAGAGAGACAGAGAGAGAGAGACAGAGACAGGGGAGAGAGAGACAGAGGAGAGAGAGACAGAGAGAGAGACAGAGAGAGAGACAGAGACAGAGGAGAGAGAGACAGAGGAGAGAGAGAGACAGAGAGAGAGACAGAGGAGAGAGAGAGACAGAGGAGAGAGACAGAGGAGAGACAGAGAGAGAGAGACAGAGAGAGAGAGAGAGAGAGAGAGAGAGAGAGAGAGAGCGCTGGATATATCAGATTCTACATGTATGGTCAGACTATGGAAAAACCTTTAAGATGAAAACAGAGATGAACAGTGTGATATTCGATATTAATAATGAAGGAACGCCAATTTTGAAGATGGAGGTTCGAAATGTTCTTAAACAAATGAAAACTGGCAAGGACCCGGTTCAGATAACATCACAACAGAAATGATTAAAGCTTTAGAAGAATATGGAATAGATCAAGTCACCAGACTGCTGAACACATTATATGATACTGGAGATATACCTTCTGAATTATGTAACTCTGTATTTATTGCAATCCCAAAGAAATTAGGAGCCTTGGAATGTGATCAACATAGAACAATTTGTATAATGAGTCACATCACAAAGACTTTACTACGAATTATCATGCAAAGAGTGAGGAAGAAAATACAACCTGAAATTGGGGAAGAACAATGTGGGTTTGTAGAAGGAAAGGGTACACACAGTAAATGCTGTGTATATGCTGCGATCAGTTATTGAACATTACACTCTGAAATCCAGAGTTATCAAAAGATGGAATATGATATTTAGAAAAGTCAATCAGGACAATTGGAGAATTATGACATTGATGACATGTGTATTATGGAACTGTTTATACGTTGTGAAGAAAAACCAGAGCAACAATATCAGGACGTCCATTGGGGACAGTCTTTAACATCGTGCACGGAGCTTGCAGTATTGAAACATTGTATATACTGCATTAACAAGTACATTTTATTATTTTTAGCACTAAAAGTAGTTTAAACTTTACGATTTAAAATTATTGTGTTAACTGTGAATAGATGGTGTCATTATATTAAACATTTAACAATTAATATAACTAATTGCTTCTTTAGAAAACGTTTGCGAGTTATTTCCCTTGCACACAATAAAATGAATATTATGTTCCTGTGAAAAAGAGGTATTTGTTACCACGTGCACAGGCCGTCAAGGGCGCGATACGCGAATGGTTAGCCCGTATATTATGTAATTGAGTCCCCACTATTGCTCCCGGGTTGACTCAGCCGAAACTAAGCACCATGAAATGTTCTGGAAAGTAAAGGCGAAGTGTGCGCTATTGACCACATCACTGAGTGCCAATTGCTTTACAAAAATGTGGCACTGCCAGTTGAAGGGAATGACATACACACCTAACTAGTATCAGATGAGGAGCTTCGGATTTTAATGTTGTATATACACCATTGTTTACACCTGTCATGACAGATGCATACGGGGGTTGCGTGGTCTCGAGGTATGGTGTCCGCCTCGAGTGCTGGAGGTCCCGGGTTCAAGCCCCGGTGATGCCGGGATTTTTTCTCGTGGACTTCTAGTAATAAATTTCCCCTGGTCTCTGGGTAGTGAGATCGGACGCCCGTGTGTATTATTGCGCGCGTAAAAAATCCCTTGGCAGTTGGAAATCGAAAAAGAGAAGCCTAACGGCGCTGCCCGGGCAAAATTTGGAGTTAAAAATCTACCCAAAGTATTTAAGGATCCTCGCCAGTGCTACGGAGTTCGAGCACTGAGCAGAGTTTCTCCAGACTCAGGTTTGAGTTAGGAGGAGAACGGAGCACTTATGGGTTGCACCCGTGTGCCGTGATGTTGATCCATCGACTAAACTAAACTAAACTTATATATTTGCTGGAGATAATTTCTATGGTATTTGCTAGGAGAGAGTTTGTATATTTGTTGGAACAAATTTCAATGCTATTTGATTGGAGAGAATTTCTATGATATTTGCTTGGAGTGAATTTCTATGATATTTGCTTGGAGCTAATGTCTATAACATTTATTGGAGAAAATTTCGGATTAAATTTCAATGAAGGAAGTCTCAGACAGCTTCAATGAAACGTCTTCATGATAACATGCTTTTTTATTGTTCATCTCTTCGTGTTGTCAACCCATGGGTTTTACTTGTTTGCGTTTTGTATTTCAGCTAATCTTTACAAACTGCATCCACAGGCATCGTCACTACATTTAGGACACGACTGGGAATTGAAGACCGAGCTTTGTTATCACATTGAGGCATACCACACCTCAGGAATTCAGCCTACAACAGGAGTAAATACCGCACCTCAACAATACAGCTTACAACAGGAGTCCATACTGCACCTAGGTAATACAGCCTACAACAGTAGACCATGTCGACTAATGTTACTGTTGAGAACAACGTGTCAAGGAAGGTAAACTATGGTTCACCTGACGAGTACACTTACAGAGATTTCTATATAACCCTTATTACAATAGATGCAACCGTTGCAGTTGTTGGTGCACTGGTCAACGTATGGTTTATTGCAGCGTTATTGCTATCACCGGAAATTCGCGCACGGATCCGCAACAAAATTATCTGCATCATGTTGTCTGTTCACTTAACAGAAGCCGTGATAGCGTGTCCGCTTTTTATAGCTCAAACTGTTGTGTTTCTTCTTGATGCCCACGACAGTTTTGATTGTTCTACCGAATCAGTTACACACAACATCTACCAAATCCTTGACTTTCTCAGCAACTGGTACCTGGTAATCCTCCTGTGCATTTATATGGCTCAAGTCATGAACTTTGAACCCAAATTCGCCCCTCTGTGGATAAAAATTTTAACTGTTGCTATTTTTACAGCTCCGTGTGTAATTGCTTTATTGTTCGTGCCGCTAACAATGCACAGTTATTATTATAGCGAACGTGGCGACAGCTGCATAAGAAACACATTACAATCAATTAAAGTCTTCAAATCTTTGAACACAATCGTCCCCCTGACCCTGGCAAGCTTACTTCTGCTGGTGACGTCAGTGTTGAAGCGCAGACGATATCCTCAAGGACGTTCGACTGGCTCTCTCCGCGCCCAGCTCATAGACGGAGGCTCACAGATCGATCCCCTGTACACGTTCGTCGCTATCCTGGCTGTTGCGGCGACGTCTGATTTTCTACGTGATTTCTTTATGAATCCTATCCCATTTATGAGATTTGGATTAACGACTTGGTAAATAAAACATATATTTCATTTTCATGTTATGCATGCGTGTGCGGCAGAGCGGTAAGAATGTCCGTCTGCCACATCTTGGGGGACAAGGTCGGTGTTGTTGTTGTTGTTGTTGTTGTTGTTGTTGTTGTTGTTGTTGTTGTAAACTATGAACCAGAAATAATTTGGAATAAAACAAATGTCTGAGACTACAACTTGAAGAACAAATGTTGTTATAAAAGAATCTAACTACGATATGTCAGAAACATCATAATATACAACATTATGTACTAGTCTATGTCAGTAAAGACAGTACTGATATGTTTATCGAAGATGCTCAGCTCTATGGCAGAAAATCTTGTAATGTGATGAAACATACTAGGAAGAACTTCATTGTACTAGGGATATGGTTTCTAAGAAGCACGTGCACAGCAGAATACATCCAGAACACCAAATGACCCACATTTGTGGAGAGACACGAATACCTACACTACTTTGCAAGGCACGTGATGATGATGACGATGATGATTTGCGAATATGGAAAAAATATAAGCTGTAAATAATACCACTAATATGACGCATGAGAATAATACGTTAACAATATACTATGTGTGTGTGTGTGCGTGCGTGCGTGTGCATCTTATTACATTTCATTCTCCACCATTTATCCCCCGTTGGAACATTGTCCTCAACCAACTGAACTTCGAGCCGTCTTAACCTTAGCTATCATCACACGCAGCTCCGTCCATGAAGAATTCTTCAGTGTGTCACACACTTTGCTGTTTTATGTCTATAACCAACCTCTCCATCTCTCTCATTTCTCTATGCCTGTGTCTTCTTCTTTCGTTCTTTATCCCCCACTTGGGCATACGCCCTCCCACCGTTGACTATCCCATGCAGCTACATCCATGTCCACCCCATAATATTTATTTATGTTTCTACTTATTATTACATTGACATGATATTAATTATTTTATGTATCTTATTTTTTCCCCAGGATCAATATGTTCATTGCCTCCATAACTCTGGCTTATCTACGAGCCATCTTCATGCCCGCCGTATTACTGCTCTTCCGGGATATCAGAGAACGAATCAAAACCTGGAGACCCTGGCGCCGATCAGCTCTTCGTGAAGATTTGGTTGTCAAATATGAGAAAAGTACTTCGTGATTGCCAGATACAGCTTTCGCTGGGAGAACCCTGGTAGTCATTGAAGATACACAACGTTTAGATTCATTTTATTTTATCGGCGCTCAGAGAAGTAAAGTTCAAAAGTTCCAGCACCTTCTTGAAGAACAAGCATTCTTCAGTAAGGGACGGGAGGGCAAATTAATGTAGTTGATAGGGGGATACACTGATAATATCATGAACGCGGTCGGACGAGAGTTCGACGTCTGCATGCATCGTCTGCTAAAAGAGGAAAAGTCTGGTCACCTATTCCTTCGTGCACTCAGACCTACACAATGTGATGGTACTGTCACATCACAGACGCTTATCAGATTCCAGCATACAGATATGTTTTCCCCACTTCAGTAAGGGACAGCTAGACAACTAAAAATATATTATTATTGCGCATGTCTGTCATCCACCTGAACCCACATTTATAGAATATGGACAGAATTGGGACCCAGCCATGCAGGGCCGTGCTGCGAAGTTCAAAGTTAGTTGCATATCCTTTGCAGGACGTCATAGTCAATCCCAGCATTTTTTTCGATATTTGTGATCTCTTGACACGTTTATTTTCAGTAGTTTGCCCTTGCTTTCTGAACGACCGGCACCCATATAATTTTATTTTTTTAAAACCCAACGCATGGCGGTCTGCTGCCAAATCGCCCACAGTGTTTCGAACGCGGTATTCGGGATTACGAACGGCGACCTTCACCAAGGAGCCGGCTGTACACTTGTTAAATTGAGAAACACGCTGTCATTATTTGGATGCGACGGGATCGAATCCCCGTATGCCTATAGCTTTCAGATTGTCTATTGCAGGGGTGGGCAAACTTTTCGTGCGGAGGGCCGCATTGACAAATGTAAAGCTATTGGCGGGCCGCATGGATATATATATATATATATATATATCCATTTTGTTTACAGCAACCTATCACAATAAGTAATTATGAATTATTTATAGGTTATTAAGAATTATAAATAACTAATTATTGCAATTTTATTTTACATATTCACTTATACATTATATTTGACAATATGGACAAAAACTTTTACTAATTTGTTAACACGATTTTACAACTTGTTATTATAACAAATGTTCTTTATTATCTATCAATGGCTTTAATTTAGACACACAGCGACTACATTGTCACTACAGTTGTTGATTTCTAATGAGATGTATGTAACTGCTTGCAATTTTTGACAATATTCTTGAAATGTGGAGCAAGTTTACTTGTTGAAATTCGCATGACATCATGCAAGTTTCAATCCGACAATAAAGACATATTCTTAGATTTGTTGATTTTCAAGCAAGAGATTGCTTGTTCGAAAATGTATGTTGATCCAAGTAATGATAAAAGATTAGCTGCAAAGTTTTTTTTTTAAAGTTGGGAAATGATTATTGTGATAAAGATCCATACAAATCCAGCAAACCATCAGTCTTGAATTTCTCTTTCAGGTCATGATCTGCTCGTAAGTCAAGCAGCTCCAACTGTATGTCCTCTGTGGCTGTATCAACTTCTGCACTAAAAGGTGAACTGAGAATATTGAACTGTGGCTCTAAGTTCTTGAAATCTTGGAATCTCCATCCAAATTCTTCAATCAATACATTTAATTGGGCTTTGTATTTTTCAGTCATTTCACCAGAAATGGTTTCTTGTTTCAGCAAAGGGAAGTGACAAAATCTTTTTTCACTTGCTTGTCTGGAGAACAGTGAGAGTTTTGGCTGAAATGATTTTACATGTACATACAATTCATGTGCAAACACACCATTGCCATGAAGTTTGACATTCAGTTCATTTAACTTTTCCATAAATTCAATGGCAAACATAAAGTCTAACTGCCACTCTTTATTGACAATGTTAGTATTAAAGTCACATGCAATGCCCTTCATCTCTAGGAACATCACTATTTCTTCTCTGAGTTCCCACACTCACCTCAACACCTTGCCGAGACTCAGCCATCGAACATTGGTGTGGTTCAGGACATCGGAATGTTCAGTTTCCAAATCGTCAAGTAATGACTTGAACTGTCTGTGATTAAGTCCTCTTGATCTGATGAGGTTGATGACACTGACAACTGGGTCAATAACATGCTTGATATTTAAAAAAAGTTTTACACAGACTTTCTTGATGAATAACACGAACTCCGTCAGTTGTAACACTTTCCATCTTGTTCCAAATCAACCCAGTTCTTTCAATACAGTTAGTAACAGCACTGAATATATCATTGCCTGTGGTTGTGTCTTTGAGTGACTCAACGCTCAGTAACTCTTCAGTGAGTTTGAAAGAAGTGTTTATTCCACGTATAAATATCAATAATTGGGCAGTATCATGTACATTGGTACTCTCATCCAATGCAAGAGAGTACCACAAAAATTGTTTACTTGCATCTTGAAGTTTATGCATCAAATTGTCACTGATCTTGTCAACACTTCTGACCACAGTTCTCCTTCATAAAGTAATGTTATACAATCTTTTTTTTTTGTTTTTTGTTTTGTTCTGGACACATAATGTTTGTTGCATCTAGCAAACATTCCTTGATGAACTCGCCATCGGAAAATGGCTTGTTCTGTTTTACAATTCTGTGTGACAGCGCAAGACTAGCGTTCTTAGTTGCAGCATCTTGAATTGAAGACTGTTTAGTGAAAACAGTTTGCTGTTTCTCCACATTCTTTCACCAACTCAAGGCATTTCCTTTCCTTCTCTTCGGTCGTTAAATTGTATCCAAAATCGGAATGTTTTGTTTGTTAATGTCTTTTTAAATTGTACTCCTTGAAGACAGCCACTGACCCACGATACAACAAGCAAACTGATTTGCTACCAACTTTTATAAAACATTACTTAGTTGTCCATTCATCATTAAAAACACGGCATTCATCTTCAATCTTACGTTTGTTATTGACACTCATCATAACGGTACATGAAATTCTGTAAAATGCAACAAAATAACTTAAAAACGAATTTAAAAAATTTTATTTCTAAATGCCCTCGCGGGCCGCATAAAATCACTTGGCGGGCCGCATGCGGCCCGCGGACCGTAGTTTGCCCACCCCTGGTCTATTGTATACTGTGGCCTTCACTTTTACCCTTTACTTCTATGAGCAACGATTAATAATTGTGAATTTATTTGTCACGATTGTCAAATTATATTCATTACTCAAATGTGATACATACAAACAATTTAAGCACACTATACAATCAAAAATGTAACTGCAAATGTGTTGCCTTCGTTATTGTAAGTTGGCCATAGAAGGATTATAATTGTATGCTATGACAAAATCACTAATGCAGAACTTATCGAGAGTCATAAAGGAATTAAGAACAAACAGAAGCAGGTCCTGTAGTGGGAATCAGCTGTGGGAATATAATGTGTTAGGATCATCACATTTTGTAGGTTTTAGTGCGCAGAGGATTAGATGACAAGCTTTCCCTCCCATAGAGGATATCGAGAGCTGACATCGGACCCTCGCCCCATTGCGCTCATGCCATTGTGAACGTAACATTCTAACCATTACAACAACGCACCCGCTCCAGTGAATGAAGGCGAGAGGAAAAGACGTTGCTGCTGGATATGACACATGCTGAGAGAACGTGATAATAGTACAAGAGAGATAGATGACAAAAGTGGGGAGAACGTCAAGGGAGTTGCGAGAAATAAAAGAATATTGCACAGAATGACATGGATTGGTTACGGGTCATAAAGTAGAACAGATTCTATGCAACAGGTCATTTGTTTTCTTCAAAGAACAGAAGTAGGAGAAGACTAAGTTTGCCAGACTGTGGAAGATGAATGTCCGCTATGGGGCTATTGTCATACATATATACAGATCCGACGACCTACCTTGAACTTATGATACATACCATATGTCAGTCTGTTGTGTACAATTAACTAGTAGGGGATACAAGCGAGAGAGAGAGAGAGAGAGAGAGAGAGAGAGAGAGAGAGAGAGAGAGAGAGAGAGAGAGAGAGAGAGAGAGATTGAGAGAGAGAGACAGACAGAGGAGAGAGAGAGAGAGCGCGCTGGATATATCAGATTCTACATGTATGGTCAGACTATGGAAAAACCTTTAAGATGAAAACAGAGATGAACAGTGTGATATTCGATTTTAATAATGAAGGAACGCCAATTTTGAAGATGGAGGTTCGAAATGTTCTTAAACAAATGAAAACAACTGGCAAGGACCCGGTTCAGATAACATCACAACAGAAATGATTAAAGCTTTAGAAGAATATGGAATAGATCAAGTCACCAGACTGCTGAACACATTATATGATACTGGAGATATACCTTCTGAATTATGTAACTCTGTATTTATTGCAATCCCAAAGAAATTAGGAGCCTTGGAATGTGATCAACATAGAACAATTTGTATAATGAGTCACATCACAAAGACTTTGCTACGAAGTATCATGCAAAGAGTGAGGAAGAAAATACAACCTGAAATATGGGAAGAACAATGTGGGTTTCTAGAAGGAAAGAGTACATACAGTAAATGCTGTGTATATACTGCGATCAGTTATTGAACATGCACATTACACTCTGAAATCCAGAGTTATCAAAAGATGGAACGTGATATTTAGAAAAGTCAATCAGGATATATGGACAATTATGACATTAATGACATGTGTATTATTATTTTATTTTTTTTATTTACAAATTGTAGTGTGTGTTTATTTTGTTTGTGTATATTACAGAGCGTTGCCGTTTGTTAGTGTTAAGTGTGACATTGTGAATAAAACAAATACATACATATATACAATTATGATAATATGACATTTATGGCATAGTGCATGTAGATACACATTCCTTGCATATGCTTCACTTTCTGTCCATCTCTCCCTCTCTCTCTCTCTCTCTCTCTCTCTCTCTCTCTCTCTCTCTCTCTCACTCTCTCGCACACACACACACACACACACACACACACACACACACACACACACACACACAATCTCGTGCTTTCCGGAGACCGCAGTACATTAAATACTCCGCGCTTGGACAATGAACTTTAAACTATCATTTCCATTAAAATGTGGCTTCTTTGTAATTTCTGGGTCACTTAGCTCCCGAGGCGAAGGTCGTTGGTGTTGTTGCCTGATGAAAAATTTCAGGGTGACGCTCAAGTCCATGATGTCTTTTGTTTGGGGGACAAGAATCAGGGATTTACTACTAGCAATTAGGGTCCATGGTCTGTCCCCAGGAAGATAATTGGTCCAAAATTTTGTGGAGGTATGAGTGAGATATTCTGTCGAATGCTTTTTCTTGATCTAAAGAGAGAATTGAGGACTGACAGTTTTTCAGATGTGTGTAGTTGATGATGTCCTTTATGAAGTGTGTGTGTTGCTGGATATTCCGGTGTTGCACACTACATTGCTGGTCTTCATGAATGAGAGATGCCATTACTGGTTTCAATTTATTCGTCAAAGTCTTTGTTAAAATCTTGTAGTCTACTCTGTAACTCTTTAAAAGTGTCTTGTCAGTGTTCTCCTTCGGAATAAGAGAAGTTCTTGCACCACAAACGAACTGTGTATTATGGAACTGTTTATACGTTGTGAAGAAAAACCAGAGCAACATTATCAGGGCGTCCATTGGGGACAGTCTTTAACATCGTGCACGGAGCTTGCAGTATTGAAACATTGTATATATTGCATTAACAAGTACATTTTATAATTTTTAGCAGTAAAAGTTTTTCAAACTTTAGGATTTCAAATTGTTGTGATAACTCTGAATAGATGGTGTCATTATATTAAACATTTAACAATTAATATAACTAATTGCTTCTTTAGAAAAGGTTTGCGAGTTATGTCCCTTGCAAAAAATAAAATGAATATTATGTTGCTGTGAAAAAGAGGTATTTGTTTCCCCTTAAATTTCGCTTACCACATGCACAGGCCGTCGAGGGCGCGATAGCGAATGGTTAGCCCGTATATCATGTAATTGAGTCCCGACTATTGCTCCCGGGTTGACTCAGCCGAAACTAAGCACCATGAAATGTTCTGGAAAGTAAAGGCGAAGTGTGCGCTATTGACCACATCACCCATTGAGTGCCAATTGTTTTACAAAAATGTGGCACTGCCAGCTGAAGGGAATGACATACACACCTAACTAGTACCAGATGAGGAGCTTCGGATTTTAATGTTGTATATACACCATTGTTTACACCTGTCATGACAGATGCATTGTCAGTGCCGAGTGCAACAAGTCTTTGCAACTCAAGTCCATTCTTGTTTAAACAATCTTTTAACTCATTGCGTATTGCCTGCACGTGTCACTCACTTCAACTGAATCGCATTAAAGGGAGTTAAATTACGTGAATATTGGGCATTAATGTACTAAGTCTGTTTTACTCCCTCGCTTCAGTTCAAATTCGGCTTTTTTTTGTTTGTTCCCAAAATAATTTTTAAAGTAATTTTTACCCACCCCATAAAAGCACCCCAAAGCAGCCCCCCAAAAATTGTGAAGCACCAAATTCGCGCGGCCGCGCAAAATGCAAAATCTTGGCACTAAATGACTTCAAAAAGCACTACATTTAGTGCGAAAAACGTCAAAATGGCAACACTGATGGACGGGGGCTGTGTGGTCTCGAGGTATGGTGTCCGCCTCGAGTGCTGGAGGTCCCGGGTTCAAGCCCCGGTGATGCCGGGATTTTTTCTCGTGGACTTCTAGTAATAAATTTCCCGTCTCTGGGTAGTTAGATCGGACGCCCGTGTGTATTATTGCGCATGTAAAAAATCCCTTGGCAGTTGGAAATCGAAAAAGAGTAGCCTAACGGCGCTGCCCGGGCAAAATTTCGAGTTAAAAATCTACCCAAAGTATTTCAGGATCCTCGCCGGTGCTACGAAGTTCGTGCACTGAGCTGAGTTTCTCCAGACTCAGGTTTGAGTTAGGAGGAGAACGGAGCACTTATGGGTTGCACCCGTGTGCCGTGATGTTGATCCATTGACTAAACTAAACTAAACTTATATATTTGCTGGAGATAATTTCTATGGTATTTGCTAGGAGAGAGTTTGTATATTTGTTGGAAAAAAATTGCAATGCTATTTGATTGGAGCGAATTTCTATAATATTTGCTTGGAATGAATTTCTATTATATTTGCTTGGAGCTAATGTCTATAACATTTATTGCTGAAATTTTCGGATTAAATATCAATGAAGGAAGTCTCAAACAGCCTCAATGAAACGTCTTCATGGTAACATGCTTTTTTATTGTTCATCTCTTCGTGTTGTCAACCCATGGGTTTTACTTGTTTGCGTTTTGTATTTCAGCTAATCTTTACAAACTGCATCCGCAGGCATCGTCGCTACATTTAGGACACGACCGGGAATTGAAGACCGAGCTTTGTTATCACATTGAGGTATACCACACCTCAGCAATACATCCTACAAGAGGAGTAAATACCGCACCTCAGCAATACAGCCTACAACAGTAGTCCATATTGCACCTCAGCAATACAGCCTACAACAGGAGTAAATACCGCACCTCAACAATACAGCCTGCAACAGGAGTAAATACCGCACCTCAACAATACAGCCTACAACAGGAGTCCATACTGCACCTAGGTAATACAGCCTACAACAGTAGACCATGTCGACTAATTTTACTGTTGAGAACAACGTGTCAAGGAAGGTAAATTATGGTTCACCTGACGAGTATAATTACAGAGATTTCTATATAACTCTTATTACAGTAGATGCAACCGTTGTAGTTGTTGGTGCACTGGTCAACGTATGGTTTATTGCAGCGTTATTGCTATCACCGGAAATTCGCGCACGAATCCGCAACAAAATTATCTGCATCATGCTGGCTGTTCACTTAACAGAAGCCGTGATAGCGTGTCCGCTTTTTATAGCTCGAACTGCTGTGTTTCTTCTTGATGCCCACGACAGTTTTGATTGTTCTACGGAATCAGTTACACACAACATCTACCAAATCCTTGACTTTCTCAGCAACTGGTACCTGGTAATCCTCCTGTGCATTTATATGGCTCAGGTCATAAACTTTGAACCCAAATTCACCCCGCTGTGGATAACAAATTTAACTGTTGCTATTTTTACAGCTCCGTGTGTAATTGCTTTATTGTTCGTTCCGCTAACAATGCACAGTTATTATTATAGCGAACATGGCGACAGCTGCATAAGAAACACATTACAATCAATTAAAGTCTTCAAATCTTTGAACACAATCGTCCCCCTGACCCTGGCAAGCTTACTTCTGCTGGTGACATCAGTGTTGAAGCGCAGTCGATATCCTCAAGGACGTTCG
The DNA here is from genome assembly GCA_963921405.1 of Cepaea hortensis. Classification (NCBI taxonomy): domain Eukaryota; kingdom Metazoa; phylum Mollusca; class Gastropoda; order Stylommatophora; family Helicidae; genus Cepaea; species Cepaea hortensis. The sequence goes on along the minus strand of OY992888.1, from coordinate 27,558,234 downwards.
TCTGGCTCTCTCCGCGCCCAGCTCATAGACGACGGATCACAGATCGATCCCCTGTACACGTTCGTCGCTATCCTGGCCGTTGCGGCGACGTCTGATTTCTGCGTGACGTTGATCTTTATGAATCCTATCCCATTTATAAGATTTGGATTACAGACTTGGTAAAGAAAACATATATTTCATTTTCATGTGTTATACATGCGTGTGCGGCAGAGCGGTAAGAATATCCATCCGTCTGCCACATCTTGGGACAAGTTCGGTGTTGTTGTTGTTGTTGTTGTTGTTGTTGTTGTTGTTGTTGTTGTTGTTGTTGTTGTTGTTGTTGTTGTTGTTGTTGTTGTTGTAAACTATGAACCAGAAATAATTTGGAATAAAACAAATTTTTGAGACTACAACTTGAAGAACATATTTTGTTATAAAAGAATCTAACTACGGAATGTCAGAAACATCATAATATACAACATTATGTACTAGTCTATGTCATAAAGACAGTACTGATATGTTTATGGAAGATGTTCAGCTCTATGGCAGAGAATCTTGTAATGTGATGGAACATACTAGGAAGAACTTTATTGTACCGGGGAAATGATTTCTAAGAAGCACGTGCACCGCAGAATACATCCAGAACACCAAATGACCCACATTTGTGGAGAGATACGAATACCTACACTACTTTACAAGGCACATGATGATGATGACGATGATGATTTGCGAATATGGAAGAAATATAAGCTGTAAATAATACCACTAATATGACGCATGAGAATAATATGTTAACAATATACTACCTTTGAGAGCTGCCGAAAAGTATTATATAAGAATTACATCAGAATAAACAGAAACTGTATAATTTTATGTAAAATATTAATACGTTTAAATCACTTATTGGAAAACTTTTAATTTCAAAACATAAACAGCAGTAATACAATCTGCACCATTATCATCATCATCACTTGGAAAGTACTTTACAGAACGTCGCTCTCATCACGGCGAGCCGAAAAGTTTCTCGGTCTGGCCATTGGCTCCACTCTCACACCCAAAGTATCTACAATGTCCCGTGTCTGTCTTCGTTCTAGTCGATCCCTGCTTCTACTTCCATGTCTTCTTCCAACAGAAAGCGGGTAGTACTGTCTACTGTCATATGGTAATTGTCATATCTGACTAAGACCTGACTTCCTGTTTAATATGGTCAAAGAATGTTAATTGCACACACAGTATGAACTAGAAGATGTATAACACAACACATTCTTCTCTGGGGCTGCGTGGTCTCGAGGTATAGTGTCCGCATCGAGTGCTGGAGGTCCCGGGTTTACGCCGGGATTTTTTCACGTGGATTTCTAGTAATAAAATTTCCCCTGGTCTCTGGGTAGTGAGATCGGACGCCCGTGTGCATTGTTGCGCACGTAAAAAATTCCTTGGCAATTGGAAATCGAAAAAGAGTATCCTAACGGCGCTGCCCGGGCAAAATTTCGAGTTAAAAATCTACCCAAAGTATATCAGGATCCTCGCTGGTGCTACGGAGTTCGTGCACTGAGCTGAGTTTCTCCAGACTCAGGTTTGAGTTAGGAGGAGAACGGAGCACTTATGGGTTACACCCGTGTGCCGTGATGTTGATCCATCGACTAAACTAAACACATTCTTCTACTGAAGGTAGGCAGCACCGTATATTACAATCGTATATTATAATTGACTGAAATTGTGAATAAGAGAAACACAAATATTCATATCTGATATAACAATATCCACTACATGACCGACTGATTGGCACCTTGCCGTCTTGATAGGCAATAGTTTGTAAACTGGAGTCATACCTCTCCATAGAACACAGCCTATGCTGAATTTAGAGAACGTGTTGCCCATGTAGCATGATCCTTCTCTTGGCCTGCCTAGATTACTCCAGAGGAAAGAGTTGTGTTGAGTTGAGCTTAGAACCGACGATTACTCAGGACATTCCCAATCACCCAGCGAAGAGTCACACTACTAATAGTTCCCACCGCTATCTAATCGAAAGTTCTCCTGGTCTTCCCTCTCAGTTTTGAGATTCTTCCAGAACCACAGCCGATCACCCGTAATCTCATTGTTTCCACATACAGGTTCTCAATCTATTCCCCCGCCTTCTCCACCTGATCCCACAGGCACACGACCACCTCTCCCTTTGTCCATAGGTAATCTACCACCAAGAGGTGCATTCCCTACTAGCCTATAAGCCTGTTCATTCTCCCGCACTCCCTCATGGCCAGGGCAAAAAAATCCATACAATTCTCACAAACTATGACCTCTCATGCGAGCTGAGTCACATGACACATTCCTTTCTCCACCTTACTAAGCATACTCATTGAGTCCGTAATGAATACAATGTGTGTTGCAATGGTCTCCTCTAGCGAACGAAATACCTGGAACAAGACAAGCTGCCGAAGCTGTCAGATTAGCGAAGCAATGCTCTAACTGTCCGCTTGTCGGAGGTTCCATCCTAGACCAGTTGCCGATCAAGGCTTGGCGCCTGGTCTGCCCTGCCCTGCCCTGCCAAGAAATTAAGTCTTTAAGTTGCATTTCCTCGAACTAGGGCAAGCTTGTATCCTCCCAGTTGCGCTCCTCAGCCAGAAGAGCCACTAGTTATACACATAACACATAATACAGATTTAAACCAATGGGGGTGAGTAGATAACTATCGAAAGTAACACAATTATGCTTATTTAGTAAAGATTTTACAAGTGATTAGAAAATAAATAATTAAAATTAACTACCTGAGACGTGCGCGCGCGCAAACACACACACACACACACACACACACACACACACACACACACACACACACACACACACACACACACACACACTCAATATGTGTGTTCATAATTTCATGCCATTTCAATTTATTTGTGTTAATGTGTACTCCGATTACTTATTTGTGGACCCTCCCCCACCCCCTTTCCAACCCGCTTTATATCCGTGTTTTATACGTAGAAAAGGACTGGTCGAAACGTTCGCTTTTATCTGAATGTGTCTTTCTTTTGCTTAGCTTAATAAACACATCTTACTTTTATTCATTTTCTATAACTTCAGTTGTACTTTGTCCAATTTTTAACACATTTTATGCTTATTATATTTCAGTTTTTTTATCATAATCATAACTGCCTCAAGTTTGGCTCTGTTAGCGGAGCATGTTAGAAAACCAGAATCATAAATACCAAGGATCAAACTTTAGATAATGGTCAGAGTGTGTGAAAGACGTTTACAATGATTCACGCAATGAACCGTGTGATATTCCCAATAACGGTGAAGGATCTCCAGTTATGAAAATGGAATGTTCCTTGCCATATGAAACCCGGCAATACCTCATGTTAAGGCAACATCACAACTGAAATGACCAAAGCCGTAGAAGAACATATAATAGCCAGGTCACCAGATTGCCGAACACAATCCACGACTGCAAATACCCCTGCTAACTGATTTAAACTTTTTCACTACAATCCCAGGAACACCAGGAACCGTAGAATGTGATCAAAAATTTAAACAATTAACACAATAAGTTACATAACAAAGATTTAGCTAACAAACATTAAGGAACGGGTTAGGAAGAAAATCCAACCAGAAATAGGTGAAGACAGTGTATCCTATAGTAGACAAGGATACAACAGCTGTTGTGTTTTTGCTGAGAACATAATTAGAGAGTTCTATAAAAGTAAACAATGACCTACATCTTTTTTTCTTTGATAACACAAAGACTTTTACAGGGTAAGATACACGGGGGTGATAAAAAAAAGTTTGCAGATCTTCAAATTGACGGGAAAGCATTTAGACTCGTAAAGAACATATATTGGAAAAAATAGGCTGTCATAAAAATTGAACATGTTGTAGATCAATATCGTACAATCAAGAAAAGGGTGCGACAGGGACGTGTAATATGTCTATGCCTTTTTTCCCTATTAGGCTAAAATATTAAGAGAAATGTAAAAGACAGGAGAGATTTCGCCATAGAAGTTTCATTGTACTGTATAGAGTCTATACTATTGTACGCACGTGAGACATGGAAAATAAGCAAACAATCTGAGAAACATACGATGGCAGCAGAAATCTAATTTCTAAAGACAAGGCAAAGAACACCATGGGCGGGTAGACAAAAGCAAATGAGACCTTCAAGAAGCAGACGTAACCGCAGCAATAAACATCAGGATACAAGTGTCTCATATATAATAAACGATGGCAGAGGTGGAAAGGCAACCACTAATGGATTAAGAATAGCCAAAATTAAACCCCAGTAATATAAACAAGATATGCCCATCTAGCGAGATTTAAAGAGAAAAACAAAACTTTAAAACTAGGCTGATGCTGTAGCAGTACTGTATAACGAAGAAGTATGAAGAACGAGAGAGCAATTAGAAAATCTAATTGAGGCTCTAGAGTTGTAGGATAAATGGTATTTTATGAAAACAAAAGCAAACAAGTATGCATGTATGTAAGTGTGTATGGCGACCTCTGTTATCGCGACGAAGCGTATTGGTATTGGGGATGTGGTGCTAACGTCATGTATAATCCAATCGGCACCGATCAGTGATGTGGTCAATATCAGGCCAGCCGCCATTGCCCTCCAGAAAATATTCTGGTACTGTACTTATGTTATTCCGGGTAGACCTGGGAGTCGGATCTGTAGAATACATCCCTGCATGAAAGAGGTTCTAACATTTTACAATCAGGTTGGCTAGCCACTACACTACATCAGCTCTCTTGTGTATGTATGTTTGTGTGTGTATGTATGTGTGTGTATCTTATTACATTTCATTCTCCACCATTTATCCCCCGTTGGAACATTGTCCTCAACCAACTGAACTTCGAGCCATCTTAACCTTAGCTATCATCACATGCAGCTCCGTCCATGAAGAATTCTTCAGTGTGTCACACACTTTGCTGTTTTATGTCTATAACCAACCTCTCCATCTCTCTCATTTCTCTATGCCTGTGTCTTCTTCTTTCGTTCTTTATCTCCCACTTGGGCATACGCCCTCCCACCGTTGACTATCCCATGCAGCTACATCCATGTCCACCCCATAATATTTATTTATGTTTCTATTTATTATTACCATTGGCACCTTGCCGTCTTGACAGACGATAGTTTGTGCTTTAAAAAGGCATAATAACTTTTAACTATGGCGGTAGCGAGTGTGACTGATAAGGCCAATTTGCGCTGTAAATGTCCGTTCACAGTGGGTGCATCTGAACACGTGGTCATTTCCACCATCATGCACCATCTTACGTCTCAAACGCTTGGTGTGTGACTTTTCTGCAATAATTTTCTCCTTTGACTTTATTCCATTTCTGATATTTGCCCTCCATGCAACACATTCAGCGGCGACTTGCTCCCAATGTGCATTATCAATGCCTGTATCAATCATGTCCCGCTTACACACATCTTTGTATCGTAGTAGAGGCCGACCCTGAGATCTCTTACCCATCTGTAATTCACCAAAAAAGATATCCTTTGGTATTCTACCATCATCCATCCTCCTAAGATGTCCTATCCATCTAAGTCTACGAAGACTGAGCATGGAATAAACTGTCACACAACCTGATCTTTCCAATACTTCAGTATTTGTGATTTTGTCTTGCCACTTAATACCAAGAATTCTTCGCATATGAAAGCTGTTTAAATTTATTATTACATTGACATGATATTAATTATTTTATGTATCTTATTTTTTCCCAGGATCAATATGTTCATTGCCTCCATAACTCTGGCTTATCTACGAGTCATCTTCATGCCCGCCGTATTACTGCTCTTCCGGGATATCAGAGAACGAATCAAAACCTGGAGACCCTGGCGCCGATCAGCTCTTCGTGAAGATTTTGTTGTCAAATACGAGAAAAGTACTTCGTGATTGCTAGTGGGAGAACCCTGGTAGTCATTGAAGATACACAACTTTTAGATTCATTTTATTTTATCGGCGCTCACAGAAGTAAAGTTCAAAAGTTCCAGCACCTTCTTGAAGAAACAAGCATTCTTCAGTAAAGGACGGGAGGGCAAATTAATGTAGTTGATAGGGGGATACACTGATAATATCATGAATGCGGTCGGATGAGAGTTCGACGTCTGCATGCATCGTCTGCTAAAAGAGGAAAAGTCTGGTCACCTATTCCTTCGTGCACTCAGACCTACACGATGTGATGGTACTGTCACATCACAGACGCTTATCAGATTCCAACATGCAGATATGTTTTCCCCACTCCAGTAAGGGACAGCTAGACAACTAAAAATATAGTATTATTGCGCATGTCTGTCATCCACCTGAACCCACATTTATAGAATATGGACAGAATTGGGACCCAGCCTGCAGGGCCGTGCTGCGAAGTTCAAAGTTAGTTGCATATCCTTTGCAGGACGTCATAGTCAATCCCAGCATTTTTTTTTCGATATTTGTGATCTCTTGACACGTTTATGTTCAGTAGTTTGCCCTTGCTTTCTGAACGACCGGCACCCATATAATTTTATTTTTTAAAAACCCAACTCATGGCGGTCTGCTGCCAAATCGCCCACAGTGTTTCGAACGCGGTATTCGGGATTACGAACGGTGACCTTCACCACGGAGCCGGCTGTACACTTGTTAAATTGAGAAACACGCTGTCATTATTTGGATGCGACGGGATGGAATCCCTGTATGCCTATAGCTTTCAGATTGTCTATTGTATACTGTGGCCTTCACTTTTACCCTTTACTTCTATGAGCAACGGTTAATAATTGTGAATTTATTTGTCACGATTGTCAAATTATATTCATTACACAAATGTGATACATACAAACAATTTAAGCACATTATACAATCAAAAATGTCACTGCAAATGTGTCGCCTTCGTTATTGTAAGTTGGCCATAGAAGGATTATAATTGTATGCTATGACAAAATCACTAATGCAGAGCTTATCGAGAGTCATAAAGGAATTAAGAACAAACAGAAGCAGGTCCTGTAGTGGGAATCAGCTGTGGGAATATAATGTGTTAGGATCATCACATTTTGTAGGTTTTAGTGCGCAGAGGGTTAGATGACCAGCTTTCCCTCCCATAGAGGATATCGAGAGCTTACATCGGAAACTCGCCCCATTGCGCTCATGCCATTGTGAACGTAACATTCTAACCATTACAACAACGCACCCGGTCCAGTGAATCAAGGCGAGAGGAAACGACGTTGCTGCTGGATATGACACACGCTGAGAGAACGTGATAATAGTACAAGAGAGACAGATGACTAAAGTGGGGAGAACGTCAAGGGAGTTGCGAGAAATAAAAGTAGATAGGACAGAATGACATGGATTGGTTACGGGTCATAAAGTAGAACAGATTCTATAGAACAGGTCATTTTTTTTCTTCCAAAGAACAGAAGTAGGAGAAGACTAAGTTTGCCAGACTGTGGAAGATGATTGTCCGCTATGGGGCTATTGTCATACGTATATACAGATCCGACGACCTACCTTGAACTTATGATACATACCATATGTCAGTCTGTTGTGTACAATTAACTTGTAGGGGATACAAGCGAGAGAGAGAGAGGGAGGGATAGAGAGAGAGAGAGAGAGATAGAGGAGAGAGAGACAGAGGAGAGAGAGACAGAGGAGAGAGAGACAGAGAGAGACAGAGAGACAGAGAGAGACAGAGGAGAGAGACAGAGGAGAGAGAGACAGAGAGAGACAGAGAGAGAGACAGAGACAGAGGAGAGAGAGACAGAGGAGAGAGAGAGAGACAGAGAGAGAGACAGAGGAGAGAGAGAGACAGAGGAGAGAGACAGAGGAGAGACAGAGAGAGAGAGACAGAGAGAGAGAGAGAGAGAGAGAGAGAGAGAGCGCTGGATATATCAGATTCTACATGTATGGTCAGACTATGGAAAAACCTTTAAGATGAAAACAGAGATGAACAGTGTGATATTCGATTTTAATAATGAAGGAACGCCAATTTTGAAGATGGAGGTTCGAAATGTTCTTAAACAAATGAAAACTGGCAAGGACCCGGTTCAGATAACATCACAACAGAAATGATTAAAGCTTTAGAAGAATATGGAATAGATCAAGTCACCAGACTGCTGAACACATTATATGATACTGGAGATATACCTTCTGAATTATGTAACTCTGTATTTATTGCAATCCCAAAGAAATTAGGAGCCTTGGAATGTGATCAACATAGAACAATTTGTATAATGAGTCACATCACAAAGACTTTACTACGAATTATCATGCAAAGAGTGAGGAAGAAAATACAACCTGAAATTGGGGAAGAACAATGTGGGTTTGTAGAAGGAAAGGGTACACACAGTAAATGCTGTGTATATGCTGCGATCAGTTATTGAACATTACACTCTGAAATCCAGAGTTATCAAAAGATGGAATATGATATTTAGAAAAGTCAATCAGGACAATTGGAGAATTATGACATTGATGACATGTGTATTATGGAACTGTTTATACGTTGTGAAGAAAAACCAGAGCAACAATATCAGGGCGTCCATTGGGGACAGTCTTTAACATCGTGCACGGAGCTTGCAGTATTGAAACATTGTATATACTGCATTAACAAGTACATTTTATTATTTTTAGCACTAAAAGTAGTTTAAACTTTAGGATTTAAAATTATTGTGTTAACTGTGAATAGATGGTGTCATTATATTAAACATTTAACAATTAATATAACTAATTGCTTCTTTAGAAAACGTTTGCGAGTTATTTCCCTTGCACACCATAAAATGAATATTATGTTCCTGTGAAAAAGAGGTATTTGTTACCACGTGCACAGGCCGTCAAGGGCGCGATACGCGAATGGTTAGCCCGTATATTATGTAATTGAGTCCCCACTATTGCTCCCGGGTTGACTCAGCCGAAACTAAGCACCATGAAATGTTCTGGAAAGTAAAGGCGAAGTGTGCGCTATTGACCACATCACTGAGTGCCAATTGCTTTACAAAAATGTGGCACTGCCAGTTGAAGGGAATGACATACACACCTAACTAGTATCAGATGAGGAGCTTCGGATTTTAATGTTGTATATACACCATTGTTTACACCTGTCATGACAGATGCATACGGGGGTTGCGTGGTCTCGAGGTATGGTGTCCGCCTCGAGTGCTGGAGGTCCCGGGTTGAAGCCCCGGTGATGCCGGGATTTTTTCTCGTGGACTTCTATTAATAAATTTCCCCTGGTCTCTGGGTAGTGAGATCGGACGCCCGTGTGTATTATTGCGCGCGTAAAAAATCCCTTGGCAGTTGGAAATCGAAAAAGAGTAGCCTAACGGCGCTGCCCGGGCAAAATTTCGAGTTAAAAATCTACCCAAAGTATTTAAGGATCCTCGCCAGTGCTACGGAGTTCGAGCACTGAGCAGAGTTTCTCCAGACTCAGGTTTGAGTTAGGAGGAGAACGGAGCACTTATGGGTTGCACCCGTGTGCCGTGATGTTGATCCATCGACTAAACTAAACTAAACTTATATATTTGCTGGAGATAATTTCTATGGTATTTGCTAGGAGAGAATTTGTATATTTGTTGGAACAAATTTCAATGCTATTTGATTGGAGCGAATTTCTATGATATTTGCTTGGAGTGAATTTCTATGATATTTGCTTGGAGCTAATGTCCATAACATTTATTGGAGAAAATTTCGGATTAAATTTCAATGAAGGAAGTCTCAAACAGCTTCAATGAAACGTCTTCATGATAACATGCTTTTTTATTGTTCATCTCTTCGTGTTGTCAACCCATGGGTTTTACTTGTTTGCGTTTTGTATTTCAGCTAATCTTTACAAACTGCATCCACAGGCATCGTCACTACATTTAGGACACGACTGGGAATTGAAGACCGAGCTTTGTTATCACATTGAGGTATACCACACCTCAGGAATTCAGCCTACAACAGGAGACTTACACAGCACCTCAGCAATACAGCCTACAACAGGAGTAAATACCGCACCTCAACAATACAGCTTACAACAGGAGTCCATACTGCACCTAGGTAATACAGCCTACAACAGTAGACCATGTCGACTAATTTTACTGTTGAGAACAACGTGTCAAGGAAGGTAAACTATGGTTCACCTGACGAGTACACTTACAGAGATTTCTATATAACTCTTATTACAGTAGATGCAACCGTTGCAGTTGTTGGTGCACTGGTCAACGTATGGTTTATTGCAGCGTTATTGCTATCACCGGAAATTCGCGCACGGATCCGCAACAAAATTATCTGCATCATGTTGTCTGTTCACTTAACAGAAGCCGTGATAGCGTGTCCGCTTTTTATAGCTCAAACTGTTGTGTTTCTTCTTGATGCCCACGACAGTTTTGATTGTTCTACCGAATCAGTTACACACAACATCTACCAAATCCTTGACTTTCTCAGCAACTGGTACCTGGTAATCCTCCTGTGCATTTATATGGCTCAAGTCATGAACTTTGAACCCAAATTCGCCCCTCTGTGGATAAAAATTTTAACTGTTGCTATTTTTACAGCTCCGTGTGTAATTGCTTTATTGTTCGTGCCGCTAACAATGCACAGTTATTATTATAGCGAACGTGGCGACAGCTGCATAAGAAACACATTACAATCAATTAAAGTCTTCAAATCTTTGAACACAATCGTCCCCCTGACCCTGGCAAGCTTACTTCTGCTGGTGACGTCAGTGTTGAAGCGCAGACGATATCCTCAAGGACGTTCGACTGGCTCTCTCCGCGCCCAGCTCATAGACGGAGGCTCACAGATCGATCCCCTGTACACGGTCGTCGCTATCCTGGCCGTTGCGGCGACGTCTGATTTTCTACGTGATTTCTTTATGAATCCTATCCCATTTATGAGATTTGGATTACAGACTTGGTAAATAAAACATATATTTCATTTTCATGTTATGCATGCGTGTGCGGCAGAGCGGTAAGAATGTCCGTCTGCCACATCTTGGGACAAGGTCGGTGTTGTTGTTGTTGTTGTTGTTGTTGTTGTTGTTGTTGTAAACTATGAACCAGAAATAATTTGGAATAAAACAAATGTCTGAGACTACAACTTGAAGAACAAATGTTGTTATAAAAGAATCTAACTACGGTATGTCAGAAACATCATAATATACAACATTATGTACTAGTCTATGTCAGTAAAGACAGTACTGATATGTTTATCGAAGATGCTCAGTTCTATGGCAGAGAATCTTGTAATGTGATGAAACATACTAGGAAGAACTTCATTGTACTGGGGATATGGTTTCTAAGAAGCACGTGCACAGCAGAATACATCCAGAACACCAAATGACCCACATTTGTGGAGAGACACGTATACCTACACTACTTTGCAAGGCACATGATGATGATGACCATGATGATTTGCGAATATGGAAAAAATATAAGCTGTAAATAATACCACTAATATGACGCATGAGAATAATACGTTAACAATATACTATGTGTGTGTGTGTGCGTGCGTGCGTGTGCATCTTATTACATTTCATTCTCCACCATTTATCCCCCGTTGGAACATTGTCCTCAACCAACTGAACTTCGAGCCGTCTTAACCTTAGCTATCATCACACGCAGCTCCGTCCATGAAGAATTCTTCAGTGTGTCACACACTTTGCTGTTTTATGTCTATAACCAACCTCTCCATCTCTCTCATTTCTCTATGCCTGTGTCTTCTTCTTTCGTTCTTTATCCCCCACTTGGGCATACGCCCTCCCACCTTTGACTATCCCATGCAGCTACATCCATGTCCACCCCATAATATTTATTTATGTTTCTACTTATTATTACATTGACATGATATTAATTATTTTATGTATCTTATTTTTTCCCCAGGATCAATATGTTCATTGCCCCCATAACTCTGGCTTATCTACGAGTCATCTTCATGCCCGCCGTATTACTGCTCTTCCGGGATATCAGAGAACGAATCAAAACCTGGAGACCCTGGCGCCGATCAGCTCTTCGTGAAGATTTGGTTGTCAAATATGAGAAAAGTACTTCGTGATTACCAGATACAGCTTTCGCTGGGAGAACCCTGGTAGTCATTGAAGATACACAACGTTTAGATTCATTTTATTTTATCGGCGCTCACAGAAGTAAAGATCAAAAGTCCCATCACCTTCTTGAAGAAACAAGCATTCTTCAGTAAAGGACGGGAGGGCAAATTAATGTAGTTGATAGGGGGATACACTGATAATATCATGAACGCGGTCGGACGAGAGTTCGACGTCTGCATGCATCGTCTGCTAAAAGAGGAAAAGTCTGGTCACCAATTCCTTCCTGCACTCAGACCTACAAAATGTGATGGTACTGTCACATCACAGACGCTTATCAGATTCCAGCATGCAGATATGTTTTTCCCACTCCAGTAAGGGACAGCTAGACAACTAAAAATATAGTATTATTGCGCATGTCTGTCATCCACCTGAACCCACATTTATAGAATATGGACAGAATTGGGACCCAGCCATGCAGGGCCGTGCTGCGAAGTTCAAAGTTAGTTGCATATCCTTTGCAGGACGTCATAGTCAATCCCAGCCTTTTATTTTACGATATTTGTGATCTCTTGACACGTTTATGTTCAGTAGTTTGCCCTTGCTTTCTTAACGACCAGCACCCATATAATTTTATTTTTTTTAAACCCAACGCAAGGCGGTCTGCTGACAAATCGCCCACAGTGTTTCGAACGCGGTATTCGGGATTACGAACGGCGACCTTCACCACGGAGCCGGCTGTACACTTGTTAAATTGAGAAACACGCTGTCATTATTTGGATGCGACGGGATCGAATCCCTGTATGGCTATAGCTTTCAGATTGTCTATTGTATACTGTGGCCTTCACTTTTACCCTTTACTTCTATGAGCAACGGTTAATAATTGTGAATTTATTTGTCACGATTGTCAAATTATATTCATTACACAAATGTGATACATACAAACAATTGAAGCACACTATACAATCAAAAATGTCACTGCAAATGTGTCGCCTTCGTTATTGTAAGTTGGCCATAGAAGGATTATAATTGTATGCTATGACAAAATCACTAATGCAGAACTTATCGAGAGTCATAAAGGAATTAAGAACAAACAGAAGCAGGTCCTGTAGTGGGAATCAGCTGTGGGAATATAATGTGTTAGGATCATCACATTTTGTAGGTTTTAGTGCGCAGAGGGTTAGACGACCAGCTTTCCCTCCCATAGAGGATATCGAGAACTTACATCGGACCCTCGTCCCATTGCGCTCATACCATTGTGAACGTAACATTCTAACCATTACAACAACGCTCCCGCTCCAGTGAATCAAGGCGAGAGGAAAAGACGTTGCTGCTGGATATGACACATGCGGAGAGAACGTGATAATAGTACAAGAGAGACAGATGACGAAAGTGGGGAGAACGTGATACTGGTACAAGAGAGACAGATGACTAAAGTGGGGAGTACGTGATACTGGTACAAGAGAGACAGATGACTAAAGTGGGGAGAACGTGATACTGGTACAAGAGAAACAGATGACTAAAGTGGGGAGAACGTGAAAGGAATTGTGAGAAATAAAAGTAGATAGGACAGATTGACATGGATTGGTTACGGGTCAAAAAGTAGAACAGATTCTATACAACAGGTCATTTTTTTTTCTTTCAAAGAACAGAAGTAGGAGAAGACTAAGTTTGCCAGACTGTGGAAGATGATTGTCCGCTATGGGGCTTGTCAAAGAGCTACGTGTAAGCTTAAAGCTAAGGAGAGCTAAATAGAGCTAAGGAAAAGGACAAGTAACATAACGACTTAGGAGACCAGACAGAAGAGACACAAATGCTATAAATAGCTATAACGGGACACACTTGTGTCAACAAGGAGGGCAACAGGTGTGCGTGAGCTGGGGTTACCCAAGAGACTGGGAAACCTGCTTCACCAGTGTAAACTGTAATTCTGGTTACTACAACCAAGTGACCAACGTGTTGGAACACGTAAACTAGCGAATGCACGGAGTGCTAATTGCTCGTGGCTGAACACAGCACAGAGAGCTGGTTCAGACAGAGACTGGACGGCGTAAGGAGCAGACGGTGTATCCGCTGTGGATACTGTGTAGTTAAGGACAGTATCAATAGTTTAGACTTTAGCTTTAACGTCAGTAGTGATTATAATATTATTAATATCATCTCTTCATTCCATCTTCCTAACATACTATGATGTTTAATACCGATGTGGTATTCCGCTCGTGGAGCTAATGTACGATCAGCTCCGAATAAAATGTATCCTTTTGCAAACAATACGAGTTGTCACTTTCGTGTGGTGCAAAAGCAGGGAATCCTTGTATGCCTGTCGCAAGTGAGTTGCTGACGGGGCTATTGTCATACATATATACAGATCCGACGACCTACCTTGAACTTATGATACATACCATATGTCAGTCTGTTGTGTACAATTAACTAGTAGGGGATACAAGCGAGAGAGAGAGAGAGAGAGAGAGAGAGCGAGAGAGAGAGAGAGAGAGAGAGAGAGAGAGAGAGAAAGAAACAGAGACAGAGACAGAGACTGACAGAGAGAGAGACAGAGAGAGAGAGAGACAGAGGAGAGAGAGAGAGAGAGCGCGCGCTGGATATATCAGATTCTACATGTATGGTCAGACTATGGAAAAACCTTTAAGATGAAAACAGAGATGAACAGTGTGATATTCGATTTTAATAATGAAGGAACGCCAATTTTGAAGATGGAGGTTCGAAATGTTCTTAAACAAATGAAAACTGGCAAGGACCCGGTTCAGATAACATCACAACAGAAATTATTAAAGCTTTAGAAGAATATGGAATAGATCAAGTCACCAGACTGCTGAACACATTATATGATACTGGAGACATACCTTCTGAATTATGTAACTCTGTATTTATAGCAATCCCAAAGAAATTAGGAGCCTTGGAATGTGATCAACATAGAACAATTTGTATAATGAGTCACATCACAAAGACTTTGCTACGAATTATCATGCAAAGAGTGAGGAAGAAAATACAACCTGAAATATGGGAAGAACAATGTGGGTTTCTAGAAGGAAAGGGTACATACAGTAAATGCTGTGTATATGCTGCGATCAGTTATTGAACATGCACATTACACTCTGAAATCCAGAGTTATCAAAAGATGGAACGTGATATTTAGAAAAGTCAATCAGGATAATTGGACAATTATGACATTAATGACATGTGTATTATTATTTTTTTTATTTTTTTTTATTTTCTTTTATTTACAAATTGTAGTGTGTGTTTATTTTGTTTGTGTATATTACAGAGCGTTGCCGTTTGTTAGTGTTAAGTGTGACATTGCGAATAAAACAAATACATACATATATACAATTATGATAATATGACATTTATGGCATAGTGCATGTAGATACACATTCCTTGCATATGCTTCACTTTCTGTCCATCTCTCCCTCCTCTCTCTCTCTCTCTCTCTCTCTCTCTCTCTCTCTCTCTCTCTCTCTCTCTCTCTCACACACACACACACACACACACAAAATCTCGTGCTTTCTGGAGACCGCAGTACATTAAATACCCCGCACTTGGACAATAAACTTTAAACTATCATTTCCATTAAAATGTGGCTTCTTTGTAATTTCTGGGTCACTAAGCTCCTGAGGCGAAGGTCGTTGGTGTTGTTGCCTGATGACAAATTTCAGGGTGACGCTCTAGTCCATGATGTCTTTTGTTTGGGGGACAAGAATCAGAGATTTACTATTAGCAATTAGGGTCCATTGTCTGTCCCCAGGGAGATAATTGGTCCAAAATTGTGATAGTGTCCGGGTTGTATATACAATGGGAGGGACTTAAAACCTGGCCACTAAAAGCCACCTTAGCTTACTGGGTACTTAAAGGCTCATCGAATTTGTTTATACATGGTGGTGCATATTTTTCTTTTGAAACATATCATTACCGTATAACATCATTTTAATACTTAAGATACCGACTTGGTTTAAAGACTGCTACACGCACGCACGCGTGTGCGCGCACACACACACACACACACACACACACACACACACACACACACACTCGTACACATGCGAGTGGTAATTCATGCACCACACTCGCACTGTGTATTATTTTTTTTTTTTAGTTTTTAAAAAAAAATTTTTTTTTAAACGTTTATTTTATACAAAGCAATGTATATTTACAAGGTGCAATGCGTGTTTCTTTGTTTGTGTATATTACAGAGCGTTGCCGTTTTTTAGTGTTATGTCACATGCGTTAATGAAACAAAAACATACATATACAGTTATGATGACGACGTACGCTTTCAGTCATCCCATTCTAACGTGATTGATGGTAATGGTGATGATAATGGTGATGATAATGATGATGATAATGGTGATGGTAATGGTGATGATAATGGTGATGATAATGATGACGGAGACAACAACGACTATAATGTGTTGATGATTCCTTCCCCTCGTTCACTCTAAACCCATCATTCTCACACGCTTATAAACCTTCAACACACCACGCGTTCTCTTCCCCACCGACAATATATACATTAAATGAAATGTTGGTGTCAAGGTCGAAAAGGCAAAAGCTGCCCCACGCTTTACACTGCAGGCAGCCTCATGTAAGCTTAGTTTTCTGTAAGTGAATTCAATATTATTGCTGAATGACAGCCCTCGACTTAATCGCAAGTGCCCAGGATTTGCTTGTTGTGGGCTGGGTTGGGACCGGGAAAGCGGTCAACAAAGAGGGAGGGAGAGAGAGAGAGTTGGGGAGGGGTAAAGAGAGAGCGCGTAAACAGATTGTAATTTGTTAAATTGTCCATTTGCGAATACAGCGTATACATAAATATCCCGTTTATTATGTACAAAAGCAGGCTTTTACATTGCGAATACAGCGTATAGTCATTCATGTTTGGGGGGGGGGGGGAGAGAGAGAGAGAGAGAGAGAGAGAGAGAGAGCGTAAAGGGAATGGAATTTATTAGGTTCACTAAAGAGTTTACCTGAGCTGTTCCGACTGAGGTCAACCGTCGGTCGACAAGACCACTGACTCACAAAGGCCACCGTCCCATTGTTCTGTCTAGGTTGGGCCCCAGGACTCAGTAACAAAGAAGGGACATTTATTCAGATATTTGGCGCTTTGTTCCCCAATGATTGGGCTTAGTGGTAGACATGCGGAGTATAGAAATATACTGTGAGAGTGTGTGTTTGAACATGTATGTTATGTAGTGTGAAACTTGATGGGGGTGGCTCTAGTTTATTAATCTGAAAATAGCTGGCCTATTTTCTGTTGAAAAATCTTTGCTAGTGTGTGTGGTTGTATTGTTTGGTGATTGTGGGTGGCCGAGTTTCTACTCGACCATATTACGTTTCTATACTCCGCCAGTGCAACAAGAAGTTTAGTGTGTTTGTCTTTTGTGGCTGTGGGTAGTTTATTTAGGAAAATGGCTTTATAAGCGTCAGTTTTCTTGTTTGTATGTGTTTCTATTAATTGTTGCAGTGCAGTCTTAGTGGCTGTGATTGTTGGGCATTCATAGAAGAGATGGTCCTCTGTTTCCTGAATATTTTGTCTGCATAATTTGCATGGGGCTATTTGCTTGGATGTTTGTGCAGCTCTCTCTCTCTGTCTCTGTTGTCGGGGTCATATTATAAATTAGCCTGTAAGTTATTTCTTTGGATTTTGATGTGATATGGTTGTTGTGTAAGTTAGTGAAGGTGCAGCTGTAGTCTTTCATGTGATATTTGTATCCTCTTTTGATTCTCAGGTGTAGTGGTGGGGCTTGTTGTTGTACTAAATATTTGTATATCTGCTTGGTTGTCTGTTGTATTAAGTGTTCATTACCTTGAATTGCTTGCATGCATGTTCTGTAGAAGTGCGGTAGTGTGCCGTAATAGTGCGGTGTTGTTTTGTCTATTTCCTTAATTCTGTGTAATCTAATTGCAATATAGTATAATGCTAGCGAGTGTTGATCTGGATGATTGATGATGCGTCCTATGTGGTTGATTCTTAATGCTTGTATTTTTGTGTTAAGGTCCTGTAGTGCAACCCCCCCCCCCTCTAGTCTTCTCTTGTATTAAAGTCTTGTGCTTTATACTGTGGATTGTGTTTTTGAAGATGAATTGTCTGATGTGTTTGTTTATGTCTGTGATTGTTTGTTTTGAGGGGAGGGGGGGGGGGTCTAACACTGTGGCTAAATATAGTATTTTAGGAAAGATGAAGGTGTTAACAATAGTGCTTCGTACAAAAATAGTTGATGTCTTGTATTTGAACCTATGTAGTATGTCTATAATTTGTTTTGTCAGTGATTGCCATGTTCCTGTGTGTGTTTTTCTGGGATTGGATGGAAAGGTGATCCCATAAATCTTCATGTTATCTGTGACTGTTAGATCCGGGGGGAAATCTGCTTTATTCTTCCATTTCCCCAGACCCATTATTTTAGACTTCTGTATGTTTATTTTGGCCCCACTTCCTTCACCAAACTGTCTGAAGGTGTGAAGTATGTTCGTTATGGAAGTGTATGTTGTAGGGAAGAAAGCGGTGTCATCTGCATAAGCAATTAATTTCCGCTCTCCAGACCCTTGAATAAATGTACCTTTAATGTTAGTGTCCTGTCTAATTGCTTCTAAGAGTGGTTCTAGTGTTAGTACATATAGGACTGGTGATAGTGGACACCCTTGTCTGACAGATCTATTGATTCTGAAACTGTCAGTGAGTGAATGATTCACCAGTACCTAACTTTCAGGATTTTTATACAATATTTCTATCCACTGTCTATAGTACTGTCCTATGTTACAGTGTGCTAGTGTTTTGTGCAAATATGAGTGTGATATTCTGTCAAAGGCCTTCTCCTGGTCTAAAGATAAGAGAGAGGATTGACAGTTTTTCTGGTGGGTGTATGTAATGAAATCCCTAATGAAGTGTGTATGTTGGTGTATGTTCCTGTGTTGAATACTGCACTGTTGGTCTGGGTGGATGAGTGATGGCATGAAGTTTTTAATTTTGTTTTCAATTGATTTTGCTAGAATTTTGTAGTCTGTGTTTAATAAGGAGATGGGTCTATAGTTTTTCAGCTGTGTTTTGTCTGTGTTGTCTTTAGGTATGAGTGTTATATATGACATATTGCAAGTGTTTGGAAGTTCTTGTTTGTTAAAAGCTTCTTGGTAGACTTTTAGAAGGAAATTGCCTAGGATAGGAAAGAAGTGTTGGTAGAATTCTACTGTGAGTCCATCTGGTCCTGGTGTTTTGTCTTTTTGCATTTGATTGAGTGCATGTGTTATGTCTGCTAATGTAAGCTCTGTGTCTAGTGTGTCTTTATCTGTGTCTGACAATTTGTTTGTGTATTTTAGGAACCTATTTTGTGTTTGTGTGTTGGCGGGTTCTGCTGTATATAGGTCAGTGTAGTACTGTTGGAATGTTTCTAGTATATGTACTGTCTCTGTTTGTGTGTTTCCTTGCATGTCTGTTATTGCTCCTATTTGTCTGTTGCGTTGAGTGTTTTGCTCTAATGCAAGGTGCTGTCTATTGGGACTTTCTTCAGATATGTTAGTAAGTTTAGTTCGAAGGAGTGCACCACGGAATGTGTGTTGCTGGTGTTGTTCTAATTGTGATTCTAGTGTGTTTAGGTGTGGTGCATTCCTGTCAGTCTGTTTTGTGAGTTGTATTGCTGTCTGTATGATATGTTCTTGTTGTAGTCTGTCTTTATGTATGATGGATGCTAACTGTTGTGTTCTATACCGTATTGTATTCTTTAGTAAATCCCAGATTTGTGTTATGTTGTCCGTGGGTGTATTATTAGTGTATGTTAGAATAAGTTGTGTCACATGTTGTAAATAGCCTGTATTTTGGAGTAAGGAGTTATTGAACTTCCAATGAGGTGTTCTTTTTGATGGCCTTGTGTTTGTAGTGTCTGTGGTGATATGTGTTAGTACTGCTTTGTGATCTGTGTATTGTAATGTCTCTTGTAGATGTTTTGTGTGTATTATTTGGTGTGTTGAAGGTGTGTATACTCTATCTAATCTGGCTGATCTATTGTAAGCCCTATTTTTGTGTGTTGCTGCAATGTTATTAGGGTGTCTGTATCGGAAAGCGTCTATTAAATTGTGTGTGTCTAGGGTATTCTTTAGTATATCCAGTTGATGTATTCCATTTCTGTCATTTCTCCTTAATTGTGTCTTGGTTCCTGCTTTGCCTGCCCCTACGATATCCAAATCTGAGAGTACAAAATTGAAATCCCCTGCAAGGATAACATTTTGCCCTCTGTATGTTTGTATAAGTAAGGTGTCTAATTCTTGGTAAAAATTTGGTTGATGATTGTAATTTGGTGGTGCATGTATGTTCACTATGGTGTATGCATGTATAGTGTTTTGTACCTGTATTATGGAGATTGGTCCATGGTTGTCCGTGTGTGTTTTAATTATGTCCCACCTGTCTGATGTCTGCAGAATGGCTGTTCCTGACCCAATTTTGTGTGTGCCTAAACTAAAGCATGAGTGTCTGAGGCCTAGCTGTGTGGTGATATGTTGTGCGAATGTTTTGGAACATATATTTGTTTCTTGTAGTAGTAAAAAAATCTGGTTTGTGCTTGTTTATTAGTGTGATAATATGTTGTAATTTTGTACGTATACCACAAATGTTTAAAGTAATAATAACTAAATCACTAGTCATTATAATTTAAGTAAAATCAAATGAATGAGATATAATAAGTGTATAGAATGACACGCAAAATTATTATCCGTGATGAGTACTTTTAGGCGAACAAGTCTCAAGCATCAAAAGTTTGTGTGGGAGGATCATCTTGATCCTCGTTCTTATCACTTGTGTCTGTGTCTACGAAGAGAGTGTCTGGTATGCTGTATGTGTCGTCTTCGTCTTGTACTTGTGTCTCCTCTTGTTGTTCTTGTTCAGTTTCCTTTGTCTTGCCTATAGTGGCTTTGACTTTTTCTTTCTTTGGCAGTGATAAGTCGTCTGTTTCTGTGTCGTCGCTGTGTTTGGACTGCGGTCTTCTGTTAGCCCATGTTCTCTTCTTTGGTTTGCTGACGACTTGAAAACCGTCAGAGTCTTCATTCCTTGGATTTATGTCTTGTGTATTATTTTTTGTGTTATTTTCTTGTGTGTTGGTTTGACTGCTGAAGGTTTGTGTCAGCTCAATCTCTCCCTGTGGAGAGGTTTCTCTTTCGAGCGGTGGGAAGTCTTCTTGGCTTTGAACACTTACTGCTGCTGCTATTGGTGTCGTCGATTGTCGTCGACTAGGGCATTTATTTGCCCAGTGGTTGTTTTGGCCACACGCTGGACAATCGGTCTTTCTCCCCGGCATCGTGATCAACACTCTGTGGTTATTGTTCGTTATACCGGGAGTGTAGATCCGTATATAATGGGAAACTTCTTTTGTTGGGTTGCAGAGCTCTCCCCACTTGCCAGCCCCATTCTTTATCCTTAAGACCTCAGCCTTGTCGTCTCCTGTAATACTGTGCACCAGTTTTTTAACTCCTTGAGGAGCAATCGTGACATGTAGCCAGTGGATGGTCAGCCTGTCCCTTTCTTTGTCTAGATGTTGTAGTGATATGTCTATCCCTAGACTTGGTAGATAAAGTATCTTGTTATACACGGCTTTCTGAACCTCTGCTGACAGGTGAAAGTACCACCTAGTGGGAACTTCGAACCTATGCAGGTCCACGACTCCCTCAAAAGGTACACCTCCTGGACCAGTTAGGGCACTCATAATAAGTGCGGGTGTTGCTTTAGCAGCCGCCCCGGGATCAGTTATGGAACAAACTATCGTTCCGGACTGGTGGAGTAGCTGGACATCGTAGTCATTTATCGAGATCCCGACATCAGTGATATTCGAATACATATTGAAAATTTTGTTGTTTCAGGTAATAATTCCGGGGAAATATCCAGAAAATCAAAAACCAACGAATATCACCACAAAATCCTGAAAAAATTAACACTTTCGTAGATGGTCGAATTTTCCCTCACACAAGTGAGTATGAGAGACGAATTGTATTTGATAATCCTGTCAAGTGAGTAAACCAGAGCGTTAGCACGATTGAGAATCGAACTCCATATTTGACCTTTTACAGGCCGGTCAAAAATATAATCGTTGTGAAGAGAAACCAGCCAAAAGGCGGAATGAGAGACGAACTGTA
The DNA here is from genome assembly GCA_963921405.1 of Cepaea hortensis. NCBI lineage: Eukaryota > Metazoa > Mollusca > Gastropoda > Stylommatophora > Helicidae > Cepaea > Cepaea hortensis. The sequence continues at coordinate 27,536,151 of OY992888.1, read as the reverse complement.
TCTTTTTCTTTGTTGAGTCAACCTAAGAACTTTTTTTTTTGTGGCTTATTTATGAGAGTGAAACCTCGACATAGGTGTATTCTATGCCTTTTTCTGAAGCACAATGTAACAAACAATCATCTGTCAAGATGGCAAGGTACCAGAAACACAACAAATCATTGAATAAAATCTATGACAACATAACAAATCAGATTTGTTAATTACTTCAACATAATATTAAATCACAAATCAACATCCTTGCACTAGGGACATTCCCACAGGTGGTCTGTCCCCTGCTCCAGTAGCCGATGAAGATGATGGTACCAGTGATTGTCTGACTGAACATTCTCCTGTATTTTCCTCTACACGTCAAGCACAGTCCTGACATTCTTCTCATCACCCACTGAATCAATCTGTCCAGAGAGGGGTCCTTTGTCTTGCTGCAATCTCCACACAATCCCAATCAAGAGAAATATTTAATTTTTCTGCTTCTTCTTCTTTTTTTCTTCTTGCTTGGGTTCGACACCATTGTCTGTATATTTGTTTCAGTATAAGCAAAGGAAATATAACTCTTATCACTTTGGATCTTTCGCTTCACGGCTTTCTTCGCATCCTTACCGGGTTCAACAAGCGACAGAAAGTCTATTCCCTTATACTTTGTGTCCGCTGATGCACGAAGTTCTTGGACACCTAAAGTGGCTTTATCTTCTTTGTTGTCAGCCACCTGACTATCATTGTGTAACCTTCTTTGTTGAGAAACTTTGCTTGTTCCTTCTTGAGTTTGACAGACAGGATTGCCAGACCTGGACAGTGTAAAAAATGGTGTTTCACTTTGTCCCTGAGATGAAGCTTTGACTTTCATAGTCGCATCTTCTTTATTTGAAGCTGTTAATTTACCTTCATTTTGCTGTTGTTGTTGAGTAGCTTCAGCACTACTGCTTTGAGAAACAGGATTCCCAGACCTGCACAGCGTAAATAATGGTGTTTCACTTTGTCCCTGAGATGAAGCGTTCACTTTCAAAGTCTCATCTTCTTTGTTAGAAGCTGTTAATTTACCTTCATTATCCTGTTGTTAAGTAGTTTCAGAACTACTGCTTTGAGAAACAGGATTCCCAGACCTGCATATGGTAAATAATGGTGCTCCAACTGATGCTCCTCCTGATAAAGTGCTCCTTGCTGTATCAACTTCCATAGGTTGTGTATCATGGATGAAAATTTTTGTTGCTTCAATCGGAATATAACTATCTTTTTGTTGCTCGGAGCATTTTGTATCCTTGCTAACTGTACCTAAATCCAAAACTACTGTGTATGGCTTGTCAGAAGACAAACTGGCAAGTGTTGGCTTTGCTTTCTGCTTTGTAGAATATCCTTTTTGTTTTCTTGAGGAGCTTGTTACCTGAAATCCTGGCTCATTTGATCTTGCTGACAGAGAAATATAATCTGCAGAAAATCGATCATTTCCAGCACCTGCAGTTAAGGCTTTCGGTTCATCCTTCACATCTGCAAGTTCTTTGGATTCTGCCTTCATAACGTATAAATATGAATAATCCTCAAGTTCTTCATCTTCATCACTGACTGCATTTTTCGTAGATGTTTCTGCACTGTCTTTTTCATGCAATCTTTTCTTCTCATTTGTATCTTCTACATCTTGGCTAATCTGCACATCTGCTTTACCGGCATCCATACTGATAGACAGTACTTCCTGTCCTGGGCAAGATTCACTAGGTGTTCTAGTAGTTTCTAGTTTCCCTGGAGGCAAACTCTGTCCTGTAAATTCCTGATGCTGTGCAGGAGACAACTGTTGCTTGTTCATGTTTGTTACTGCCTGTAAACATGCATCGATGACTTGCTTGAAATATTTCTCGTCACCTTGAAAGGAAGATGGTTTCTTCAACCCCAGCACGGACACGCTGCCCCCACACAGTGCCCTCATGGCATCCACCAGACCGGGCAGTACAACCACGGGGCACTTCTTCTCCGTAGCCACAGACAGCAGACTGAAAGACTGGGTTTCCGCTAACAAGACTGGGGTGATCTCTTCCGATACGAGGACCATATCATACTTTCCTCGCTCCAGGAAACTGCTGACCGTTCTTTTGCCAATATCAAACTGCAGGTGATAAGATTTCTCAAATGAATCCTTTAAATTCTTTTTCTTTTTCTGTTTCTTCTTCTTCGTCATATATTTCTCTTTATCTGTGTTGCCTGTTAAGCCTTTAGTAAAAATTTTCTTCAAATGTCCGAGGATTTCTGTTCCTGCATCCGAGCTAAGTAGCACCGGTCTGTATTTGTTAGTTCTCCCTAGCTCCACACTATCCCGGCCTGTCACAAATTTAGCAGCGCACAAGTTCACTTTTTTCTGTGGTGAATGAGTCATTGTGTTGGATTTCACAAGGGAGATTACATCAGCAAATTCTGAATGAGAGTTGTCTATTTTTTTAAAGCCAACGGCTAGTGGAAGGCACTTGGATTGTGTAGCCTTAGCAACCACTGGGGCCAGTTGGTCCAAACACAACAAAGGGCATCCTTGGTCCTGAGCCAAAGAAATGATGTGATCAACTGTTATAGCCGGTGTTGCTTGACCAGAAATTAAGATGCACGCCAGTTCATCCCGCTCCAGAGCTCGAAATACACCAGATGTGCCTATCTCTAACTGTGACCTTATTCTGGCTTTCTCAGATTTATCGTCAACTGAAGACTTGTTAATATGTTTGACAATGTTGACGCTGCTTGTTAACTTTTCTGTTAGTTTCGTGAGAATAGAATCTTCCACATCCTTCACAACTCTTGGCCATTCTTGAGATCCTGGGCAAAGAATGTTTTTACGAGTAACTTTTGGCGTTTTTTCTTGTAAAGACAGAGTACTTAAATTATTTTTTCTCTGCGATGCACGTACCGTGGGCGCGGCCATGTTAGCTTCTGTATCTGCTTCTTTGTTGAGTCAACCTAAGAACAGGTTACGTTGTGAAGAGAAACCAAAGTAACCAGAGCAACAATGTCAGGGCGTCCATTGGGGACACTTTAACATCGTGCACGGAGCTTGCAGTATTAAAACATTGTATATATTGCATTAACAAGTACATTTTATTATTTTTAGCAGTAAAAGTATTTCAAACTTTAGGATTTCAAATTATTGTGTTAACTGTGAATAGATGGTGTCATTATATTAAACATTTCACAATTAATATAACTAATTGCTTTTTTAGAAAACGTTTGCGAGTTATGTCCCTTGCAAAAATTAAATGAATATTGTTGCTGTGAAAAATAGGTATTTGTTTCCCATTAAATTTCGCTTACCACGTGCACAGGCCGTCGAGGGCGCGATAGCGAATCGTTAGCCCGTATATCATGTAATTGAGTCCCGACTATTGCTCCCGGGTTGACTCAGCCGAAACTAAGCACCATGAAATGTTCCGGAAAGTAAAGGCGAAGTGTGCGCTATTATCTAACTAACTAAATATAATAGAAATTTATTCCAAGCAAATATTATAGAAATTCGCTCCAATCAAATAGCATTGAAATTTTTTTCCAACAAATATACAAACTCTCTCCTAGCATATACCATAGAAATTATCTCCAGCAAATATATAAGTTTAGTTTAGTTTAGTCAATGGATCAACATCACGGCACACGGGTGCAACCCATAAGTGCTCCGTTCTCCTCCTAACTCAAACCTGTGTCTGGAGAAACTCAGCTCAGTGCACGAACTTTGTAGCACCGGCGAGGATCCTGAAATACTTTGGGTAGACTTTTAACTCGAAATTTTGCCCGGGCAGCGCCGTTAGGCTACTCTTTTTTCGATTTCCAACTGCCAAGGGATTTTTTACGTGCGCAATAATACACACGGGCGTCCGATCTCACTACCCAGAGGAGGAAATTTATTACTAGAAGTCCACGAGAAAAAATCCCGGCATCACCGGGGCTTGAACCCGGGACCTCCAGCACTCGAGGCGGACACCATACCTCGAGACTACACATCCCCCGTCCATCAGTGTTGCCATTTTGACGTTTTTCGCACTAAATTTAGTGCTTATTGAAGTTATTTAGTGCCAAGATTTTGCATTTTGCGCGGCCGCGCGAATTTGGTGCTTCACAATTTTTTTTTTTTGGGGGGGGGGGGGGGGGGGTGCTTTGTGGTGCTTTTATGGGGTGCGTAAAAATTACTTTAAAAATCATTTTGAGAACAACAACAAAAAGCCGAATTTGAACTGAAGCGAGGGAGTAAAACAGACTTAGTACATTAATGCCCAATATTCACGTAATTTAACTCCCTTTAATACGATTCAGTTGAAGTGAGTGACACGTGCAGGCAATACGCAATGAGTTAAAAGATTGTTTAAACAAGAATGGGCTTGAGTTGCAAAGACTTGTTGCACTCGGCACTGACAATGCATCTGTCATGACAGGTGTAAACAATGGTGTATATACAACATTAAAATCCGAAGCTCCTCATCTGGTACTAGTTAGGTGTGTATGTCATTCCCTTCAGCTGGCAGTGCCACATTTTTGTAAAACAATTGGCACTCAATGGGTGATGTGGTCAATAGCGCACACTTTGCCTTTACTTTCCAGAACATTTCATGGTGCTTAGTTTCGGCTGAGTCAACCCGGGAGCAATAGTCGGGACTGAATTACATGATCTAAGGGCTAACCATTCGCTATCGCGCCCTCGACTGCCTGTGCACGTGGTAAGCGAAATTTAAGGGGAAACAAATACCTCTTTTTCACAGCAACATAATATTCATTTTATTTTTTGCAAGGGACGTAACTCGCAAATGTTTTCTAAAGAAGCAATTAGTTATATTAATTGTTAAATGTTTAATATAATGACACCATCTATTCACAGTTAACACAATAATTTGAAATCCTAAAGTTTAAAATACTTTTACTGCTAAAAATAATAAAATGTACTTGTTAATGTAATATATACAATGTTTCAATACTGCAAGCTCCATGCACGATGTTAAAGACTGTCCCCAATGGACGTCCTGATATTGTTGCTCTGGTTTTTCTTCACAACGTAAAAACAGTTCCATAATACACATGCCATCTATTTGTTTACGCTCTCTCTCTCTTTATCCCTCCTCTCCTCTCCCCCTCCCCAGCTCCCTCTGTCTCCCTCCCTCCGTGTTGACCGCGTTCCTGGTCTCTACCCACCCCACCACAAGCAAACCCTGGGCACTTGCGATTAAGTCGAGGGCTGTCATTCAGCAATAATATTGAATTCACTTACAGGAAACTAAGCTTGCATGAGACTGCCTGCAGTGTAAAACGTGGGGCGGCTTTTGCCGTTTCGACCTTGACACCAACATTTCTTTTAATGTATATATTGTCGGTGTGGAAGAGAACGCGTGATGTGTGTTGAAGGTTTATAAGCGTGTGAGAATGATGGGTTTAGAATGAACGAGGGGAATGAATCATCACCACATCATAGTCGTTGTTGTCTCCGTCATTATCATCACCATTATCATCACCATTACCATCACCATTATCATCATCATTATCATCACCATTATCATCACTATTACCATCAATCAAGTTAGAATGGGATGACTGAAAGCGTACGTCATTATCATAACTGTATATGTATGTTTTTGTTTCATTAACGCATGTGACATAACACTAACAAACGGCAACGCTCTGTAATATACACAAATAAAGAAACACGCATTGCACCTTGTAAATATACATTGCTTTGTATGAAATAAACGTTTAAAAAAAAAAAATAATAATACACATGTCATTACCATATATTTCAAAAGAAAAATATGCACCACCATGTATAAACAAATTCGATGAGCCCATTAAGTACCAAGTAAGCTAAGGTGGCTTTTAGTGGCCAGGTTTTAAGTCCTTCCCATTGTATATAAAACCCAGACACTATCACAATTTTGGACCAATTATCTCCCTGGGGACAGACCATGGACCCTAATTGCTAGTAGTAAATCCCTGATTCTTGTCCCCCAAACAAAAGACATCATGGGCTAGAGCGTCACCCTGAAATTTGTCATCAGGCAACAACACCAACGACCTTCGCCTCGGGAGCTTAGTGACCCAGAAATTACAAGGAAGCCACATTTTAATGGAAATGATAGTTTAAAGTTTATTGTCCAAGCGCGTGGCATTTAAATGTACTGCGGTCTCCAGAAAGCATGAGATTGTGTGTGCGTGTGTTTGTGTGTGTGTGTGTGTGAGAGAGAGAGAGAGAGAGAGAGAGAGAGAGAGAGAGAGAAAGAGAGAGAGAGAAAGAGAGAGAAAGAGAGGAGAGGGAGAGATGGACAGGTGTTTCATGCATTCCGCTTGCGGAAGTGGAAGTGAAGCATATGCAAGGAATGTGTATCTACATGCACTATGCCACAAATAAATATCATATTATCATAACTGTATATATGTATGTATATGTTTTATTCACAATGTCACGCTTAACACTAACAAACGGCAACGCTCTGTAATATACACAAACAAAAGAAACACACACTACAACTTTTAAATACACATTGCTTTGTATGAAATAAAAGTTGGGGGAAAAAAAAATTTAAAAAAAAATAATAATAATAATACACATGTCATAATTGTCCTATTGTCCTGATTGACTTTTCTAAATATCACGTTCCATCTTTTGATAACTCTGTATATCAGAGTGTAATGTGCATGTTCAATCGCAGCATATACACAGCATTTACTGTATGTTCCCTTTCCTTCTAGAAACACACATTGTTCTTCCCATATTTCAGGTTGTATTTTCTTCCTCACTCTTTGCATGATAATTCGTAGCAAAGTCTTTGTGATGTGACTCATTATACAAATTGTTCTATGTTGATCACATTCCAAGGCTCCTAATTTCTTTGGGATTGCAATAAATACAGAGTTACATAATTCAGAAGGTATATCTCCAGTATCATATAATGTGTTCAGCAGTCTGGTGACTTGATCTATTCCATATTCTTCTAAAGCTTTAATAATTTCTGTTGTGATGTTATCTGAACCGGGTCCTTGCCAGTTTTCATTTGTTTAAGAACATTTCGAACCTCCATCTTCAAAATTGGCGTTCCTTCATTATTAAAATCGAATATCACACTGTTCATCTGTGTTTTCATCTTAAAGGTTTTTCCATAGTCTGACCATACATGTAGAATCTGATATATCCAGCGCGCGCTCTCTCTCTCCTCTGTCTCTCTCTCTCTCTCTGTCTGTCTGTCTGTCTGTCTCTGTCTCTGTCTGTCTCTCTCTCTCTCTCTCTCTCTCTCTCTCTCTCTCTCTCTCTCTCTCTCTCTCTCTCTCTCTCTCTCGCTTGTATCCCCTACTAGTTAATTGTACACAACAGACTGACATATGGTATGTATCATAAGTTCAAGGTAGGTCGTCGGATCTGTATATATGTATGACAATAGCCCCATAGCGGACAATCATCTTCCACAGTCTTTCAAACTTAGTCTTCTCCTACTTCTGTTCTTTGAAGAAAACAAATGACCTGTTGCATAGAATCTGTTCTACTTTATGACCCGTAACCAATCCATGTCATTCTGTGCAATATTCTTTTATTTCTCGCAACTCCCTTGACGTTCTCCCCACTTTCGTCATCTGTCTCTCTTGTACTATTATCACGTTCTCTCCGCATGTGTCTTATCCAGCAGCAACGTCTTTTCCTCTCGCCTTCATTCACTGGAGCGGGTGCGATGTTGTAATGGTTAGAATGTTACGTTCACAATGGCATGAGCGCAATGGGGCGAGGGTCCGATGTCAGCTCTCGATATCCTCTATGGGAGGGAAAGCTGGTCATCTAACCCTCTGCGCACTAAAACCTACAAAATGTGATGATCCTAACACATTATATTCCCACAGCTGATTCCCACTACAGGACCTGCTTCTGTTTGTTCTTAATTCCTTTATGACTCTCGATAAGTTCTGCATTAGTGATTTTTTCATAGCATACAATTATAATCCTTCTATGGCCAACTTACAATAACGAAGGCAACACATTTGCAGTGACATTTTTGATTGTATAGTGTGCTTAAATTGTTTGTATGTATCACATTTGTGTAATGAATATAATTTGACAATCGTGACAAATAAATTCACAATTATTAATCGTTGCTCATAGAAGTAAAGGGTAAAAGTGAAGGCCACAGTATACAATAGATCAGGGGTGGGCAAACTACGGTCCGCGGGCCGAATGCGGCCCGCCAAGTGATTTTATGCGGCCCGCGAGGGCATTTAGAAATAAAAATTTTTAAATTCGTTTTTAAGTTATTTTGTTGCATTTTACAGAATTTCATGTACCGTTATGATGAGTGTCAATAACAAACGTAAGATTGAAGATGAATGCCGTGTTTTTAATGATGAATGGACAACTAAGTAATGTTTTATAAAAGTTGGTAGCAAATCAGTTTGCTTGTTGTATCGTGGGTCAGTGGCTGTCTTCAAGGAGTACAATTTAAAAAGACATTAACAAACAAAACATTCCGATTTTGGATACAATTTAACGACCGAAGAGAAGGAAAGGAAATGCCTTGAGTTGGTGAAAAAATTTGGAGAAACAGCAAACTGTTTTCACTAAACAGTCTTCAATTCAAGATGCTGCAACTAAGAACGCTAGTCTTGCGCTGTCACACAGAATTGTAAAACAGAACAAGCCATTTTCCGAAGGCGAGTTCATCAAGGAATGTTTGCTAGATGCAACAAACATTATGTGTCCAGAACAAAACAAAACAAACAAAAAAAAAGATTTTACAACATTACTTTATGAAGGAGAACTGTGGTCAGAAGTGTTGACAAGATCAGTGACAATTTGATGCATAAACTTCAAGATGTAAGTAAACAATTTTTGTGGTACTCTCTTGCATTGGATGAGAGTACCAATGTACATGATACTGCCCAATTATTGATATTTATACGTGGAATAAACACTTCTTTCAAACTCACTGAAGAGTTACTGAGCGTTGAGTCACTCAAAGACACAACCACAGGCAATGATATATTCAGTGCTGTTACTAACTGTATTGAAAGAACTGGGTTGATTTGGAACAAGATGGAAAGTGTTACAACTGACGGAGTTCGTGTTATTTATTCATCAAGAAAGTCTGTGTAAAACTTTTTTTTAATATCAAGCATGTTATTGACCCAGTTGTCAGTGTCATCAACCTCATCAGATCAAGAGGACTTAATCACAGACAGTTCAAGTCATAATTTGAACTGAAGCGAGGGAGTAAAACAGTCTTAGTACATTAATGCCCAATATTCACGTAATTTAACTCCCTTTAATACGATTCAGTTGAAGTGAGTGACACGTGCAGGCAATACGCAATGAGTTAAAAGATTGTTTAAACAAGAATGGGCTTGAGTTGCAAAGACTTGTTGCACTCGGCACTGACAATGCATCTGTCATGACAGGTGTAAACAATGGTGTATATACAACATTAAAATCCGAAGCTCCTCATCTGGTACTAGTTAGGTGTGTATGTCATTCCCTTCAGCTGGCAGTGCCACATTTTTGTAAAACAATTGGCACTCAATGGGTGATGTGGTCAATAGCGCACACTTTGCCTTTACTTTCCAGAACATTTCATGGTGCTTAGTTTCGGCTGAGTCAACCCGGGAGCAATAGTCGGGACTGAATTACATGATCTAAGGGCTAACCATTCGCGTATCGCGCCCTCGACTGCCTGTGCACGTGGTAAGCGAAATTTAAGGGGAAACAAATACCTCTTTTTCACAGCAACATAATATTCATTTTATTTTTTGCAAGGGACATAACTCGCAAATGTTTTCTAAAGAAGCAATTAGTTATATTAATTGTTAAATGTTTAATATAATGACACCATCTATTCACAGTTAACACAATAATTTGAAATCCTAAAGTTTAAAATACTTTTACTGCTAAAAATAATAAAATGTACTTGTTAATGTAATATATACAATGTTTCAATACTGCAAGCTTCGTGCACGATGTTAAAGACTGTCCCCAATGGACGTCCTGATATTGTTGCTCTGGTTTTTCTTCACAACGTAAAAACAGTTCCATAATACACAGTTTTCAGTGGGTTTCACTACTGATTGCCGGGAATTCTTCATGTGATGATTCCGTGGATTTGTTTTTATTTTCTTTCTTGCGCATCCTTGTCGGACACTTGTTTGCCCAGTGGTCGTCCAGGAAGCAATTTGGACACTGGGTCTTACGGCCAGGCATCGTGTATAATATGCGATGGCCGCTGGTGGTGCCGGGCGGTTTGATTTGCACATAGTGCGGCACGTCTTTAGTGGGGTTACATAACACGCCCCACTTGCCGCCGCTGTATTGAATGCGGAAAACTTCCGCGTTTTCGTCTCCGATGGTTTCGGAGACCAAGAACTTTACTCCTTCTGCACTGATAGTATTCGGGAGCCAATGGATGGTCACCCGTTCTCTCTCCTTCTCCACATGCTCAACTGATATTTCCAGTCCCTCAATAGGCAGCTTGAACTTTTTGCCGTGTAGGCCTTTGTACACCGCGATGTGTGCGGCTTGGTTTAGGTTGACGAACCACCGCGTAGGTGCTTCGAGGCGATAAATATCAGCTATGCCGCCCGAAGGCACCCCACAGGGGCCAAGCAAGGCGCTAGCTACTAAATTCGGCGTGGCTTTTGCCGCCGCGCCTGGGCCGGTGATGGTAACAATCAACGTACCTTTTTTATGAAATTTGAGTCCTTCCATAAATCGGTCGAGGTCGACTTGTGCCATTGTTGTTGAGTGAAATGGTTTGTAAGAATAATCCGAACTAAACACACTGCGAGATCACAGAGGAAAACACAGCGAAAATCCACACGTCACACTGGAGAGCTGAAAACACGTCCGTCCGCCGCCCAAGATGGCGCTGGGGCAGCCGGCAGACCGGAGGCCACGAGGCCAGCTCATGAGACGACAACAACAACAACAGAAGAAGGCGAAAAAGATGGTTTCACAACCGTCCAGCACAAAAGAAAAAGACAACGGAAGGAGAGAGGGCTGTCTGCCTCTTCAAACGACAAGGACATAAAAGAGGAGGATGGGGAATATTCTCCCTCCGCACCTAGCAAGAGATTTACGAAATCGGAACATAAACAGAACGAAAACAATCCTAGCGACGGGGAGGGGCCTCTATTCATAAACACTGATTCGGAAACCGAAGAAGACGATGAGGAAGACGACAACCACGGAAAACACACTAAAGACGGAGAGAACATTCAACACTAAAGATAAAACAACAAAAGGTATCAACGTTAACTTAGTCATAGTTTAGTTTTTAATTATTTATAAATGGCTGATAATTTAGGTATAATTAGTTTAAATATTTCAGGGATGAAAAACAAATTACAACATCTAATCACACTCATACACAAACACAAACCAGATTTTATTTTACTACAAGAAACCAACATCAAAACAGACTTTCAAGCAGCAGAAATAGTGACACGGTTAGGTTTAAAATATTCATGTTTCAGCTTAGCTAAAAATAACACGGGGTCGGGGGTAGCCATTTTGCAAACTTCTGATAGGTGGACTATTTATAGAACGCACAACGACCAACACGGCCAGATTAGCACGGTACAGGTAACGAACGACACACACACGTCTTACACAATAGTGAACATACACGCGCCACCCAATTATAATTATCAACCTGTATTCTACGAAGATTTAGACTATTTTTTAACACAGACATACAGGGGACAAAATATCGTTTTTGCCGGTGATTTCAACTGTGTCCTTGAAGATTTAGACGTGGTGGGTGGGTTTGTAAAAACACAGTTGAGAAGAGCCGGCAAGGACGATATGCATCAACTAGACACACTACGAAACATCATCGACACACACAACCTCACAGACGCATTCAGGCATACACACCACGACAGTAGGGAAACAACACACACAAACAAAACGCACAACAGGTCATCCAGACTAGATAGGATTTACACACCAGCAACACATCACATCATACAAACCAAACACCTACGGGAAACATTAGATTACACAGACCATAAAGGTGTACTAGCCCACATCAGCACAAACAGCACAAACACGCAGCCAAACGGAAGGTCACCTCACTGGAAGATGAACAACTTGCTCCTAAAAGATTCAGAATATGTCGAATATATGACACAGCTCATACACACGTACACAGGAAATATACCAACTGAGAACGTCACACAATACTGGGATCTGCTAAAAAGCACCATACGAAGCAGAACACAGCATTTAGCAACCATGATTCACAAAGACAGGCTGAGACAAGAGCGCATAATACAGACAGCCATACGACTAACAAAACAGACAGACACAGATAAACTTCACCTACACACACTAGAAGCACAACTAGAAGAACATCAACAGCACAGATATCTGGGTGCTCTTCTTAGAACAAAACTAAACACAATTACACAAGAGGCACCGAGTCGACAGTACATGGCACTAGAACAGAACATTCAGAGAAACAGACAAATCAGCAAAATATTAGACATGCAGGGAAACATCCAGACAGAAACACCACACATAGGGACTGCTTTCGAGCAACACTACACACATCTATTCACAGCAGAGGCAGTCGACACACAGATACAAGACAACTTCCTACAGTACACAAAGAAATTACCCAACACAGACAGAGACACACTGGACTCAGAACTGACACTGACAGACATAACACAGGCACTGAGCACACTGAACAAAGACAAAACACCAGGACCAGACGGTTTGACAGTAGAATTCTACCAACATTTCTTTCCTATCCTAGGCAATCTTCTCCTCAAGGTTTATCAGGAAGCCTTTGACAAACAACATCTTCCTGATAGCTGCAACATGTCTTACATCACACTCATACCCAAAGACAACACTGACAAAACACAACTGAAGAACTACAGACCAATTTCCTTACTTAACACAGACTACAAGATACTTGCCAAAGCACTCACCAACAAACTTAAACCTTTCATGCCAACACTCATACGCCCAGACCAACAGTGCAGTGTCAAACAAAGAAACATACATAATCACACCCATCTCATTAGAGACATTATCACCTACACCCACGGGAAAGACTGTCCATCCTCCCTCTTGTCCTTGGATCAAGAGAAGGCCTTCGACAGAATTTCCCACACTTACCTGCACAGGACACTAGAACACTGCAACATAGGGCAGTACTACCGGCAGTGGATACAGATCCTGTATAAAAATCCTGAGAGTAAAGTGTTGGTGAACCATTCACTGACAGCAAGCTTCAGGCTCACAAGATCTGTAAGGCAGGGATGCCCCTTATCACCACTACTGTATGTGCTGACCCTAGAGCCACTATTAGAAAAGATAAGACAAGACACTAGTATTAAGGGAACCTTCTTGCATGGGATAGGAGAGCAGAAGCTCATCGCTTATGCAGATGACACTGCTTTCTTTCCCACCAGCAACACATCAATAAGGAACATACTCCACACCTTTACCCATTTTGGAAAAGGCAGTGGAGCCAAAGTAAATGTACAGAAGTCACAGATAATGGGTCTGGGAAAGTGGAAACAGAAATCTGATTTCCCTCCAGATCTGAGACACACAGACACCATGAAACTGTATGGGATCACATTTCCATGTGATCCCACAGAAACACACAGACAGACATGGCATTCACTGACCCAACAGATCACAGACATGTTACATAGGTATAGGTACAAGACATCCACAATATTTGGTAGAAGCACAATAGTCAACACATACATAATACCTAAAATAATATACTTAGCGACAGTACTGGACCCTCCCAAACAGACCATCACAGACATAAACAAACAAATCAGACGCTTCATCTTCACCAACACAATATACAGCATCAAGCACAAAACTATCATACAAGACAAACAGCAAGGAGGTATTGGACTACAAGATGTCCACACAAAAATACTGTCACTTAGAATTAGTTACATAGGCAAAATCATCAGACATCCAGAACAACATAGATTAGCTTTATATTATATAGCACACAACATTAAACACCTCACACCTCTTAACAATGCAACTGCACACTACCAGGGAACACTGCCAAAATTCTATCAGACATGCATACAGGCAATACAAAGACATGAACACTTAATACAGCAAACAACACACAAAATATACAAACATTAGTTAGAGAGCAAGCGCCACCACTCAAACTTAGGATCAAAAGAGGACACAAATACTTCATGTCTGACTTCACATGCACCTTTTCAAACCTACACAACAAACACATAACACCAAAAGCTAGGGAGATCACATATAGACTGATATACAATATGACGCCGACAACACAGGTAGAAGCACACAGATCTAAACAAACATCACAATGTCAATTATATAGAAACAACACACAAGAGACAGAGGAACACATCTACTATACTTGTCCAACAATTACAGCCATACGCGCAACACTCAAACACCTCATACAAACGCACACAGGCAAACAAACAGACATATATAAAGCAATTTTTCTCAATACTATACCAAAGACAGAAAAACACATATATACAAAACTACTGACAGCTCTTTCTTACTACAGACATCTCATATGGACATGTAGAAACTCAGCCAGATACAAACACCGCACTTATAACACACACTTAATATCATTTATGTACACGCACAAAATAACAAAACTGTTTCCTGAGTGAGTCATGTGTAATTTTCATTATTGAATTGCAAAGTTGGTATACATGAGTGCGAGAAAGAATCTGAGAAATGTGAATGAATGCGGATTGAATGAATATACAATCACATATGGTTTTGCAAAACCAACGATATTGTAAAATGTGTGAAAACACAAATGCTTGTTTTATTCTTACCAAAAAAAAAAAGCAAAGGGAAAAGATGCATGAACCCTTACAAAAAAGAAATTTAAAAAAAATATAAATAAAAAATAAAAAAATAAAAATATGCAAGGAGAAAAGAAAACCAACTCCTTTACTCCTACTGTTTATTAAAAATGGCAGGTTGCAATTTTATGTACTTTGCTATGCTATATTAATACCATTGCCGTGATAATCATGTTTAGTAAGTGGAATCACATGTTTAATATAAATTTGTCTTTATTATTACTATTATTATCTTCTCCAAGATTATTCGTAGTATTTATTTTTACCATTACTATCGTTATCATCGTTATAAATAATTTAACCTCATCTCGCATGTAACCACCCCCCCCCCACCCCTTTGCCTTTGCTGTCTTTGCTGATGCCCTCACCAGTTGGTTCAAATAGTCACCCTGCCTCTACCATTATTACCAGAGAATAGCCAATGGGGAGGGCGGCAGCAAGGGAAACAAAAATGGGAAGTTATTCTTTCTCTTTGTTGCCCCCCTTTCACATGTTAATATGTTCAATGAATAAAATATGCATATGTCACATACACGCCCACATGCAACGCTCGGTAGATACACGCACACAAATACTGAACCCACAGGACGCATGTAACAACACTAACAACGCAAATGCAATTTACTGCTTTTACGATGCTCACTTATTGAGATTGGTGAGTAATTCTGTATTACTATATGATTATTATGGTTTGATTGCTATTAATTTTAAATTAAGATCACTATTACTATTAGTATCCTCCCTCATCTCCGCCTTCTCCCCGCTTATTACTGTTGCTGTTGATGCTGATGCCGCCCTCACTGGTTGGTTCCAAAATGTTTACTGCCTTTATCAACATTACCGAAGAGGTGGTTATGGTGTTGGCGGTTTTTGGAGCCGGCTGCTGGTGAGGGTGGAGACAGGGGAAACAAACATGGTAAAATAACATACATTTTGGGTTACCCCACATTCATATGTAATTATGCCAAATGAATTATTGTTGTAATATTACACATATGTCATCCACACGGCCACATGCAACGCTCTGTAGATACACGCACACAAATATTGAACACACAGGACGCATGTAACAATACGAACAACACAAATGCAATTGAACTATTATTATCATGCCTCTTGCGGCGATAGCTACCCTTGTGCATTACCTTTCTATTATTAAGGGTTATTGCTATCAATTTTATTGTCGTAAATTTGTATGGATGTTTACTATTACTATTATGCTCCCTCATTTTCCCCCACCCTTTCGATACTGTTGGTTTTGATACTGCTGCCGCCTTCACCGGTTGGTTCTAACAAGTTTACTGCCATTTTCCTCATTACCAAGTAATGATGATGGTATTGGTGGGGTTGGAGCTGACAGGTGAGAGGGTGGCAGAGGAAAAATAATGGTATCCTATCGTCTTGTTGTTGTTTGTACTCGTTTTTCGTCACCCCCCCCCCCCCCATTTCAAATGTACAAACGTTGTAAAAAATGATGTAAAATTTTGCGCATATGTCACTTACACTTCCACATGCAACGCTCTGTAACAAAACGAACAATACAAATGCAAATGTTTCTTAACACTCAATAAAGGTTTAAAAAATAAAAAAAAATATAATACACAGTTCGTTTGTGGTGCAAGAACTTCCACGCGTATGTGTACGAGTGTGTGTGTGTGTGTGTGTGTGTGTGTGTGTGTGTGCACACACGCTTGCGTGCGTCTAGCAGTCTTTAAACCAAGTCGGTATCTTAAGTATTAAAATGATGTTATACGGTAATGATATGTTTCAAAAGAAAAATATGCACCACCATGTATAAACAAATTTGATGAGCCCTTTAAGTACCCATTAAGCTAAGGTGGCTTTTAGTGTCCAGGTTTTAAGTCCCTCCCATTGTATATACAACCCAGACACTATCACAATTTTGGACCAATTATCTCCCTGGGGACAGACCATGGACCCTAATTGCTAGTAGTAAATCCCTGATTCTTGTCCCCCAATGTTCTTCAATGGTTGGAAAATCAAGAAGGTAGCGCATCGCCCTGCATGCTGTATCTCTTGTACATCCAAGAATAATGCGCATAGCTTCATTCTGTATCCTTTCCATCCTTTCTATCTGCTTATGGCTGAGGGTCAGGATTGCCATTGCATACTCCAAAACAGACATGACCAGCCCCTCGTACAGAAGACATAGATGGCGCTGCTCACAGTTTGCTGCCGCCATCACCCGCATCGCTGCCAAACCCCGCTTGGCCTTTGTTATCACCTGGTCTATGTGCACATTATAAGCAAGGCTTCGATCAAACCGTATCCCCAGGTAATTCATTGCCTGCGTTCTTTCCACCGTCTCTGAACACAGCATTACAGTTGGTGTTGGATTGTTGACAATATGATTATTCAACGAGAACCAAGTCACTGTTGCCTTTGTTGGGTTGACCATTGCCCCAGCTTCATCACACCAAGTACTTATGCGATTGAGTTCGGTTTGTAGTTCCACAGCAACCTCCTCTCTATCCTTACCCTGACGATACACTAAAACATCATCAGCATACGACAATGTCCTGCCAGGTCCAGTGATCTTCTCACTGGTGATTCTCACTGTGTAGGCGTTGAACAGTACCGGAGATAATGGTGATCCCTGTGGTAGGCCAGGATATATTGTTGTTGGCTCCGAAGTCCAACTGCCACACCTAAAAACTACTTTCCGTTGGTAGAGGGCTGCAGCGATCCAACTAAGGAGGAATGGACTTACGTTTAGTTCAAGAAGCTGAAACATTAAAAAATCCAGTGGTACTCTGTTGTATGCGTCCTCAAGATCAATCGCTGCAGCAACGATTTCAGTGCCTGAGTGGAAACCTTCATAGACATCATGGGCAAAGACTGCCTATACTACAAGACTCCCTATACTGTTGTTGTACATGTCTGCTAGTTTCTCTAGCTCATTGTCGGTACACCTATTTATGTCGTGGTATCTTATGCTCTCTATTATATTTGCTTGGAGCTAATGTCTATAACAGTTATTTGAGAAATTTTCGGATTAAATTTCAATGAAGGAAGTCTCAAACAGCCTCAATGAAACGTCTTCATGGTAACATGCTTTTTTATTGTTCATCTCTTCGCGTTGTCAACCCGTGGATTTTACTTGTTTGCGTTTTATATTTCAGCTAATCTTTACAAACTGCATCCACAGGCATCGTCGCTACATTTAGGACACGACTGGGAATTGAAGACCGAGCTTTGTTATCACATTGAGGTATACCACACCTCAGGAATTCAGCCTACAACAGGAGACTTATACACACCTCAGCAATACAGCCTACAACAGGAGTAAATACTGCACCTCAGCAATACAGCCTACAACAGGAGTCCATACCGCAACTCAACAATACAGTTTACAACAGGAGTCCATACTGCACCTAGGCAATACAGATTACAACAGTAGACCATGTCGACTAATTTTACTGTTGAGAACAACGTGTCAAGGAAGGTAAACTATGGTTCACCTGACGAGTACACTTACAGAGATTTCTATATAACTCTTATTACAGTAGATGCAACCGTTGTAGTTGTTGGTGTACTGGTCAACGTATGGTTTATTGCTGCGTTATTGCTATCATCGGAAATTCGCGCACGGATCCGCCACAAAATTATCTGCATCATGTTGTCTGTTCACTTAACAGAAGCCGTGATAGCGTGTCCGCTTTTTATAGCTCGAACTGCTGTGTTTCTTATTGATGCCCACGACAGTTTTGATTGTTCTACCGAATCAGTTACACACAACATCTATCAAATCCTTGACTTTCTCAGCAACTGGTACCTGGTAATCCTCCTGTGCATTTATATGGCTCAGGTCATGAACTTTGAACCCAAATTCGCCCCTCTGTGGATAAAAATTTTAACTGTTGCTATTTTTACAGCTCCGTGTGTAATTGCTTTATTGTTCGTTCCGCTAACAATGCACAGTTATTATTATTATAGCGAACATGGCGACAGCTGTATAAGAAACACATTACAATCAATTAAAGTCTTCAAATCTCCCCCTGACCCTGGCAAGCTTACTTCTGCTGGTGACGTCAGTGTTAAAGCGCAGACGATATCCTCAAGGACGTCCGACTCACTCTCTCCGCGCCCAGCTCATAGACGACGGGTCGGAGATCGATCCCCTGTACACGTTCGTCGCTATCGTGGCCGTTGCGACGACGTCTGATTTCTGCGTGACGTTGATCTTCATGAATCCTATCCCATTTATGAGATTTGGATTATAGACTTAGTAAAGAAAACATATATTTCATTGTCATGTTGTGCGGCAGAGCGGTAAGAATGTCCGTCTGCCAGATCTTTGGACAAGGTCGTTGTTGTTGTTGTTGTTGTTGTTGTTGTTGTTGTTGTTGTTGTAAACTATGAACCAGAAATAATTTGGAATAAAACAAATGTCTGAGACTACAACTTGAAGAACATATTTTGTTATAAAAGAATCTAACAAAGGTATGTCAGAAACATCATAATATACAACATTATGTACTAGTCTATGTCAGAAAGACAGTACTGATATGTTTATCGAAGATGCTCAGCTCTATGGCAGAGAATCTTGTAATGTGATGGAACATACTAGGAAGAACTTCATTGTACCGGGGAAATGATTTCTAAGAAGCACGCGCACCGCAGAATACATCCAGAACACCAAATGACCCACATTTGTGGAGAGACACGAATACCTACACTACTTTGCAAGGCACATGATGATGATGACGATGATGATTTGCGAATATGGAAGAAATATAAGCTGTAAATAATACCACTAATATGACGCATGAGAATAATACGTTAACAATATACTACCTTTGAGAGCTGCCGAAAAGTATTATATAAGAATTACACCAGAATAAGCAGAAACTGTATAATTTTATGTAAAATATTAATACGTTTAAATCACTTATTGGAAAACTGTTAATTTCAAAACATAAACAGCAGGAATACAACCTGCACCATTATCATCATCATCACCGGGCAAGTAAAAGTTTCTCGGTCTGGCCATTGTCTCCACTCTCACACCCAAAGTATCTACAATGTCCCGTGTCTGTCTTCGTTCTAGTCGACCCCTGCTTCTTCTTCCATGTCTTCTTCCAACAGAAAGCGGGTAGTACTGTCTACTGTCATTTGGTAATTGTCATATCTGACTAAGACCTGACTTCCTGTTTAATATGGCCAAAGAATGTTAATTGCACACACAGTATGAACTAGAACAGTGGTTCTCAACCAGTGGGGAATTCCCCCCTAGGGGGGAATTTTAGGATTTCCAGGGGGGGGGGGGGAAATTAAGATTATTTCAAGGTCATGTTAATACAAGAACCGATTACTTGATATTGCTCTCCCCTTCATACTTTACGGTACCGTACGTCTCACCCTTCTAAAATTCATTGTATAAAGTAAGTAGACACCACAAATCACGCCTTATGTGGACGTCTAGACTTGTTTTAGTATGTGCTATTAAATTTAGCATCCGTTATTACGTATACTGTGTAAAAAAAAAAGGGGAGGGGGGTTAGGTAGGAAATACGAAACGGGGGTTGACGTTCTGAAAATATGGTGAAGGTGGGCACGGGCCAAATTTTTAGGTAGAAAATACGAAAGGGGGGAATGACGTTCTGAAAATATGGTGAAAGGGGGGGGGGACACGGATAAAAAAAGGTTGAGAACCACTGAACTAGAACATGTATAACACGACACATTCTTCTACTGAAGGTAGGTAGCACCGTATATTACAATCGTATATTATAATTGACTGAAATTGTGAATAAGAGAAACACAAATATTCATATCTGATATAACAATATCCACTACATGACCGACTGGTTGGCACCTTGCCGTCTTGACAGGCGATAGTTTGTAAACTGGAGTCATACCTCTCCATAGAACACAGCCTATGCTGAATTTAGAGAACACGGCGTTGCCCATGTACCATGATCCTTCTCTTGGCCTGCCTAGATTACTCCAGAGGAAAGAGTTGTGTTGAGATGAGCTTAGAACCGACATCATTTCACTCAGGTCATTCCCAATCACCCAGCGAAGAGTCACACTACTAATCGTTCCCACCGCTATCTAATTGAAAGTTCTCCTGGTCTTCACTCTCAGTTTTGAGATTCTTCCAGAACCACAGCCGATCACCCGTAATCTCATTGTTTCCACATACAGGTCCTCAATCTGTTCCTCCGCCTGCTCCACCTGATCTCACAGGCACACGACCACCTCTCCCTTTGTCCATAGGTAATCTACCACCAAGAGGTGCATTCCCTACTAGCCTATAAGCCTGTTCATTCTCCCGCACTCCCTCATGGCCAGGGCAAAAAAATCCATACAATTCTCACAAACTATGACCTCTCATGCGAGCTGAGTCACACGACACATTCCTTTCTCCACCTTACTAAGCATACTCATTGAGTCCGAAATGAATACAATGTGTGTTGCCATGGTCTCCTCTAGCGAACGAAATACCTGGAACAAGACAAGCTGTCGAAGCTGTCAGATTAGCAAAGCAATGCTCTAACTGTCCGCTTGTCGGAGGTTCCATCTTAGACCAGTTGCCGATCAAGGCTTGGCGCCTGGTCTGCCCTTCCCTGCCAAGAAAGTAAGTCTTTAAGTTGCATTTCCTTGAACTAGGGCAAGCTTGTATCCTCCCAGTTGTGCTCCTCAGCCAGAAGAGCCACTAGTTATAGACATAACACATAATACAGTTTTAAACCAATGGGGGAGAGTAGATAACTATCGAAAGTAACACAATTATGCTTATTCAGTAACGATTTTACAAGGGATTAGAAAGTAAATAATTACCTACCTGAGACATGCGCGCGCAAACACACACACACACACACACACACACACACACACACACACACACACACACACACAGACAGACACACACACACACACAATATGTGTGTTCATAATTTCATGCCATTTCAATTTATTTTTGTTAATGTGTACTCCGATTACTTATTTGTGGATCCTCCCCACACCCTCACCCCCTTTCCAACCCGCTTTATATCCGTGTTTTATACGTAGAAAAGGACTGGTCGAAACGTTCGCTTTTATCTGAATGTGTCTTTCTTTTGCTTAGCTTAATAAACACATCTTACTTTTATTCATTTTCTATAACTTCAGTTGTACTTTGTCCAATTTTTAACACATTGTATTCTTATTATATTTCAGTTTTTCATCATTATCATAACTGCGTAAAGATTGGTTCTGTTAGCGGGGGATGTCAGAAAAGCCGAATCATAAATACCAAGGATCAGACTTTAGATAATGGTCAGCGTGTGTGTAAGACGTTTACAATGATTCACGCAATGAACCGTGTGATATTCCCAATAACGGTGAAGGATCTCCAGTTATGAAAATACAATGTTCCTTGCCATATGAAACCCGGCAATACCCCATGTTAAGGCAACATCACAACTGAAATGACCAAAGCCGTAGAAGAACATGCAATAGCCAGGTCACCAGATTGCCGAACACAATCCACGACTGAAAAACCCCTGCTAACTGATTTAAACCTTTTCACTACAATCCCAGTAACATCAGGAACCGTAGAATGTGATCAAAAATTTAAACAATTAACACAATAAGTTACTTAACAAAGATTTTGCTAACAAACATTAAGGAACTGGTTAGGAAGAAAATCCAACCAGAAATAGGCGAAGACAGTGTATCCTATAGTAGACAAGGATACAAAAACTTTTGTGTTTTTGCTGAGAACATAATTAGAGAGTTCTATAAAAGTAAACAATGAACTACGTCTTTGTTTCTTTCATTACACAAAGACATTTACAGAGTAAGATATACGGGTGTGATAAAAAAAAAACGTTTGCAGATCTTCAAATTTACGGGAAAGCACTTGGACTTGTAAAGAACATATATTGGAAAACAATAGGCTGTCATAAAAATTGAACATGTTGTAAGATCAATATCGTACAATCAAGAAAAGGGTGCGACAGGGATGTGTAATATGCCTATGCCTTTTTCCCTATTCATTCATTCATTCAGTAGCATGTCCTTTACAGAACCTCGCTCCCATAACAACCCTCCGGAAAACTTCTCGATCACAAGCAAGATGTCCCGCGTCTGATACACCCATCTGGAGATCATCCGCCACATCCTGCACCCATCTTCTCTTTGGCCTTCCTCTTCCTCTCTTCCCAGAGCGACAGAAGGGCAACGGAAGATGCGAAGGTACAATCTCTATGTAAGCAGGTTAGTGTTGAGTATCAATGAGTTCCTGTAAATAGAACTAGGTCCCGCTTGGCAACAACAAGCACCTAGGTACGGATAGAATTGATAGAAAATCTCAAACTGACTGTGAGAACTTATTAAATGTTATTACGTTTCAAAATCTTCAACATGACAGTTGGCTTCGTCATTTCCCTGCCGTTCCAGTTCTGAACTTTGCTCGTTTACTATTATAAGTTTTTTCCCTATTAGACGAAAATATTATGAGAAATGTAAAAGACAGGAGAGAAATCGCCATCGAAGTTTCATCGTTCTGTATAGAGCTTATAATATTGTATGCACGTGAGACCTGGACGATAAGCAGACAATCTGAGAAACATCCGATGGCAGCAGAAATCTAATTTCTAAAGACAAGGCAAAGAACACCATGGGCGGGTAGACAAAAGCAAATGAGACAGACCTTTAAGAAGCAGACGTAACCGCAAATGTGAGAAATTAGATGTAGCAGTCAGCATGTTTTGGGTATGCTATGAGGAGAAATAACTTGAAAACTGACAACTGACAAACAGTGGCAAAAAGGAAGAGATAAATTCCTTGACGATTAGGTCAAATGGCAGCCTCCTGATATGACGAATATGAATCGTGTGATATGGCGAATCATAATCACTCACGCATATCGACATGCCAAATGATGATGCTGAAAGGGCTACAGTACTTTACATTTAAATATTTCGTTGATAACAATTAAGAGAAAATAAAAATGTCATTTATAGTGGCATTATTCGTACTGAAGTAAGAGATTAAATTGATCAGGAATGACAGGACATTGCAAAGAAAGTAAACAAGCTAAGTGCTGCTTGTGGACTGGGCAATGAACAAAAAAAAAAAAAGACTAAGACGGATAATTAGCAATACCACGGAGAAGGCAGCAATAAACATCAGGATACAAGGTCCTCATACAAGAATAGGCGCCAAGTGTCTCATATATAATAAACGATGGCAGAAGTGGAAACGCAACCACTAATAGAATAAGAAAAGCCAAAATTAAAACCCAGTAATATAAACAAGATATTTTGGTCACTTGAAACGTCACGAAAGTTTGGAGAGAACAATAATGGAAGGGTATATGCCTGGGAAAAGAGGAAGAGGAAGGCCAAAGAGAAGATGGGTGCAGGATGTGGCGGATGATCTCCAGATGGGTGTATCAGACGCGGGACATCTTGCTTATGATCGAGAGGTTTTCCGGAAGGTTGTTATGGGAGCGAGGTTCTGCAAAGGACATGCTACTGAATGAATGAATGAATGAATATAAACAAGATATTCCCATCTAGAGAGATTTAAAGAGCAAAACAAAACTTTAAAAATAGGCAGATACTGTAGCAGTACTGTATAACGAAGAAGTATGAACAACGAGGAAACAATTAGAAAATCGAATCGAGGCTCTAGAATTGTAGGGTAAATGCATTTTATGAAAACAAAAGCAAACAAGCATGCATGTATGTAAGTGTGTATAGCGAGCTCTTTTATCACCACGAAGTGTACTGGTATTGGGTATGTGGTGCTAACGCCGTGTATAATCCAATCCGCACCGGTCAGTGATGTGTTTATAATCCAATCGGCACCGGTCAGTGATGTGTTTATAATCCAATCGGCACCGGTCAGTGATGTGTTTATAATCCAATCGGCACCGGTCAGTGATGTGTTTATAATCCAATCGGCACCCGTCAGTGATGTGTTTATAATCCAATCGGCACCCGTCAGTGATGTGTTTATAATCCAATCGGCACCGGTCAGAGATGTGGTCAATATCAGGTCTGCCGCCATTGCCCTCGAGAAAATATTCTGGTACAGTACTTATGTTTTCTGGATGGACCCAGGAATCGGTTCTGTGGAATAAATCCCCGCGGTGAGGGAGGTTCTAACATTTGACCACCGGTTGGCTAGCCACTATGCTACATCAGCTCCCATGTGTATGTATGTTTGTGTGTGCATGTATGTGTGTGTATCATATTACATTTCATTCTCCACCATTTATCCCCCACTGGAAAATTGTCCTCAACCAACTCAACTCCGAGCCGTCTTATACTTAGCTATCATCTCATGCAGCTCCGCCCATGAAGAATTCTTCGGTGTGCCACATACATTTTGCTGTTTTATGTCTATAACCAACCTCTCCATCTCTCTCATTTCTCTATGCCTGTGTCTTCTTCTTTCGCTTTTTATCCCCTACTTGGGCTTACGCCCTCTTATCTTTGACTAATCCCATGCGGCTACATCCACGCTCACTCCATAATATTTATTTATTTTTCTACTTATTATTACACGGACATGATATTAATTATTTTATGCATCTTATTTTTTCCCAGGATCAACATGTTCATTGCCTCCATAACTCTGGCTTATCTACGAGTCATCTTCATGCCCGCCGTATTACTGCTCTTCCGGGATATCAGAGAACGAATCAAAACCTGGAGACCCTGGCGCCGAACATCTCTTCGTGAAGATTTGGTTGTCAAATATGAGAAAAATACTTTATGATTGTCAGAAATAGTACTCGTAGTGAGAACAACGGTAGTCATTGAAGAAACACCAAATTTTAATTAATTGTAAGTTATAGGCGCTCACAGAAGTAAATATCAAAAGTAGCAAGTATTCTGCAGTAAAGAACAAGAGAGCGAATGAGTGTAGGTGATATGGGGAATACACTGATAATATCATAAGCGCTGTTGGTTGAGAGTTCAATGTCTGCTAAAAGAGGATACGTCTGGTCACAAATTCTTTCGTTCATCCAGCTCTACACGGGACTCAGAGGTGTTTCCAATGCAGCAGGGCTGGGTTCTGTACTGGACAAGACCTATTGGCCCGTCCTAGTCGTGCGTCCTGGGCAACATGTCCCTTTGGAGTCCTGGCTAAAGTCAGTAGGATCGTTGATTCCTCCGACTTCGGAGAGTGTCTGCCTGCACGGCGAGGAACCACCAGTCTCCACACCAATAAGCCAGACATGGGACAACGGATACTCACGCAAACCTCAGGTCCGGTATGACATCACACTGATGTTGGACAACAGGATGTCTTCATCCGACATACAGGAATACACGCTAGAGTTCACAGCCAGCGAACACAAGCAAGCAAGTTCTAAAAAATGTGATGCCCTATCACATCACAGAGGTTTATCATATTCAAGCTTCGAGACATGTCCCCCCACCCCCACCCCTTTTAAAAAACCAGGTAATTGGACAACTACATACCTAAAATTATAGCATCATTGGGCAGGTATGTCATCCACCTGAACCCACCCTTATAGGATATGGTCATAAGTGCACTTGCTAATTTGAGAATAACGCTATCAGTATTTGGATACGACGGGATCGAATCCCTGTTTACCTGTAGCTATTGTTTACTGTGGCCTTTACTTTTGTCCTTTACTTCTATGAGCACCGATCAATACTTGTCAATTTATTTTTCCATATTTTCAAATTATATTCACTACGCAAATGTGATATATACAAACAATTTCGACACATTTCACCAATGCAGAGCTTATCGAGGGAAATAAATGAATTAAGAAGAAACAAAAACAGGTCTCGTAGCGGGAAACAGATGTAGGCATTTGAAATATTGGGTCCATGACATTTTGTAAGTTTTAGTGCGCAGAGGGATAGATGACCAGATATCCCATCCCATAGCTGACATCGAGAGCTTGCAACGAACCCTCGCTCGACAGCGTTCGTGCCATTGTCAACGTAACATTCTAACCATTACAACAACGCGCCCGCTCCAGCGAATCAAGACGCGAGGAAAACACGTTACTGCTGAATATGACAAACGCTGAGAGAATGTGACAATAGTACGACTATAATTGACAGTCTCTGGAACCCATAGGTCAAACTAGAGATAGATCTAACCACACAGAGGAGAAAATCAGAGACACGGATGATTAACATGGGGAGAACATGAAGGGGTCTTCGGGAGATAAAAGCAGATAGGACAGTTTGACATGAATTGGTTGCGGGTCATAAAGTAGAACAGATTCTATATAATGGGTCATATTTTTGTTTAAAGAACAGAAGTAAAAGAAAACTAAGTTCACCAGACCGTAGAAGATGACTGTCCGCTATGGGGCCATTGTCATACATATAAACAGAACCGACTTATAAACTTATAATACAAACGATAAGTAACTGCCGTGATAATGTACTGACCATGGTAGATGCATATACGACGCCTGGACGCCTCACTTGGTTAAAGGTGACATGAGAGCAAGGAGGAATAGACGGCCAATCTTTCCCTCCTTATACAAAGCGATGGGTGCAGGCGTCAAATACTAACGACATTATCAGACGCGGTTTTAGGAAAGGACGATTCCGTAACATTCAATGTTGGTTGGAGATTTGACGATATTGAGGTTGTGAAATGACAAAGTGACAACGAAGAGAACAACGTAAGAAATGATATTTTATATATTCTTCAAGAAAGCACTTGTATTGGTAGGAGATGGCATAACGGAAGTTAATGTAGCAGACAATGTGGAATTGAGAGTTGAAGATATCGGTTATATGAAATGGGTCCGTGATGACGAATGACCGGATGATATCGAAACTGTTACAGGTAGAACCACCGACTGCATTGACATACATGTTGTTAACCAGCATGCATATTTCATTGGAGATCGTGTACAATGGAGGCTTGAAGATATGTTGCTGTTGTTTTTTTTTTCCCCCGCATATCCTTTAAAGGACATCGCTGTCAACATCAGCATCTTAAAGCTGATTGTTGATTTCTTGGCAAGATTGCACTCAGTAATTTGCCATTGATTTCTGAGCGACAGGCTCACATACCCCGTAAGTTACCAACGCGACGAGAACCGTTTCAGATACAATCCAAGAGAGCCTAGGCGTAGCTTTATATGGAAGAGCAGATGAAAACGTAACCGATAATGCTGAATGATGATTTAAGGATATTAGCTATGCCAGGTGGGAAAGTGACGAAGAAGTCACAGCGCCGGCGAAAGACATGGCAGACATAATAACAGTTTTCAGTGACATAAATAATGTTTCCAGAAAGTATTATTTCGTTGTAGATCACGTGGAATGCACAGCTGAAAATACTGGCAAAGTCATATTAAAAAGTGATGGCAAAGCTGACGGAGAAAATACTATTTGCTTCGACGTTCAACCTACAGAAGATACATAACAGACCTTTACGTTTCAAAATTGAATAAAGTATGGCATGGCTGGCTGAAGCTTTTGACGACGTGAAATGCGAAAGTTACAAAACCTGAACAATGACGAAATTATGAACTGACGAAGACATGAACTTACAAGAACTCGTGAAGACATGCACTTACCAAAACTAAACAATGACGAAAAAAATCAATGAAGCTGCAGCTTACAGAACTGGAGAAATGCGACTAGACCATAATCATTGGAGAGTTGAGGAATTCGCTGACGAACAATGGTAAATTGATAACAAAAATGTGGATCAATGAAACGATTTGGAATACAGACTCCAGGAGAACAATGAAGAAAATGTAGTTAATAGAGTACGAGGAACGGAGAGTTGTAGTTGGCCGTGGTGTGATATGGGTTGGTGATAACAAGGAGGATGGCCACTTTAGAAACATATCAGATATATGGAATCCTGTTGAATAGCGACGCGCTTAATATTTCCAGAATGACACATTTGATGCAGATAATGTGACGAGGAGAACTGAATATGATAATAGTAATATATTTAATTGACAATTTAATAGTGTAATTATTATGTAGTTGATAATTTAATAATGTCTTTATTATAATTTATCCTCTCCTATTCACATCTAACCACGTACACCATAATCACATTATTGATATACAACTTTATATCTATATGACAATGTAACTATTATAAAACTGTAATCTAGCCTGGTTTAATAAATTAAATTATCCGAAAAAAGATAACATACATACTATTTTTCAACATCACACCAACCACAGAATAAGCAGCACAAAGATCCAAGAAAATAGCACCATTTCAACTAAGCAGACAACATTCAAGAAACAGATGAACATATTTACTAAACATGTCCAACAATCACAGCCACACAAACTGCACTACAACAACTAATAGAAACACACACAAACAAGAACACTGACATATACAAAGCAATCTTCCTAACATACAATCCCTACAACGACAAAAGACAAATACGCAAAGCTGCTTGTCACATTAGCAGAATACAGACACCTAACATGGGCTAGTCGAAACGCTGTCACCCACAAGCAACACACAATTAGAAAATCCATCCGCCAAAAACTGCACCAATCAAGAGCCTTAAAAGTAATCGAGGAAATTCTGCCACTGAAACTCAAACAGACAGAGAAGCAATGAAACTGACACAATCAAAGTAAAACAAAAAAAGACGATATATCATAGGAATTACTTTCTACAACACAAGCATGGAAGCAGTGCAAGGCCATGAACAATTGTTATAAGAAACAACACACAAAACATATACAAATTAAGAAAACACGGCGGACTAGCATTACAAGACCGTCACACAACACTACACGCATTAAGAATTAACCATATAGGCCATCACATCAAACATCCAGACCAACATTCACTAGCATTATACTACGATGGAATTAGAATACACCGGCTTAGGAAAATAAACAATGTAACAACACCACTGATCACGCCCAAAGAAGAAGAACAAATTCAGTAAAGTGATAGTTGGTTCCAGTTTCGTGGAGAATTACGAATCTGTTGTCTATGTGTGTTTGTTGATATTGATTATACTTCCAGCCCCACAATTCTCTACTGCTCCGGACTCACCTAGCAAAATTACATTTTGAATGTTCTAAATACACAACAAACTCCAAGAACTATGAACCGAATGTTATAATCTCTACAATGAATGGTTTCCCTCTGAAGTCTGCCCCGCCCATCGATCTGTTTTTAATACCACTACATACCAGGAATGCCAGGATTTCAAACACTCAGCCATTACAAAACACCACCTTCAAGAAATGTACAACACACCGTCAGCAATTATACAATACCTGACAAAGACCACAAAAAAATTCAGGGATATCGAATTATAACCATGCAGAATACAATAGGCAAGCTGCTGGAGAAGGTAATTGCCAAGAAAATATCAAGCCAACTAGAGAGGCAAGGTGTTTTCCCACCCACCCAGGGTGGGTACCGTCCAAAAAGGGAAACCTGGACCAATGCAGCAGTCTTTGCCCAGGATGTCTATGAAGGTTTCCACTCAGGCACTGAAACCGTTGCTGCAGCGATTGATCTCGAGGACGCATACAACAGAGTACCACTGGATTTTTTAATGTTTCAGCTTCTCGAACTAAACATAAGTCCATTCCTCCTTAGTTGGATCGCTGCAGCCCTCTTCCAACGGAAAGTAGTTTTTAGATGTGGCAGTTGGACTTCGGAACCAACAACAATATATCCTGGCCTACCACAGGGATCACCATTATCTCCGGTACTGTTCAACGCCTACACAGTGAGAATCACCAGTGAGCAGATCACTGGACCTGGCAGGACATTGTCATATGCCGATGATGTTTTAGTGTATCGTCAGGGGAAGGATAGAGAGGAGGTTGCTGTGGAACTACAAACCGAACTCAATCGCATAAGTACTTGGTGTGATGAAGCTGGGGCAATGGTCAACCCAACAAAGGCAACAGTGACTTGGTTCTCGTTGAATAATCATATTGTCAACACTCCAACACCAACTGTAATGCTGTGTTCAGAGATGGTGGAAAGAACGCACGCAATGAATTACCTGGGGATACGGTTTGATCGAAGCCTTGCTTATAATGTGCACATAGACCAGGTGATAACAAAAGCCAAGCGGGGTTTGGCAGCGATGCGGGTGATGGCGGCAGCAAACTGTGAGCAGCGCCATCTATGTCTTCTGTACGAGGGGTTGGTCATGTCTGTTTTGGAGTATGCAATGGTAATCCTTACTCTCAGCCATAAGCAGATAGAACGGATGGAAAGGATACAGAATGAAGCTATGCGCATTATTCTTGGATGTACAAGAGATACAGAATGCAGGGCGATGCGCTACCTTCTTGGGTTTCCAACCATTGAAGAGAGAATACAAGATTGCAGGGCACGCGCCTACCCCAGAATTAACGCAAACACACAACATCCACTGCATAGTGAAATTAGGAAGGTGAAGGGCAGCAGGTTAAAAAGAGGACGGTCGTGGATGGGTCAAGCCGAAGACATTCTTCAACAGGTGTGTTCACTTGAGGACTTAGAACCTGGCGAGGAGTGGGTGCAAGTGCCAACAGACTTCTGCACATCCTTTTCAGTTTGCATCCAACTTGACAGAAAATGCAGACAAGAAAATCCGGCTGCTGTTGAGGCTGAAGTACAAGCGTTGATTTTCGAGAATTAGCTAGACGGTGACGCGGTCATCTACACAGATGGGTCGGTCGTCCGACATGTGAGAAGCTCATGGGCCTTTACAGCTCGGGCCGGAGGGAGAATTGTGAAGGAGGACTCTGGTGCTTTTACTGAAACCACAAGTAGCCTGACCATGGAAGTCATGGCAGTAAGTAACATGGCTCGAGACACAGACATTCACTAGGGCTTGTTTCCTTAGCGACTCAATGAACATGATCAAGAGGATAGAGGAGGGGTCGATCCGAAGAGAATGGTTGCTGCCTCTGGAGCGGTCTCGACTGGCAAAGATTAGTTTCATCTTAGTGCCAGGGCATGCGGGAGTACAAGGAAATGAGCGGGCTGACAAGCTCGCAGGTGAGGCTACTGTGGAGGGCGGACGCGCCATTGACCAGGCCGACATTCTGAATGCTCTACGAGAAGTAAGACTTTTGCGAGAACCAAGTGATGACTGTGAATCTACAACAATGGCCAGACTGCGAGAGCAGCAAATTAAAAGAGGTGTGGCCAAACAAGAACACTACGCAGGAAGCCAAAGAAGATTGATAAACCAACACAGAACTGGCGTCGTTAGCCGCTACACGCTGCGGGATTTGCTGAGGAGGGGATCCGAGCACTTATGGACTGAATGGTTCGATGTGCAATGAGGATGATCTGTCGACTAACTAACTAACTAACTAGTTAGTTAGTTAGTTAGCTAGCTAGTTAGTTAGTTAGTTAGTTAACTAGATAGCTAGCTGGTTAGCTAGCTAGCTAGTTAGTTAGTTAGTTACTTAGTTAGTTAGTTAGTTAGTTAGTTAGGTAGTTAGTAAGTAAGTAAGTTAGTTAGTTAGTTAGTTAGGTAGGTAGTTAGTTAGTTAGTTAGTTAGTTAGGTAGTTAGGTAGTTAGGTAGTTAGTTAGTTAGTTAGTTAGTTAGTTAGTTAGTTAGTTAGTTAGTTAGTTAGAAAACGAAACTAAACTTTGTCAACCGAGACCGCTCAAGAAACAGCAGCCACTCTCTTCGGACCCACCCCATCTTTACCCTCCTGAGCATGCAAATTGAGTCACTAAGGAAACATACTCAAGTGAATGTCTGTGTCTCGAGCCATGTTATTGCTTTACTTACTGCCATGTTTTCCAAAGTCAGGCTACTTGTGATCAAAGCAAAAGCACCAGACTCTTCCTTCAAAACTATTCCCCCGGCCTGAGCCGTAAAAGCCCATGAACTTCTCACTCGTTGAACAACCGACCCATCTGTGTAAATGACAGCATCACCCTCCAAAGGAATTCTCGAAGATCAAAGCCTGTACTTCCGCCTCCACAGCAGCGGGATTTTCTTGTCTGCATTTTCTGTCTAGTTGGTTGCAAACTGAAAAGGACGTACAGAAATATGTTGGCATTCGTACCCACTCCTCGCCAGGTTCTAAGTCCTCAAGTGAACACAGCTGTTGAAGAATATCTTCGTCTTGACCCATCCACGACTTTCCTCTTTTTAACCTGCTGCCTTTACCTTCTTAATTTCAATGTGCAGTGGATATTGTGTGTTTGCGTTGACTCTGAGGTTGGCGCGTGCTCTGCAAATTTGTATTCTGTCGCCAATGGTAGGGAAATCAAGAAGGTAGTCAATCGCAGTAAATAACTGGAGGCTTGACCACACGGTCGAGACAAGAACACGGAGCTGATCCACGACTCTGGTGATTAAATAAGATGGCAACAACTCACCGCCTACATTTACCGACATAGCACATAATGAATGAATGAATAGACTGCTTGAATATCAAGAAAACAGTATCAATGATGATGTCAAAGAAAAAGGTGACACCAAATTGTGAAATGGAAAAATAATGGAAAATTCTTCACCAAATGGTTAATTCTAAATACCTTAGGGTTAATAGGGGTATTTATAACGTCAGGTGGAAGATGCACAACAGTGATTACGAAAATAATGCAAAAGTTGCATTTAAGAAAATTAAATGTATCTTATGCAATAAGTCACTATAATTGAATATAAGAATGAAAGTGCCAAATTGTTATGTACAATTGTTTTGCGGTATGGCAGTGAATCTTGCAATGCAAATTTACACATTAGGAGGAATTTTGAAGCACAAGAAATGTCGTTCCTGAGACGAATGTTGCGAATTCCTTGGATTGAAAGATGTCAGAGTGCTGGGAGAGTCAGAGATAGTAGTAGGATAGACATAGATATTAGTAGGACAAGGACAGAGGAAAGTAAAGGACAAAAACAGGACATCATAGGGACTCTATACAAGAGTATACATAGAGAGAGACAGTAGAAGGAGGTAGTACTCCAAACTAGTGTTAGGACCAGACCTAGACAGGACACGCATGTGTCATAGCTAGGACATAACTAGGACGCGACGGGACTTACTCCCGTAATAAGACAGAATAACGTAAGCACGGGGATTACCCGTAAACAGACTGAACTTTAGTAGAGCTGTAGGACGAGGACTGGACAACTGGACAAACGTGGTAAGTGTGCCAGCACGCCGCACAGCTAACCGCACGAGAGAAGGGGACGAGAAACTGGACTGGACATGTGAATTGAGTCAGACGGAGACTGACAGTCGGTGTGACAAGACATCTGTGTTTTCCCTTACGGTGTAGAGTTTTAGAGAGAGCATAGTTACACTTAATCAATGATAGCCTATTAAGATTGAATAATGATTAACTGTGTTTGCTCAGAGAGCCGAATGTATCATAAATGATTAAACATGATTTTTGAATGTCCATTCACCCAACGATGTGTTTGTGATTTCGAGGGGTGAATGAAGGGTTCGCATGAAGTCAGGTTGTTGACAAAAGAGTTACTAACAACTAAGAGACAAATAGCTTTCTTTGGTCATGTGATGAGAAGTGAGGCATTGGAAAACATGGTGACAACCGGAAAGATCAATGGATCGATTCGGACCAGAAGAAATGATGCTGGATGTATTGAGATGGTGGCATGGAGGAATATCATCAGCAGAGTTGATGCAGAACCCAAAGATCGATATCTGTGGAGAGACATGAACGCCTACGCCTGGTGGCAGGGCACTTGATGATGATAATATTAAACTGACAGATAATCGTGAGTAAAATACTTTGGCCGTATTAAACATCTTGGATGGCAGACAAGTGTGATAGCCACTGGCATGCCACGGCTTCCCCGCCTGATATACTTGAATGAATCACCAAAACACGAGAAGTAGAGGGTAAGCTTTACTAGAAAAAGGATCACAAATAACACAAAGGACGTTGCAGCCAGAGTCTTCGTCAGCACATAAACAACAAACACATGCGGATACAATTACATTCTTAGCAAAATCTTTCGTGATGTGGCTCATTATACTATTTGTTCGATGTTGATAACATTCCAAGGCTCCCGATTTCCTGCAATAAATATAGAATTACATAATTCAAAAATTATATCCAGTATCATTTATGTCTATTCCATATTTTTATTAAGACATTGATCATTTATGGGACTCAATGCACTTAAAACTATGGCTGCAATGGACACAGAGCAGAGAATGCTCTTCACACTATACCAGCACTTGATCCTCTCAGTGATTGATTAAGGACTTGGACTGCTCACTGTCTCAAAGAGTCAGCTGGTGAAATTAGAGCGCATACAGAACGAAGCGATGCGGGTCATTCTGGGATGCACCAGAGACACTCCAGTAGTGTGTATGCGTTACATCCTTGGTCTGCCTACTGTTGCTGGTAGGCACAAGGTGATGCAAGCGAAGGCATACCTCAGAGTAGCTGCAGACACAGATCACCCGTTGCACGAGGCGCTGGACGTAGTTAAGGGTCAGAGACTGATAAGAGGGAAATTATGGATGGCTCAGGCGGAGGATACGATCAGACAGGTGTGCCCCTTGGAGAACATCAGGCGAGGAGAGGAGTGGGTCAGAGTGCCAGCCGTGCAGTCAGACTTGTGCAGAGTTGTAATAACATTGAGCCGGGAGTGCAGGGAGTGGCCAGCAGGGGCCACGGAAGTGGAAATTCAGCAACTAATTCAGGAAAGCCGGTCTCTCTGGCTGAGGGGTTACAACACTTTCTTCGTAATCTCGTTTGTCACGCAGAGTCTCGTAGCGGGAGCGAGCTGGGAGCGGTTCGTCCCCCGCTGATGACTTGCGGGACACTGAGCCGGCCGCTCAGAAAGCAATGGCAAACTACTGAGCGTAATCTTGCCAAGAAATCAACAGACAGCTGAAAGATGCTGCTGTTGACAGCGATGTCCTGCAAAGGATATGCGAATAAAAAAAAAAAAAAAAAATTCAGGAAAATTCTCGCCCGGGTGATGTGATTATCTACACGGATGGGTCAGTGTTGAGAGGTAGGAGAAGTGCCTGGGGGTTCTTGGCAAAAACTAATGGTCGGCGTTTGGTGCAGGAGAGCCTGGCGTATGATGACACTACATCTAGCTTAAGAATGGAGGTGGAGGCTGTCAGTGCAGCTTTCCGCTGGATAGAAAACACGGTACATACACACATTGTGATTGTAACTGACTCTGAAAGCATGCTGAGAAGTGTGAGAACAGGCAAGCTTCGTGCAGAGTGGCTTGCTTCGCTTCGGAGGTCACGGGTAGCAAGCATCACCTGGATCTTTTCTCCTGGGCATGCCGGTGTGCTGGGGAATGAACAGGCGGACAGATTGGCTGGCTCGGCAAAACTTGGTGGAGTATTGTTGCATGACAAGGTAGACGTGGTTGCGGCCTTGTGGGAGCACGTGTTCACCTCGGAGGAGCAGATGGATCACCATAGTCTGGTAAGAATGAGACAGCGAGGTGTGACGAGGGGATCTGGCCGACGCTCGACGCTCAGAGGAAAGGCGAGACTGACATATAATCAGATTGCTACTGGAACTATTAGTGTTGGAACTCTTCGCTGGCTGCTGGGGATGGGGACGGAGCGCTTATGGGAATGTCCCGAATGCTGTGATGTCGGTTCCTAAATCAATCAATCAATCAATCAATCAATCATTTATGTTGTGTTTTTGTCTGCACCCGGGGTCTTGTCAGGTTTCATATGGTTAAAAGCATTCTGAACTTCCATCTTCAAAACTGATTATCCTTCAATATTATTCTAATATCATGCTGTTCTTCATTTGTATAATATTAAAGATGTTTCACATAATGTAATCAAGCATTTAAAATCTGATCTCTTACTATTATGATTTTGCCATCTCTCATTTTTAGGCAACCCGTTAATGTGTGTGTTCTTTTGTGTGTGATGTCATTAATTCTTTTGTGCATTAATTTGGTGACGTGTTGGTTTTCCCAACGAATTTCCCTGCGATTTTCCTCAAGCCATGCTGTTTCGCTTCTGCACAATTACTTAATTTTCCTGTGAATCGCTTCATATTTTTCATGGTTATTTTTTTTTATTTATTCTTATTTCCATTAGTTTTAATATGCCTTCCGTCATCCGTTTCTTTTATCCTATCATCTTCATTTTTTGGGATAGTTGTTTCTGCAGCTTGGCTGATTGATTTCTTTAATATTTCCCACTGGTTGCTGACATCTTGAAATAATATTTCCTCTACGTTGAATTTTTTTAAATTTTTATCTCACCAGTCTTCAGTGCACGTAGATGAGCTTTCTGTCTTACCAAAATATGCGTGTGGTGATTTTAAAATACAATTTCATAATAATATTTTAAAAACTTAGAGTTTGTAAAATTACTATTAGCATGTGTTCATAGTTATATTAGAGTAACTGGATAATCTATTAAAAAAACATAATTAGCACTTATTTAATGTATCTTATACATATTAATGCAACATCAAATAAATAAAATATTGCATATAAACATATGGTGGACTTTTATTGGTAGGCTGAGTGACTATGCAATTATACACAGAGGTTGTCTATAGCTGTTCTATATGATATAAACTTGACAGTTATTTCAGATTTGGGATATTCGCAGAGTTAGTTCCGGGGTGTCATAAAACAGGAGCCCAGTGAGAATATTTCTTGCGTGTGGCTCAGAGAGTAAAATGACACAAACAATGAGGTAAAAGTTATCCATCATGGGTATTGGCCTTCCTCGTTGATGCTATAATGTTTAACCTCGAATCCTGGTTTCCTTTCACGGACGCTTGCAAAACTTGATGTCTAATACTTGTCTCCGGTCATAGATTCTTGGATAAATCGACGTCTAATTTTGATCTCCCATTATGGATGCATGGAAAAATCAATATCTTATGCTGGTCTTCCATTATGGACACTTGGAAAAATCGTCATAAAATGATGGTGTCCCATTATGAACGCTGGAAACATCGACATCTAATGTTGACATCCCATTATGAACACTGGATGCATCGACATATAATGCTTGTTATTTTCCATTAGGGAATTTTGAAATAGTTTCAAAATTCTGACTGGTCTCCCGTCATAAATCTTGGAGATCACGATAGCAAATCTGGCCTCCTGCCCTTTAAGAGATATCTATTTTGTAGAACAGTTTTAATATCCTTGCGTTTGTCCCTGATCAGATTGGAGACTGTTGTTTCAGTGCATTTATTGCGCAGTCTAGGACTATCAGAAAGAACCCGAGAGCCACAAATATCTTTATGCTCTATCACGTGTAACCCTGCTGTCCTGTTTGTCAGGTTATCCCGTTATGTTACGTTGTTATTCTTTCGTAGAAGGAAAAAAAATGATATTACAAGTTAAAAGAAATCCCATGACGTAGTAGATAGTGATGTACTTATTTCACGCCTTCAGGTTGGAAACAAGATCCCTTTCGATGCGTCAGGGCTTAGGGACTTCATACAAGTACGACGGTTTATTTAACAATAATCCACATTCAGCTTTGGTGTTCGGACATTCCGAGAGCTGTTTCGCACTCTCAACATTGGTCTTTTGACACTCCGACAGCTGGTTTGCAGAGCGTGAGTAAATAATGTTAACATATATTCGACACAAAGTAAGTGTGTGATAACCTGTGTGTGATACTATAGTGGGTATATGGTGATTGCCCTATTTTGTTTATAGATCATCAGCACTCAATGGGTTATTCGCCCTCTTTGAACTAGGGCGTAGTAAAAGCGTACTACTTCTACGACTAGTAGTTGCTACTACTTGTGAATACACAGGACTGATTTTGCTTGTGGGTTAGCTTGTCCTGTTACCAGCCTCCCTCATCATCAGGCGAACCCTCTCCGACTTCTGAAGCACTTATAATTGACGTCTCCAAGTCCAGGACGAGAAGTCAACATTTAAGTCCAGCTATTTCCCCGGGACAAGTCCAGGACGAGAAGTCAACATTTATATCCAGCTATGGTTCCAAATTGCTGTATGTAGCCGGGGCGCAGTGTTGGGGTGAGCGCCCAACATTGCTTAAATACCCCAATGGCTCGTGAATACATAACCTCTGCAGCAAAAGTCCAACTCCTGGCCTTCACGTGGCGGAACTGTTTTAACTAACAGGAGAAGGGGCGACGGCGAGTATCTGGCGCCGGAAAATAACCAGTGTGCTCTAGATGTGTATACAAATACATGCATGTGCAGACACGTGTGTGCGTGTGTACACATCTAAACTCGAGTGAGACCACAGTCCGCTCTAGCAAAGGAAAGGTGCTGAAGACGGAGGCAACCAGCCAGGAGGCGCACAACAGAAATCAGGATGCCACGCAATTACGCAAAATGGAATATGTCGACTGCTGCTAAACGTTATGGTGCTCGCCCTGCTTTGGACCCCCAGGCAGGTGGAGTGCCGGGCCCTATGTCTCGAAAGGGTCCAACCCCAACTACTGGAGGTCCTTCTCAGATGTCCTGTGGAGCCAGGGGACATGAGAATAGAACAGCTGGCCATACTAAACTAAGACTTAAAATAATGCACTGGAATGCGGAGGGAGTCAGCAACAAAAAAGTAGAATTAGAAAACATCCTGGACAAAGAAAAAGTAAGCATATGTTGCTTGCAAGAAACTCACCTCAACGAAAATATAGCCTTCAAAATCAGAGGCTACCAGTGTTACCGATCTGACCGAAAGGACAGGCGAAAAGGTGGGATACTTACCCTTGTAAAAAATAATATCACTGCTTCCCAAATCGAAGTCTATATGGAAGGGGCTGAGTATCAGACACTTAAACTTAAAACAGGCTATACAGACCTACATCTGATCAATTGCTACTGTCCAAGTGACCGTCCACAGGCACTGGACACACTACCATTAACAGAAAAAATGATTGTGTGCGGCGATTTCAACAGCCACTCGCAGAGTTGGGGCTATGATCACATGGACCAGAGAGGAGAGAGACTGGAAGACTGGCAGGATGAGAATAGATTCATCTTGGTTAACAAGCCGTCCGACCCACATACTTTCTACTCGAGATCATGGCACTCTACAACTACACCTGACCTGGCTTTTCATTCACCAGACCTGGAGTGGAACATTATACGAATTGTTGGGAAACAACTAGGTGGCAGTGACCATCGACCAGTCTTTCTAACTGTAGAAAATGAGCTTGTAAGTGAAAGCAGCACCCTCTCGAGGTGGAACTACAAGAAAGCAGACTGGGCAGTGTACAAGCATCGCACCAGCATACTGGTTAGAAACCTGAACACTGAGAAAGACATAAATAAAGTAGTTGAAGAGTTTGGGAAATGCATACTACAGGCAGCGCGAGAAACAGTACCAAGAGGAGCCCGTAAACAATATAAACCCTACTGGAGTAGTGAACTGGAACAGTTGCATAATGATGTGGAAGTATGTAGAAAGCAAGCAGAGGCCACACCCAGTCAAGAGCACCACAATAAATTCCAGCATGCAAAAGCCAAATTTCAAAGGGCCAAGCTGCAGGCTAGACGGAAAAGCTGGCAGGAGAAAACAGAGTCTCTGAACTTTGAAAGAGACACAAGGAAATTGTGGAAGCTAATAAAACAACTTAACGATGAGGGCACAGGGAGAAACTCAAAAATTGCACTACATAAAGATGGAAACATCTTAACAAGAAAGCAAGCAGCTGACCATTTTGCGGACTCATTCGCACAAGATAACAATATCAAAATCAGTCCAGAGAAACAACAAGAGATTCAAGAGAAACGGCAACATACAGGACAGAAGGAAATAGTACATGAGGTTCTGGAGGCACCCATCACAATCAGTGAACTGGAGCTAGCCATATCAAAATTGAAAATGAGAAAGTCACCAGGAGCTGATGGTATCTCCAATGAAATGATCAGGAACCTAGGAACAGAGGCCAAAGCAAAGCTGTTGCAGATCTTCAATAACAGTTGGACCTTAGGCAGTGTCCCACAAGCCTGGAGAGAAGCAATCATGATACCCCTCCTAAAATCAGGGAAAGATAGTTCCATTGCCTCTAGCTACAGACCAATTAGCCTCACCAGCTGTCTCTGCAAAACACTGGAGCGCATCATCAATCACAGACTGCAGTGGTACATTGAAAGTAAAAACATCCTTGTGCCACAGCAGGCTGGCTGTAGGCAGTGCTACTCTACGAAAGATCAGACAACCTACCTCTCTCAAGAAATTGAGGATGCATTCCAAGAGAAGAAGCTGGTGCTTACGGCATGGATAGATTTGAAGAAAGCCTTTGACGAAGTCTGGAAAGAAGGTCTGATGAATAAACTGAGAAACTGCAAAGTCAATGGAAGAATGTACAAATGGGTGAAAGCATACTTGCACAACAGAAGAGCCCGAGTACAGATAGACGGACTAAAGAGCAAGAAAGTACTACTGCGTCACGGAGTTCCCCAGGGCGGAGTATTGTCCCCCACACTCTTTCTAATCTTCATCAATGATCTCGTTGCTAATCTACCGCATGGAATTAAAGCCGCAATGTATGCCGATGACCTGGTTCTATGGAGCACAAATGAACATGCATCAGTGGCCACCAGATTACTACAAAGAGCTGTAGATACATTTGTTGCATGGGCAAATAGATGGTGTGTCAGCATAAACACTGACAAGTGCAGCACCACCCTATTTACCCTCTCTCCAAAACAAAAGGCAGGGACCATCCAGATAAATGGAACACCCCTACGAGAAGATAAAGAACCAACATACCTTGGAGTAACATTTGATGGCAGGCTGACATGGAGAAAGCACATCAACAAAGCAGTAGCAAAAGCCAGAAGGAAAATAGCCATCCTGAGAAAGCTAAGTGGAACCACATGGGGAGCCAGTGGGAAAATACTTAGCAAAGTTTATCAACAGAGCATACGACCACACCTGGAATACGGGTCAACTGCATGGTGTTCGGCAGCAAAAACCACACTACAAGAGCTGGACAAAGTGCAAAATCAAGCACTTAGAGTCACCACAGGAGGGATGAGATCAACCCCTATAGTGGAAATGGAGAAGATGGGGAGGACACAAGCACTGAGTGAGCGCAGAGATACGAAAACGCTAATACAAGCAGAAAAGTTCCTCAGCTTGCCAGGCCACCCTATGAAGAACAGATTTGAAAACCTAGCTATGGGGCGGTTGAAAAGAAGTAGTTTTATCCACCAGGCCAAACGACTCTGCAGAGAAACCACCGATCTGCCCACAGTTGGTATCCCCCTAACAACTATTCCAGAGCGAACTCCACGGAAAGATGAGCATAGACTATCATTACAAATCCAGACAAAAGTGAGAGGAATATTTGACAAGGAAGATCAGAACAGTGTGCAGCGCAGAACAGCCACTCTCAGCTTCCTTGATGAAGAATACCCACAGGACCTCTGGATCCGAGTCTACACAGATGGATCAGCACAAAATGCTGTTCGAAATGGAGGAGCGGGAGTGTACATAGAATACCCAAATAATACCAGGGACACAGCTAGAGTACCGACAGGAAAGTACTGCCATAACTACGATGCTGAAATTGAGGCAATCAAGATAGCAACAGAGAAATTACTAAATACCAGCAATGGTACACAACCTGTGGTGCTATTGACAGATGCAAAATCAGTACTCGAGGCGCTCCTGTCTGGGAAATTACCAGTACTAAGGACACTACTTTCTGAACTTAGCAGTCAGCATAAAGTCACCATACAGTGGATACCATCCCACTGTGGAGTACCCGGGAACGACAGAGCTGATCAATTGGCTAAGGAAGGAGCCAAAGAAGAACAGCCTGATGTGCCTGTAACATACCACCAAAAGAAAAGAATGATCAAATCAGTCAGAAAGCCACCAAAACCTGCTCAAGATGACTACCACTTTATGGATAGACCAGAACAAGTCATTATTCTGCGCCTCAGAACAGGGCACAATAGATTACGCAACCACATGTATACAAAATTCAAGATTGGTGAAACAGCCATGTGTACATGTGGATTGGCGTCGCAGACAGCAGAGCACATACTCCAAGACTGCCCAAAATATAACATATCTAGGCAAACCTTCTGGCCTAGAGAGACGACAGTGGAAGATAAACTCTATGGACCGCTGTGTGAACTGAAAAAGACAGTTCAATTCATACAAGAGACAGCACTGCAGTTATAGACATATTTCAAGCGAACGAAAGAAGAAGAAGAAGAAGAAGAATATCCAGCTATTTCCCCAGGACAAGTCCAGGACGAGAAGTCAACATTTAAATCCAGCTATTTTCCCAGGACAAGTCCAGGACGAGAAGTCAACATTTAAGTACAGCTATTTCCCTGGGACAAGTCCAGGACGAGAAGTCAACATTTAAGTACAGCTATTTCCTCAGGACAAGAAGTCAACATTTAAATCCAGCTATTTCCCTAGGACAAGTCCAGGACGAGAAGTCAACATTTAAGTCCAGCTATTTCCCGAGGACAAGTCCAGGACGAGAAGTCAACATTTAAGTCCAGCTATTTCCCCAGGACAAGTCCAGGACGAGAAGTCAACATTTAAGTACAGCTATTTCCCCAGGACAGTCCAGGACGAGAAGTCAACATTTAAGTACAGCTATTTCCCCAGGACAAGTCCAGGACGAGAAGTCAACATTTAAGTCCAGCTATTTCCCCGGGACAAGTCCAGGACGAGAAGTCAACATTTAAGTCCAGCTATTTCCCCAGGGCAAGTCCAGGGCGAGAAGTCAACATTTAAGTCCAGCTATTTCCCCAGGGCAAGTCCAGGACGAGAAGTCAACATTTAAGTCCAGCTATTTCC
Source organism: Cepaea hortensis (assembly GCA_963921405.1). Lineage (NCBI taxonomy): Eukaryota > Metazoa > Mollusca > Gastropoda > Stylommatophora > Helicidae > Cepaea > Cepaea hortensis. Next base: position 27,492,633 of record OY992888.1, on the reverse strand, counting down.
CCCGGGACAAGTCCAGGACGAGAAGTCAACATTTAAGTCCAACTATTTCCCCAGGGCAAGTCCAGGACAAGAAGTCAACATTTAAGTCCAACTATTTCCCCAGGACAAGTCCAGGACGAGAAGTCAACATTTAAGTCCAACTATTTCCCCAGGGCAAGTCCAGGACGAGAAGTTAACATTTAAGTCCAACTATTTCCCCAGGGCAAGTCCAGGACGAGAAGTCAACATTTAAGTCCAGCTATTTCCCCAGGACAAGTCCAGGACGAGAAGTCAACATTTAAATCCAGCTATTTCCCCGGGACAAGTCCAGGACCAGAAGTCAACATTTAAGTCCAGCTATTTCCCCAGGACAAGTCCAGGACGAGAAGTCAACATTTAAGTACAGCTATTTCCCTGGGACAAGTCCAGGACGAGAAGTCAACATTTAAGTACAGCTATTTCCTCAGGACAAGAAGTAAACATTTAAATCCAGCTATTTCCCCAGGACAAGTCCAGGACGAGAAGTCAACATTTAAGTCCAGCTATTTCCCGAGGACAAGTCCAGGACGAGAAGTCAACATTTAAGTCCAGCTATTTCCCCAGGACAAGTCCAGGACGAGAAGTCAACATTTAAGTACAGCTATTTCCCCGGGACAAGTCCAGGACGAGAAGTCAACATTTAAGTCCAGCTATTTCCCCAGGACAAGTCCAGGACGAGAAGTCAAGATTTAAGTACAGCTATTTCCCCAGGACAAGTCCAGGACGAGAAGTCAACATTTAAGTACAGCTATTTCCCCAGGACAGTCCAGGACGAGAAGTCAACATTTAAGTACAGCTATTTCCCCAGGACAAGTCCAGAACGAGAAGTCAACATTTAAGTCCAGCTATTTCCCCAGGACAAGTCCAGGACGAGAAGTCAACATTTAAGTACAGCTATTTCCCTGGGACAAGTCCAGGACGAGAAGTCAACATTTAAGTACAGCTATTTCCTCAGGACAAGAAGTAAACATTTAAATCCAGCTATTTCCCCAGGACAAGTCCAGGACGAGAAGTCAACATTTAAGTCCAGCTATTTCCCGAGGACAAGTCCAGGACGAGAAGTCAACATTTAAGTCCAGCTATTTCCCCAGGACAAGTCCAGGACGAGAAGTCAACATTTAAGTACAGCTATTTCCCTGGGACAAGTCCAGGACGAGAAGTCAACATTTAAGTCCAGCTATTTCCCCAGGACAAGTCCAGGACGAGAAGTCAAGATTTAAGTACAGCTATTTCCCCAGGACAAGTCCAGGACGAGAAGTCAACATTTAAGTACAGCTATTTCCCCAGGACAGTCCAGGACGAGAAGTCAACATTTAAGTACAGCTATTTCCCCAGGACAAGTCCAGAACGAGAAGTCAACATTTAAGTCCAGCTATTTCCCCGGGACAAGTCCAGGACGAGAAGTCAAGATTTAAGTCCAGCTATTTCCCCAGGACAAGTCCAGGGCGAGAAGTCAACATTTAAGTCCAGCTATTTCCCCAGGGCAAGTCCAGGACGAGAAGTCAACATTTAAGTCCAGCTATTTCCCCCGGGACAAGTCCAGGACGAGAAGTCAACATTTAAGTCCAGCTATTTCCCCAGGATAAGTCCAGGACGAGAAGTCGAAATTTAAGTCCAACTATTTCCCCAGGGCAAGTCCAGGACGAGAAGTCAACATTTAAGTCCAACTAATTCCCCAGGACAAGTCCAGGACGAGAAGTCAACATTTAAGTACAGCTATTTCCCTGGGACAAGTCCAGGACGAGAAGTCAACATTTAAGTACAGCTATTTCCTCAGGACAAGAAGTCAACATTTAAATCCAGCTATTTCCCTAGGACAAGTCCAGGACGAGAAGTCAACATTTAAGTCCAGCTATTTCCCGAGGACAAGTCCAGGACGAGAAGTCAACATTTAAGTCCAGCTATTTCCCCAGGACAAGTCCAGGACGAGAAGTCAACATTTAAGTACAGCTATTTCCCCAGGACAGTCCAGGACGAGAAGTCAACATTTAAGTACAGCTATTTCCCCAGGACAAGTCCAGGACGAGAAGTCAACATTTAAGTCCAGCTATTTCCCCGGGACAAGTCCAGGACGAGAAGTCAACATTTAAGTCCAGCTATTTCCCCAGGGCAAGTCCAGGGCGAGAAGTCAACATTTAAGTCCAGCTATTTCCCCAGGGCAAGTCCAGGACGAGAAGTCAACATTTAAGTCCAACTATTTCCCCAGGGCAAGTCCAGGACAAGAAGTCAACATTTAAGTCCAACTATTTCCCCAGGACAAGTCCAGGACGAGAAGTCAACATTTAAGTCCAACTATTTCCCCAGGGCAAGTCCAGGACGAGAAGTTAACATTTAAGTCCAACTATTTCCCCAGGGCAAGTCCAGGACGAGAAGTCAACATTTAAGTCCAGCTATTTCCCCAGGACAAGTCCAGGACGAGAAGTCAACATTTAAATCCAGCTATTTCCCCGGGACAAGTCCAGGACCAGAAGTCAACATTTAAGTCCAGCTATTTCCCCAGGACAAGTCCAGGACGAGAAGTCAACATTTAAGTACAGCTATTTCCCTGGGACAAGTCCAGGACGAGAAGTCAACATTTAAGTACAGCTATTTCCTCAGGACAAGAAGTAAACATTTAAATCCAGCTATTTCCCCAGGACAAGTCCAGGACGAGAAGTCAACATTTAAGTCCAGCTATTTCCCGAGGACAAGTCCAGGACGAGAAGTCAACATTTAAGTCCAGCTATTTCCCCAGGACAAGTCCAGGACGAGAAGTCAACATTTAAGTACAGCTATTTCCCCGGGACAAGTCCAGGACGAGAAGTCAACATTTAAGTCCAGCTATTTCCCCAGGACAAGTCCAGGACGAGAAGTCAAGATTTAAGTACAGCTATTTCCCCAGGACAAGTCCAGGACGAGAAGTCAACATTTAAGTACAGCTATTTCCCCAGGACAGTCCAGGACGAGAAGTCAACATTTAAGTACAGCTATTTCCCCAGGACAAGTCCAGAACGAGAAGTCAACATTTAAGTCCAGCTATTTCCCCAGGACAAGTCCAGGACGAGAAGTCAACATTTAAGTACAGCTATTTCCCTGGGACAAGTCCAGGACGAGAAGTCAACATTTAAGTACAGCTATTTCCTCAGGACAAGAAGTAAACATTTAAATCCAGCTATTTCCCCAGGACAAGTCCAGGACGAGAAGTCAACATTTAAGTCCAGCTATTTCCCGAGGACAAGTCCAGGACGAGAAGTCAACATTTAAGTCCAGCTATTTCCCCAGGACAAGTCCAGGACGAGAAGTCAACATTTAAGTACAGCTATTTCCCTGGGACAAGTCCAGGACGAGAAGTCAACATTTAAGTCCAGCTATTTCCCCAGGACAAGTCCAGGACGAGAAGTCAAGATTTAAGTACAGCTATTTCCCCAGGACAAGTCCAGGACGAGAAGTCAACATTTAAGTACAGCTATTTCCCCAGGACAGTCCAGGACGAGAAGTCAACATTTAAGTACAGCTATTTCCCCAGGACAAGTCCAGAACGAGAAGTCAACATTTAAGTCCAGCTATTTCCCCGGGACAAGTCCAGGACGAGAAGTCAAGATTTAAGTCCAGCTATTTCCCCAGGACAAGTCCAGGGCGAGAAGTCAACATTTAAGTCCAGCTATTTCCCCAGGGCAAGTCCAGGACGAGAAGTCAACATTTAAGTCCAGCTATTTCCCCCGGGACAAGTCCAGGACGAGAAGTCAACATTTAAGTCCAGCTATTTCCCCAGGACAAGTCCAGGACGAGAAGTCGAAATTTAAGTCCAACTATTTCCCCAGGGCAAGTCCAGGACGAGAAGTCAACATTTAAGTCCAACTAATTCCCCAGGACAAGTCCAGGACGAGAAGTCAACATTTAAGTCCAACTATTTCCCCAGGGCAAGTCCAGGACGAGAAGTCAACATTTAAGTCCAACTATTTCCCCAGGGCAAGTCCAGGACGAGAAGTCAACATTTAAGTCCAACTATTTCCCCAGGGCAAGTCCAGGACGAGAAGTCAACATTTAAGTCCAACTATTTCCCCAGGGCAAGTCCAGGACGAGAAGTCAACATTTAAGTACATCTATTTCCCCGGGACATTCCCTGCTGCCCATACTGGACTGGGTCAGCCTGGAAGCCCAGGTCACTGGATCAAATCCCCCTCGATGTGGAATCGAACCCATGACTACAGGGCGGCAGGCCAGTGTGCTAGCCACTGCGTTATCACGGCTCCCATTCGATACATGTTAGTTGTATATCCTTTTATAGGATGTCGCAATCGACCCCAGCAGTTTTTCTGAGTGTTTTTCTTCTTTGCAAGTTTTCGTTCAATAATTTCGCCATTGCTTTCTAAACAACCAAAACTAATACCATTGTATGAAAACCAGCGCATATATATATATATATTTGCTTGGAGAGAATTTCTATGATATTTGTTGGAGAAATGTTCTATGATATTTGCTTTGAGAAAATTGTATGACATTTGCTTAGAGAAAATTTTACGATATTTGCTTGAATAGAATTTCCATGATATTTCTTTGAAGAGAATTGCTGTAATATTTGCTTGTCGAGAATTTCTATATTTGCTTGAAGAGAATTTCTTTGATGTTTCCTTGGAGATACCTTTTTTAATGATATTTGCTGGGAGAGAAGTTTTTTTTCATATTTGCATGGAGATAATTTCATGATATTTGCTTGAAGTGAATTTTTATGATATTTGCTTGGAGAGATCTAGAAGTTGAATGTAGTAGAATGTGTACTTTGCCATTTCGATTCCTTTTTGATAATTTGCGCGTTATATGATCTTCTCTATCTCTCGAGACGAAACACCCAACGGAGGAGGAGGGAGGAGGAGGAGGTGGAGGAGGAGGAGGAGGTGGAGGAGGAGGAGGAGGATGAGGAGGAGGAGGTGGAGGAGGAGGAGGAGGTGGAGGAGGAGGAGAAGAAGAAGGGTAAGAAGAAGCAGATGAAATAAGAGAAGGAGAAGAAGGGGAGGAGAAGTAGAATGAGAAGTAGACGGAATAGGAGGAGGAGAAGAAGAAGGAGGAGGAGGAGGGGAAGGAGACGAAGAAATAATAATAATAATAATAATAATAATAATAATAATATATGTAATAATTGTCAACCCACATGTGATGCTTGTTTACGTTATGTATTCCAGAAAATCATTACAAACCGCATCCAAAGACGTCGGCACTACTTTTAAGACAGGACTGGGAGTTGAACACCGAGCTTCGTTGTCACATTCGGGTATACTACTATTACTTCGCCTCAACAATACAGCCTACGACAGAAACATTATACCACACCTCAACAATAAATCCTACAACAGGGGAGTTCATATCGCAACTCAACAATACAGCCTACGACAAGAACTTTATACCGCACTTAGGGAATACAGCCTACAACAGTAGACCATGTCGACTAATTTTACTATTGAGAACAACTCGTCAGTGTGGGTAAATTACAGTTCACCTGAAGAGGACTATTACAGAGTCCTCGTTATAATTCTTATTACAGTAGAATCAACCATTGCAGTTGTTGGTACACTGGTCAACGTATGGTTTATTGCAGCTTTATTGCTATCGCCGGAAATTCGCGCACCGATCCGCAACAAAATTATCTGCATCATGCTGGCTGTTAACTTAACAGACGCCGTGATAGTTTGTCCGCTTTCTATAGCTCAAGGAGCTGTGTATCTTATTGATGTCTACGACAGTTTTATTTGTTCCATGGAATCAATTAGCGATAACATACACCACATCCAAAACTTTCTCAACAACTGGTACCTGGTAATCCTCTTGTGCATGTACACGGCTCGGGTCATGAACTTTGAACCAAAATTCACCCCTCTGTGTATAAAAATGTTAACTGTTGCTATTTTTACAGTCCCGTGTGTAATTGCTTTATTGTTCGTGCCGCTAACAATGCACAGTTATTATTATCGTAAATATGTCAACGGCTGCATGATAGCCACCTTCGAATCATTTAAGGTCTACGAATCTTTTGACACAGCTGTCCCCCTGACCCTGGCAAGCTTACTTCTGCTGGTGACGTCAGTGTTGAAGTGCAGACGATATCCTCAAGGACGTTCGTCTGACTCTCTCCGCGCCCAGCTCACAGACGACGGGTCGCAGATCGATCCCTTGTACACGTTCGTCGCTATCCTGGCCGTTGCGGTCACGTCTGATTTCTGCTTGATTTTGATCTGCATTAACCCTATACCATTTATGAGATTTGGATTCAAGACTTGGTAAGCAAAACATATATTTCATTTTCATGCTAATCATGGCGTGAGTGGCAGAGGGGTAAGAATGTTCGCCTGTCACATATTGAAACGTGTGTTCCATATGCCGTGATTTAAGAAAGCATACCATGTACTGTATATTTATTTGGCGACTTCTTTGGTAAGCGACCATTAATCATCAACACTGAAGACAAAACTCACAGAAGACGCCAGCAAGGATACTTGTGCCATAATAAAAACATGCTACACGTGGAGGACGTTTATTTGGTAGCGCTGTCGTCTTTTACTGCAGAGGGTTTTGATTCATACGTGACTACTACTACTACTATTACTACTATTACTACTACTACTACTACTACTACTACTACTACTACTACTACTACTACTACTACTACTACTACTACTACTACTACTACTACTACTACTACTGCTACTGCTACTGCTACTGCTACTGCTACTACTACTACTACTACTACTACTACTACTACTACTACTACTGCTACTGCTACTGCTACTGCTACTGCTACTGCTACTGCTACTGCTACTACTACTACTACTACTACTACTACTACTACTACTACTACTACTGCTACTGCTACTGCTACTGCTACTGCTACTACTACTATTTATCAGGCTTGGCCATGGGAATGTTATTCCCATTGGAATCCCATGGGAAAGGTCCCATGGGATGGGATGGGACAGGCATAAATTACCATGGGAGGGGATGGGACAGAAAAATATGTCCCATGGGCAAGCCTGCTATTTATAAATAAACACACATGTATTGCTTGGCGCTCACAGAAGGAGAAGAAAGAAGCAGAGACTAGAGGACGAACTAGGCAACATAAAATCTGAAGGCTATAGTTACGGACTGGGTTTCGAATCTGTCACCTCCAAATGACGACAGCGTTTCGCTGCAAAAACAAATGTACTACGCTGCAGCGAAACGCCGTCCTCTGGTCTCTGCTTCTTTCTTCTCCTTCTATATGAGCCAAATAATATACGTGTGTTTATTTATAAACTGTCTTAGTGGCCTCAACGGATTCCCCAATTTATGCTACTACTACTAATAGTTACCACAACCAGAGTGTGCACAAGACTGATTCTTCGTGGGGATTAGCCTTCCCTGTCACTTGTGTCTCAAGGCACCAGGCGAACCCACTCCGACATCTGAGGTACTTGGTATTAATTTCCTCAGTGGAAGACGAGAAGTAATCATTTAAGTCCAACTGACAGGTATGTAGAACGAATCCACTACCGCGGTCACCAGATAAAATTTATGCGCGAGAGCATTTAATATTTAGGCCACATTAGTCTCCGTCATAATAGTATGTGTGTAGTTATGCCAATATTAAGACTACTGTAGGCTTGGATAAACGAACATGGCCTCTAATAAGTTTTTTATTTGAAATAAAAAGATGGTCCACAATCGTGTTTCCACCTCTAAGGCACTATAAAGTAACGATTGTGCGCACAAACCATATTGTATCTTCTAAAAAGGGATACCCAGAGACTGTTCTTTCTTTGACTCGCTCGCTTTGAACTTAAGCGTAGTTTATACACGAGTGCTACTTCTAATGCATTCATTCAGTAGCATGTTCTTTGCAGAACCTCACTCCATAACAAGAGTCTGGAAAACATCTCGGTCATAAGCAAGATGCCTTGCGTCTGATACACCCATCAGGAGTTCATCTCCCACATCCTGCACCCATCTTCTCTTTGGTCTTCCTCTTCCTGTCTTCCCTTGCATTTACTCCTCCATTATCGTTCTCTCCAAACTTTCATGACGTTTCAAGTGACCAAAATGTTACAATGTTGTTTGTTTTGTTATCTTTAGTAGCCTCGGGTGGCGGGGTAGGGGTATTCCACTATCAAAGGAGAAGTAAGGTGCCCCCTTCCTTCCTATAGCTTAGGGGACACCCTTGGGCAAGGTGGAGTACCTGTTTAGCCTCCAGCTCAGGGTTGAGGTAAGCCATAGGTGCAGGTGGTGGATGAAGTTAATGAGCAGCCGAAGATAGTTGTAGGTTATGGTCGCCAGCTTCATGACGGTAGGCAGAGGATCTCTTTTTTTTTGGGGGGGGGGGGGGGGAGAGAGAGATAATGACTACGGTCATTGACCAGTATGGTCACTACTAAGCAGGAAAGCAATGGCAAACTACCTTCTTTAACAATGCCAAGAAAATTATGTTTGGTGGTCGCATCGAAAATCAGAGAAACAGAGTAAAAGGGTGCTCTATGGGAGCAGCCTCGCCCGGTACGGGTAGTCATGTGCACCAGGTGTCTACAGACCGTCAGTAGGCTACTGGGTGCAAAAGATTACTATAATTGAAAGTAGGAGCTTGGAATGCTAAAACATTGAGTGCAGATGGAAAATTAGAAAACATCAAACAAGAAATGGAAAGAGAGAAGGTTAGTATATTAGGAATGTGTGAAACGAGATGTAAAGGGGCAGGGATCAAGACAGGAGAGGATTGTAAGATTATAGTATTTATTTTGGGGGAGAAGAACGGCAAAGAGGTGTAGACATTATATTGGATCGGCAAACATCAAATTCTGTTAAAGTTTTGACTGTGTCAGACAGAGTTCTATTAGTTAAATTAAACGGAAGACATTTTAAAATAAATGTTATTCAAATATTTGCTCCAAGAAGTGAATGCAGAGGAATAAAATATAAAAGAATTTAATAATGACATGGAGTCTGCTTTGAAGAACTGTAAAAATATCAGAAATAAATATCATAATGGATGATTTCAACGCAAAAGTAGGAAATCAAAGTGATGGATGCAGTGTAGGCAACCATGGTTTGGGTGAACGAAACTAAAGAGACTTGTAGAAAGGGCAAAAGAACAGGAAAAGATTATAGAAAACACATGGTTAAACGGCATCCTAGAAGATAATGGACATGCAAGGAGTGTAGACAGCGGGAATAAAAACCAAATAGATTACATCCTGATTAGCAGAAGGTTTCGAAATGCGTTAACAGTCGTAAAAACAGTTCCTAATGCAGACTGTTACAGTACTCACAGATTAATTACAGCCATACTGAGGCTAAAGTTAAAGAAAGTCAAGTATACAACATGAAACACTCAATATGATTTGTGCAAATTGAAAACTTACAAAGAAATACAGGATAATTTTAACGTAGAAGTATAGAACAAATTTAACAAATTGTCTGATCTAGAGATCATATTAAAAGATGTGGATGATCAATGAGAAATGTTGAAGAATTCAATCAGTTTGACTCCAGAAAAAAACTATTCAAAAATTAAAGAAAGTGGCTCGTAAGACATGGATGACTGAATAATTTTACAACTAATTGAAACAAGACAATAGAAAAAAAAACATCCTGCCAAATATGAAGAAATGCCCAGGAAAGTCAGAACATTATGTAAGGAGGCGAAAGAAACAAACCTCGAGACAAACTGCATAGAAATTTAAAAAAAAACACACACAACAGTAAAAATACAGAACTAATGCACAAAATAATTCAGGAGCTTACTAATCAGGCTGCCTAAAGACAAAAGATGGAAAAATCATAATAGAAAAATATCAGATTTCACATGAATGATCAGTGTATGGGAAAAACCTTTCTGATGATAACAGAGAGAACTGTATGATATTCAAAATAATAATGAAGAACCATCAATATTTTGAAGATGGAGGTTCAGAATCCTATTAACCTTATGAAAACTGGCATGACCCTCGGTTCAGACAGCATCACAACCGAAATGATTAATGCTTTATACGAATATGGAATAGTTACAGTTACCAGACTGCTGCACGCAATATATGATACTGGAGATATATCTCATGAATTATGTAATTCTATATTTATTGCAATCACTCGAAAAATTAGTATAATGAGTCACATCACGAAGATTTTGCTAAGAATTATCATGCAAAGATTTAGGAAGATAATGCAACCTCAAATAGGAGAAGAGCAATGTGGATTTTTAGAAGGCAAGGGTACAGTAAATGATGTGTATATACTGAGAACAGTAATTGAACGTTCTATAGAAGTAAATAAAGATCTACACATTTGCTTTAATGACACAAAGGCTTTCGATAAAGTGAGACATGTCGACATGATAAGGATGCTTGAAGATCTACAAATTGATGGAAAAGATCTCAGACCTGTAAAACAAAAACATATATTGGAAACAACAAGCTGCCATAGGAATTAATAATGAAGTAGGTCAATATCAGCCTATTAAGAGAAGTGTGAGACAGGGTCTCCAGACCTTATTTTCCTTTACAGTGACAATATTTTCAGAAATATAGAAGACATGCAAGGAATGAACATTGGGGAACGATACGTCAATAATATTAGATTTGCAGTTGATACAGTCTTGAATGCAGACAATGAACAGGACCTGCAACATTTAGTAGATGCGGTTTTTGCACACAGTGAACAACTAGGGTTAGAATTGAATTGTAAGAAGACACAGATTATGGTCGTCACTGGGAAGAAGGAAACACCACAATGTAATATACAGGTAAATGGGCATATTCATAAACAAGTGAATCGGTACAGTTATCTCGGAACAGTCGTAACATCTGATGGGAGATGCTTTGAAGAGATTAGAACAAGAATTGCCATTGCAAAGGTAGCCTTTTGCAAGACGAAAATCATACTGACCAATAAAATGATATCAATTAAAACGAGAAAAAGAGTGTTGAAGTGCTACATAGAACATGTACTTCTGCATGCGTGTGAAGCGTACACAATGAGCAGACAAGCTAAAAATCATCTGATGGCTGTGGAAATGTGGTTTCTGAGGAAAATGCAAAGAATATCATGGACTGACAGAAAACCCAATGAACAAGTCCTTCAAGAAATAAATGAAGATCGTAAACTGATTAGAGACATTAGACGTTGACAGTCAAACTCTTTTGGACAAGTTATGAGAAGAAATGAATTGGAGAACTTGGTGACAACTGGCAAGATCGAGGGGAAGAGACCAAGGGGAAGACCGAGAAGTAAATACCTGAATGGCCTTTCCACGCGGCATGGTTGATACAGAAGCACGGAGCTGGTCCACGATTCTGATGATCGAGTAAAAATGCAAAACATGACCGCCTACGTGTATCGGCATGGCACATGATGAATTAAATGGCCAACCTTTTCCAATATTCAGCTTTTGTCGTATGGATGCATTTTTTTTTCTTTTCTATATCAAAGATATTCTTAGAACCCGTCTGTAACATTTATATTGAGAGGCATTTATGCTCTGTTCAGCTTATTTAGTATGCGTACAGGTCTCACAGGTGTATATTGCAATATGAAAGATGCATGCTCTGTACCCCTCCACAATTTATTCAGCTGTTTTAGTTTCTGGGGAACAATAGAGATATTTGTAATTTACGCCCCTAAGTCAAGGACTGTAATTCAACATTATTGTCCTACTGACCGGTGTAGGGTGTACACCCGCTACCTTGGTATCAGCACACCCGAAGTTTAACAGCGAGCGCTCTTCTTCATTCGGGTATGCAGACCTCATTACCCAGTGTTGACATTCGTGCTGATAAGCATGCAGCGTGCCCAGCACAAATTTACTATTTATTGCTTGAGAGGAAAAATAATCAATGAATCAAGAAATCAAGCGCTAACAATGAAATAAGCTGGCGTATTGGCGTAACAGTAGGTTCGTGCTACGGGACATGTTTTTAAACAAATTATTAATTTGACAATGAACCAAAATTGATTTGAAACTGAAAAAGCCTTTTGTGCATTGTGATTACGTTTTTGTGGGTTTTTGCGGTTTTTTCCCCGGCTATGCATTCGTCTTTTACGTTTTTTATTCATAGAAAAGGACTGGTCGAAATCTTCGCTTTTATCTGTATGTGTCTTTCTTTTGTCGAGTTTAATTTACACATTTTACTTTCATTCATTTTCTATAACTTCAGTTGTTCTATGTCATATGAAACCCGACAATACCCCATGTTAAGGCAACATCACAATTGAAATGGCCAAAGCCGTAGAAGAACATGGAATAACCAGGTTACCGGACTGCGGAACACAATCCATGACACGGGAGAAATCTAAGCTAGTTTATTTAAATTTGTGTTTACTACAATCCCCGGTACATCAGGAACTAAAGAATGTGATCAACAAAAAATAATTAACATAATAAGTCACATAACAAAGATTTTGCTAAGAAACATTATGGAACGGGTTAGGAAGAAAACCCAACAAGAAATAGGCGAAGACAGTGTGGCCTAAAGTAGACAAGGATACAACAAATGTTGTGTTTTCGCTGAGAACATATTTAGAGAGTTCTGTACAAGTAAACAATGACCTACATCTTTGTTTCTTTGATTACACAAAGGCTTTCGACAGAGTAAGACACACGGATATGATAATAACGTTTGTAAATCTGCTTATCCATAGGAAAACACTTAGACTTGTAAAGAGCATATATCGGATATAATAAACTGTCATAACAATTAATAATGTAGTACATCAATATCATAAAGTGAAGACAAGGATGCAACAGGAATGTGTAATTGTAAACGTTGTGTCTTGACAGACGATAGTTTGTTACATTGTGCTCCAAAAAGACATACTAATCTGCATCATGCGTCATGCCGGTAAGCTGTGGGGGGGGGGGGGGGGGGAGGGGTGTCATGTTTCGCCATCTTACAAGATCACCAGAGACGTGGATAAGCTCTGTGTTCTTCTCTGGACTATACCATGTAGTCAAGCCATCCAGATATTTACTTCTCTGCCTTTCCTTTGTTCTTTACCCCTCAACTAGCCAGTTGTCACCAAGTTCTATAGTTTATTTCTTCTCATAACAAGCCCAAACATTTTGACCATATCTAATTTATCTAATCAATTTGCGGTTTTCATTTGCCTCTTGTAACACTTGCTTTTTTTTTTTTTAACACTTGCTGGTTGTTTTTTTCTGTCTATCCATGATATTGTTTATATTTCCCTCGGAAAACACTTTTCCACTGTTATTATATGTTTTTTTTTAGCTTGTCTGCTTCAGGCTTCACATCCAACAGAAGTAAAGGTTATTTGTAGCACTTCAACGCTCTTTTTCTTGATGTAGTTAGTTAGTTAGTTAGTTAGTTAGTTAGCCTTTCCTCTTGAGTCTATGTCGGCGCATAGGGCAAAAGTCATGGCTCTCCATGTAGTCGACATCTTTTTATTAGTCAGTATGTTTTCCATTTTGCAAAAGGCTACCTTTGCCATACGATTCTTGTTCTAGTCTCTTCAAGGTACCTCCCATCAGATGTTACGACTGTTCTGAGATAATTGTACCGATTCACTTATTTAAGAATATTCCTATTTATCCTAACGTATATTATGCATTTCTTTCTTCTTAGAGACAATCATAATCTCTGTCTTATAATTTAATTCTAATCCTAGTTGGCTAGTTATTTATGGCAGCTTGTTGTTTACAATGCATGTTATTTACAAGTCTAAGGTCTTATCCATCTATGTGTAGATCTGTAAGCATTTTCATTATGTTGACATGTTTTACTTTATCGACAACGTTTGTGTAGTCAATGAAGTAAAGTTGTAGGTCTTTGTTTACCTTTATCGAAAGCTCGATTAATGTTTTCAGCAAGTAAACAACATTTACTATAACCTTGCCTTTAACGAACCCACATTGTTCTTCCCCTATTTCAGGTTGTATTTTATTTCTAACTCTTTGCATGATGCTTCTTAGCAAAATCTTCGTGATGTGGTTCAAGATTCTAATTGTTCGATGTTGATCACATTTCAATGTTCCTGATTTCTTTGAATTTGCTATAAATATAGATTTACATCAATCAGGAGGTATATATCCAGTATCATATATTGCGTTCCGCAGTCAGATGACTTGGCTATTCCATATTCTTCTAAGGCGTTGATCATTTCTGTTGTGATTTTGTCTGGACCTGCGGTCTTGTCAGTTTTCAGTTGGTTAATAGAATTCTGAACTTCAATCCTCAGAATCGATGGTTCTTCATTTCTATTCAGAATATCATAATGGTCTCCTCTTGTATCACTTTTCACAAATCTGACTATGCATTTAAAATCTGATCTCTTTCTATTATAATCTTGCCATCTTATGGTTTTAGGCAACCTGTTGATGTGTGTGTTCTTTTCTTGGTGATGTCATTAATTCTTTTGTGCATGACTTTGGTATACGGGTCTTGTGTTGGTTTTCAATTTCCTTGCAATTTTCATCAAGCCATGCTTCTTTTGCCTCTTTGCACAATTTCCTAATTTTTCTTTGACTATCCTTATATTTTTCTTGGTTAAGTTTGTTATTTCTTCTTATTTCCATGAGTTTTAAGATGTCTTCCGTCATTCATTTCTTATGTCCAATCATCTTTATTTTTGTGATAGTTATTTCCTCAGCCTGGCTGACTGAGTTCTTAAATATGTTCAGTTGTTAACTGACATCGTGAAATAGAATTTCCAGATCAGCCAATGCAACTCTTCTTTTTTTTTTTTTACTTCTGTATAAAAATGTTCTTTTATCTCCTCACTCTTAAGTGTACATAGATAACACTTTGTGCATCTTAGTGTTTTTTATTTACCTTCTTTAATTTTGTATGTATATTGCTTATGACACCTATACATCTGGGACAAGATAAGCTGCTGAAACTGCCGGATCATCAAACCAATGCTCTGACTGTCCGCCTTTCGTATCTTAAATTCTAGACCAGTTGACGACCAAAGTTTAGTGCCTGGTCTGCTCTGCCATGACATTCAGTCTTCATGTTGTATTTCCTCGCACCAGGATAAGGTTTGTACCCTCCTAATTGCGCTCCTCCGCCCGAAGCCGATAGCACAATGTGGAGTGTCGGGCTTGGTGATCGCCACCCAGCATTCTGCGCTAACAGAAAGCAGCTATTATCGTCTACTGTCATAGGTAGCTCAGTCATATCCCATTAAGATGTGTAATGTGCCAATGCCTTTTCCAGTATGTTGTGAAAATATTATGAGAAACGCAATAGCCAAGATAGAAATCACAATCGGAGGACATAATGTGAGTTTCGTGTGAAATGCTTCTGAATCTGCCCGAGGTTTTTTGGAACGTGACTGCATGTTCGGAGCGATGGCAGCTGGCTATGTCCCAGAGTTCACCGGTTTTTGCCTTATGCAGAAATGCGTGGCTACTGGGCTTCTGGTTGACTGCCACTGCCATCGACGATGAACTGTATTTTTTTTTAGTACTGTGTGGGTGAACATCTAGGAAACATCCAGACTGCCGATTCCATCAGAGATTAACTGGATGTTTCGTGGGGGACTATTGTGTTGACATTCTGGCGGCGGCATTATGCACAGTGTATCTGTGCGGGCTGTTGTTTGTCGAGACTCCTGTCTTTTCCACTTTTCACATTGGGCAGTGGGAGGCGTTTTGTGTGATATTAACTGGCACAGAAACGGAGCAAAATGGGGACGACCCGTTGCTATGAGGTTGGAACCGCGACTAACTAACTAACTAACTAACTAACTAACTAACTAACTAACAGTATTGATTGGAGACAATGGAACAGATCTTCAAAATTTAGTAGATTGTGTTATTGTACACTGTGAGCAATTAGGTTTATAATTAAATTGCAAGGAACAAAACAAGAAATAAACATCGCCTAGAAGAAAACAAATACCAAAGTACAACATCCAAGTAAATGGGAAATCTTATCAACAAGTGACTCATTTAAACTATCTAGGTAGCAGTTATAGCAGCGGCTAGAAGATACATTGTAGAAACAAGAACAAGAATCGTCATGGCAAACATATACATTTGCAAGATGGAAAACATACCAAAGAAAGTTAGTCGTTGCAGTGAGAGAAGTTGCAGAGTTTTAACGTATTGTATAGTGCCTATAATAGTGTATACTCGTAAGGCCT
Source organism: Cepaea hortensis (assembly GCA_963921405.1). Lineage (NCBI taxonomy): Eukaryota > Metazoa > Mollusca > Gastropoda > Stylommatophora > Helicidae > Cepaea > Cepaea hortensis. The sequence continues at coordinate 27,476,511 of OY992888.1, read as the reverse complement.
GGACAATAAGCAGACAAGCTGAGAAACATCTGATGGCAGCAGAAATCTGGCTTCTAGGGAAATGGCAAAGAATAACTTGGCGGACAGATACAAGAAAATCAGAAAGTCCTTAAAGAAGCAGATGAAACCACAAATTAGTGAAATTATATGTAGGCAGTTAGCATGCTTTTTGGGTATGTTATGAGGAGAAATAACTTGAAAAATGACAACTGGCAAACTTAATGGTAAAAAAAAGATACGAGACAAATTCCTAGATAGCTTGGTCAAGTGACACAATCGGTAACCCCCCTCCCTCCCCCCTCCCCCTCCAAAGACTAAAATACTCCTGGTACGAGACTGTTAATCGTGTGAGATGGCAGATCTCAGGATCGCCCACACATAACGACATGTCACATGATGATGCCTATGAGTGGGCTATTGTACTTTACATTTACACAATCAAATATAGAGAGCATCTGTTGGATTTTTCCCTAGGATATGGTAGTTTGGTGGGACACCAGCAGGCGGACATATTGGTTGAGTCTGCACTCTGTGGTGGGGTACTGGTACATGATAAGGTAGATGTGGACGGGGCATTTTGGAATCGTGTGTATAGTGCAGTCGAATGGGTAGATCAGCACGCCTGGGAGAGTTTGGTACTGCAGCGAGTGACCAGTGGGTCTAGCCGATACTCAGGACTCCGAGGAAATCCAGACGGACACATAATCAGACTGCTACTGGTACCATTAGCATTGGGACTCTTCGCTGGCTGTTGCAGATGAGGTCGGGGCACATATGGGAATGTCCTGAGTACTGTGGTGTCGGTTGTTAACTCAACTCAATTCAACTAAACAATAAAACATTTCTTTGATAACAATTAAGATAAAATGAACATTTCATGTCTAAGCACATTTAGTAGAGTTATTCATATTGGAGTAATGGTTGAAAGTGATAAGGAATTACAGGAATTTGTAAAGCGAATAAACAAGCTACGTACTAGCTGTGGACTGAGTAAACTAAAACGAAAACTATGATAATTAGCAATACCATGTAGAAGCCAGCAATAAACATTGGGATACATGATCCTCAGACTAGAATATGTGCCAGATGTCTTATATATAAGGTGCATAATAACAAACGATGGCAGAAGTGGAAATGCAGCCATTAAGAGAATAAGAATAGACACACTTAACACCCAGTAATATAAACAAGACATGCCAATCTAGAGAGATTTAAAGAGAAAATAACTTTAAACATAGGCAGATGTTATAACAGTATTGTATAACAAAGAAGTGTGAACAACGAAGAAGCAATTCAAACATAAAAATCGACTCTAGAAATGCAGATATATAGAAGAATAGAAGGCATTTCAGTAAAACAAAAGCAAAGAAGCATGCATGTATGTAAGAGTGTATAACGACCTCTCTTAACGCCACGTGGCGAATTGGTATTGGGTATATGATGCTAACACCGTTTACAATCCAATCGACACCTGTAGGTGATGTGGTCAATATTAGGCCTGCCGCCATTGCCCTGCAAAAAATGTTCTGGTACAGTACAACTTCGATTAACCGTCACCGTCGCCACCAGGGCTGTGACGGATAACCGAATAGACGGATATCATAAATCTCTTAATACATATGTACAGTAATGTAATTTCACTGCGGGCTTGGGACGAAAATGAAAAACAAATCCTGTAAAAGTGAATAATACATACATATTGTATTTAATTTCACAAAATGATCAATATCAACTTTAACATAAGAGTAGTAATGTACAGAAATGTATTGTAATGGGTTAATAGTTTTCCCACTAGTTAGAGGGCAATTTGGGTGCCCGTAGAATGAACATCCGTGAAACTGTTAAACTGTCTTATTTTTCTTATCCCACCCATCTACACGGATATTCCGGTCGCCAAGCTGCATCTCAAGACTGTTGAATTGTGTTTTTATATGTATGTTGTTATTATGCGACAACCTTATTAGCTACTCTCGAATCTGGTTTGTGTACTTGTGTAATTTGTGTGATATAAAGCCGTCCTCTATATTTCGATATATGGTGAAGCCTGGTGGCATATCATTCATAAGTGAACAAAGGTATCATACGTTCGCATCAAAACCCTTAATCGTTTTTACTAGTTTATTATTCATGATACAGGTCTTCTGAGCTTCGTGATGGCGATGGCCCACCTAACACATTATCTCTTAACAGTTTGGGTAACTTCTCCTCCTTCTTCGAACACAAAACAAAGCACACATCCTTATTCATGGTGCTGAATAGATAATGCAAAGTAATTCCGGGCATGGAGAAAGCCTGCTGTCACATGTTTATCTTCAACGCGGCATAAAAGACAACTTGTTTGTCCAGTGCCTGTAGAAATGGAAGAACGTTCTTGATCTTGTACCAAATTAAGAACTTTCTCAAGGTGGCCATGTTGTTGCCAACCCACGCTCGTTGGTAAAGGGTATATTCTGCCTCTGATATATTACAGTTTTTTAAAGTTCGAGAAAAAGGCTGAATGTGGTGGTAGGGCTGTCTCATTTAATTTACTTAGATCTGTTAAGTACTCGTAACAAGAATAGCCTTTTGTTTCATCTACTCAGAAGCTAGCCAGATAAATCCGATTAGTTGATCCTTGGTGCAAAGAAAATTTAGACATCGAGGAATTTCAGTCTTTCTGTCGCTATGCACATAAAATTGTTATTGCGCTTAACGATAAAATTGAATGGGCTAGCCTCCCGGTCAGAGAAATACTTGATAAAATACAGTTTAATCAGGTTTATATCAAATCTCATGCTATTAATTGCAAACACCGGAAATGCCCTCAGATAGGCGTCGAGCTTGTCACGTAATTTTTAGTGGTCAGTTAACTGAGCGAATATTGGTTCGAAATGTTGGAGCAGCAGCTGATAGCTCTTGTCGGAAATTTCATGTAGATAGTCTAGAATTTCGTTTATGTGGCATTGAGAATCTTCTGTCGTGATGAGGCATTTAGGGGTGTCGAATCAAGGGAGATTAGAAGCGACCACATACGAAATGGGTGAAGTGTCTGCCAATGAAGGTCGTCGACTTTGAGTCAGCTGGTAATTTTGTATTAGCGAAAAATAACACTCAAAGTCATAGATCGATCTGTAGGGGAATATAAACTTTGTATCCATATCAAACTTGTGTTCACAGAGCACCTCTTTTTCAGCCCTTTATCCCCATTTAGGACATTGGCCTTCAACCATCTCAACTCCGAACCGTCTTATTCTTAGCTATCCCATGCAGCTCCGTCCGTGAAGAAGTCTTCAGTATGTCACACGTATTGCTGTTTCATTTCTATAACCAACATCTCCGTTTCTCTCAATGTCTCTGTGTCTGTGTCTTCATCTTTCGCCGTCTCCTTCCCCCTAACCTAGGCTTAAGGCCTCATATCTTGGCTACCTCATGCATCTCCGTTCATCTTCACCCCATATTATTTATTTCTGTTTCTACTTATTATCACACTGACACGATATTAATGAGTTCATGTATCTTATTATTACAGGATGGACTTTAACCTTGCCTTCGAAGCTCTGACCTATCTACGAATCATCTTCATGCCCGCCGTATTTCTGCTCTTTCGGGATATCAGAGAACGCATCAAAACCTGGAGACTCTGGCGCCGATCAGCTCTTCTTGCGGATTTGGTTGTCATCTATAAGAAAAATACTTTGTGATTGTCAGAAATAGGACTCTTTGAAAAAGCAACAAAGGGTTTGGGAAGGGAGGAGCAGTAGTGGAGAGAGCTGGGAAGTTGATCATTGAAGAAACGCAGGATTTAAATTCATTGTATATTATCGGAGATCACAGAAGCAAAGACCAATAGTCCTAGCGCTTTCTTGAAGAAACAAGTATTCTTCTGTAAAGGACGGGAGGGCGAATTAGTGTAGTTGATAGGGGTAGTAGATTGCCGGACCCATTAAGTATACAGATAAATAGCACAACTCTGAAACAAGTTAAAGAATTCAAATATCTTGGAAGTATGATCACAGAGGATGGCAGATTGGACAGAGAAATCGAAATCAGATGTCAAAAAGCTAGTGCACTTACATATCAACTATCACCCTTACTGAACATTCAAATATACCCATGTCCGCAAAACGACAGATAATAAACAGCATATTCACACCAACCCCATGCTACCAATCTCAAACCTAGACTTTATCCAAATTACACCTTCGCAAAATCAACACCTGCAAGATGAGATGCCTGAGTAGAGCTGCCAACCTAACAATCCGAGACCGAGTAAGAAATGCTGTTATCAGACAGACTGTGGGATCAACATCTTATGCCACATTTATTGAAAGCAGAAGATCAAGTGGTTTGGCCATGTCGTTAGAATGCAACACTAACAACTACCATCACTGACGTTACACCTATGCTCAACTGTGACAAGAACAAGAGGACGTCCAAGAAGAAAATGAAATGACGACAACAAAGACATTGTACAATCACACGGAACAACACTACCCAGTGCCGCCCACTGGGCGTTGGAACGCAAATTATACCTCCCCACGACGCTTGACGGCAGAAGTGGATGATGATGATGATGATGATGATGATGATGATGATGATGATGATGACGACGACGAAGACGACGACGACGACGACGGCGGCGGCGGCGGCGGTGGTGGCGGTGGTGGTGGTGATGATGATGATGATGATGATGGTGATGGTGATGATGATGATGATGATGATGATGATGATGATGATGATGATGATGATGATGAATGATGATGATGATGATGATGATGATGATGATGATGATGATGATGATGATGATGATGATGATGATGATGGGGGATAACTGATAATATCATAACGCCGGTCGGACGAGAGTTCGATGTCTGTGTTCGTCCCCAGCTAACAGGGAAAAGACAAGTCATCACCTATTTCTCTATGCCTTTAGTTATATAAAATTATATGGCCATGTCTAATCACAGACCTATATCAGGTTTCAGACATGTCGCGCTCCCTCCCTCTATTAATGGGACAGCTAGACACTTACTAACATTATAACATCAATGGGAAGGTGTGTCGTCCACCTGAACCAGCACTTATAGAATAAGGTCATAATTTAGACCCAGACATGCAGAAATGTGCGGCGAAGTGCACTTGTTAAACTGAGAAAAACGCTGTCATTATTTGGATGCGACGGAATCGAATCCCTGTATGCCTATAGCTTTCAGATTGTCTTTTGTATAGCGTTGTCTCTACTTTTATCGTTTACTTCTATAAGCAACTATCATACCCGTGAAATAACTTTTCATGATTGTCAAGTTATTTTCAGTAAAATAATGTGACACACACAAACAATTTCGGCACATTTCCCTATCAAAAATACCACTACAAAAGTGTTGCGTTCGTTACTGTAGTTTGGCCATATATGATATGTTAAAATCACTAATACATAACTTATCAAGAGAAATAAAGGAATAAAGGAATAACGAACAATAAAAAACAGGTCCCGTAGCGGGAACCAGGTGTGAGAATATAATGTGCTAGGAACATAACTAGAATCAACTCTGGAAATAAGATATACTATGCGCTACAACATCTACTAAAATCAAAGGCGCTATCTCGTAACACCAAGATCACAATATACAAAACACTGATCAGACCAGTTGTGCTGTATGGCTCTGAAACCTGGAGTACAACGAAAGGAGACGAAGCCTTGTTACAAACCTTTGAGAACAAAATTTTAAGACGCATCTTTGGACCCATTAGGGATACACAAAGTGGAGAGTGGAAAAGAAGAAGTAACAAAGACATTTATGATCTGTTTAAGTCCCCGCTAATCACTGGTATCATGAAGGCTAATAGACTACAATGGCTGGGGTATATAGAAAGAATGGAAGATAATAGGGAAACAAAACTCGCTTACACTCAGGAAATAAATGACCGTAGACCCCGAGGTAGACCAAGAAGGCGGTGGAAAGATAATACATGTACAGACCTACAAGCACTTGGAATCAACGACTGGCAAGAGAAGGTCCACCAGAGAGACGAATGGAGACGGATTGTATTTGCAGTAAAGAACCTCAATGGCTCGGAACGCTGAAGAAGAGAGGAACATAACATTTTGTAGGTCTTAGTGCGCAGAGGTATAGATGACCAGTTTCCCCTTTCCATAGCAGACATCGTAGGCTTACATCGGACCCTCGCCCTATTGCGCTCATGCCATTGTCCATGTAATTCTAATTATTACAACAACGCGCCCGCTCCAGTGAATAAAGACGCGAGTAAAAGACGTTGCTGCTGGATATCACACACGCTGAGAGAACGTGAAATAGTACAACTAGAAATGTCTTACTCTTGACCACAGGTCAAACTAGAAAGAGATCTAACCACACAGAAAAGAAAATCAGAGACATTGATGATTAAAATGGGGAGAACATGGATGGAGCTGCAGGAGATTAGAACAGATAGGACAGCTTGGCATGAATTAGTTGCTTTTTTATGTTTTATCAGGGAGTCGGCATAATTTCTATGTTCAAGCTCCTGATCCACTGTAATAAGGTAGAACAGATTTTATATAACGGGTAATGTTTTAAAAGAACAGAAGTAAAAGAAGACAGAGTTGACCAAACTGTAGAATATGACTGTCCGTTATGGGAGATATTATCATATATATATATATATATATATATATATATATATATATATATATATATATATATATATATATATATATATATATATATATGTCATCAAGCGATGCTACAGGCATTCAGGGATAAACTTCTCTCGCACCACACAAAAAGACTTGTCAGTCGTACGAGAGGAACTGATTACACATTTTATTGCCACTGGCTCTTACAATACATAAATGCACAAAACTGTCTCTAATGAATCACACATGAATACACAGAACTTCCTATCTCTAGTCGTCCCTAGCCCTACTGCTAAATCTATCTATTCACTTAAAGAAGGACGCATCGACTCTAAGCGATGTGTCCGCTACGAAGTCCGTCCCCTGTCTGACAATCCTCTGCGTCCTGATTACACAGCACGCGGAGGGTCTTCATGCGCACTTCGGCTTTTGCGTGCTACATCATTCCACACGCTTAGAGTAGTAAGCCTACTCTTGAGTTCTATTCCAAGTTCTTGGTGTCTATCACGTTGAGGTGATTACACCGTGACCAGAGTGCTTACCCTCTGGTTGACACTTACGTGTCTCATGAGAGAACTGTTGATAGTTCTCCTCCCTATCTACTCCCTACACCTACCCTGCCCTCTTGTTGGGGCACTGGGTTACCTCTAATCTACTTGAGGTAGACCACTCATTCAGGGTGGTCTTCCCTCCTATGTATTCTAGTCTTTGACACACACCCTCCCCTCCTGTGTTGCGTTACAAACTTTGACTCATGGTTGTGACGCAAGAGGTTTCTAAAAATTAGTGTGTCTAATTTTTGTCAAAGACTACTGATAACTTGGTTCTGGGTACCTCAATAGACCTCTACTGACTATTGTCACAATGTAGTATTACTTTACTTGGCTACTGGTGATCGCCACAAACTTGTCTGGTTGGCGTGAGCCCTCTTCTCCATCGCAATATTATATTTATTAGAGGTTTGTCTGAACCGGACCATTGTCTTATAAGACCTGCCCTCAAATAGCAAATTAACTCACTACCCATACAAAGTTGACTTTCTTAGGATCAACACACGAATTGCTTCATGTCCCCCATATAATATTAAACAACCCTTGCACAAGCTGTGTGCGACAGGCTTTACCTATCTCGCTTCCGCGTGTAAAGTTATCTTTCACTGTTAAGTTAGTGTTTTGCTGTCTACTGTGTCCCCTGACCCGGAGTTATCTCCCCTTGTTCCAAAAATGTATGCACTTTACATGTTTGTTTTCCTGGTTGTTTGCGTGTTTAGATGTAACTAATAACGTAATTAATCTTCTAACATGTGTGTCTGTCTATAATTTGTATGTAAGTCAGTTTTCAAGTGCCATAATCCGGTTAAATGTGGCCACAAATAAGTGTATAACACTAATTCGTGACTACGTTTCCGTCTTATGAGACTTAAAATACTTTCCCTAAGGTCTAATGTAATTATGGCTAACACAAAACTACACACAACCCATTCGAGACAGCATATTTCAACACTGAAAGCAAACGCTTGACGCAGACAAATAATAAAAGTCGCGTTGAGCGGCAGAAAAAATGGTAAAGGTACCAGAAAGGAAAGGAGTGTTTATACGGGCTCTTGCCAGCGGGTAGATTTCGATATTACCCGAAAAGGTTCGGCATTTGACTGAGTCACCTGTATAATCATTTGGGTTCACAAATTCCTTTCTAAGACCGATAAGAGTGCTTCCACTGTCAAGCAAACATTGGCATGGTATGTCATTGACCAGTGCATTGTGGAACACCAGATTGCCTCTGGAGGCTAATGCTGCATTTGCACTCTCAGTGGAGAATGGCACTGTGTGTCCACATTCTAATTTTCCGTCTGCATGAAATTGGTGACATCGCTCACAACTGTCAAAGCTTAAGATATCGTTTACACAACAAACATCTTCAGATTGGTTAAAAGGTAATTCATTCTCGACCTCGCACTCAGTCTCTCTCCCACTATCAGAAGATGTATCAATTAACATTGCACTGTTGGCCTTCATTCTTTGACGGCCTAGGCATTTACTGGAATAATGCCCGTAGCTAGCACAGAAAAAAACATTTAACCGCACGCCTGTATGCATTTCTCTTGTTTTGTTGTTTCTTATTGACCATCTCAAGATGTGTCGGATAGTTCGGTGATTTATCACACATAGCGTAAGTATCATGAAAAAGTTGGCAATACATACATTTAGGCAATTGTTGATCTTTCTTGTCGACTCTCTGAAATGGTTTTTTATTGCTACGATAACTTTTAGGTTGGTCCTTAACAAAAGAGACTATTTCAGAGTCGATGTTTGATGTTTTAAAAACTTCCCTATTCGAGGAAAAATATGCGGAGCCTTTCTTCTCGAATTGTTGTATTGTTTCGATGTCTGACTGCTGAAGGAACTTAGCGAAAGGAGTTGGGACTGTGGATATAACTTTATCCATGGCTATTAAATTTTTAAGTTTTTCAAAGTCGTTTCCTATTTTTGCTGCATTAAGCCATCTATTCAGCACGCTTTGGACATTCGAGACATAATCGATGAAGGTCTCACTTGGTTTTGGTTTTAAGTTAGAAAATTGGACTTGATACCCAGGGGCATCAAGTAAAAAATGTTGCATTACCCTATCGTGAATGTACTGATAGTTAGATCTAAGATCAGTTGGTATTGATTCAATAACTTTAAGGGGCTCCCCACTGAGGTTTTTCATGTAGATCATGGCCCACATATCGATTGGTACTTGATGGTATTTAAGCTGATATTCGACATTTTCTGTCCAACCTGATATGGAATCTTCTTTACAGAATGGCTTAATAATATGTTTGTATTTATTAAGTTTATTCTCTTCTTGCTGACTCTTTAGTTTTGTAGCGGAGATCTTTACGTGTGAATCTACTTCCATACCTTTCATCTTTAACTGTGTCTCTGATTCAATCTGTATTTGTTTTTCTTTCACTCTTGCCATTTCATCTATCTCTCTTTGCTTCAACTCTCTCTCCTGATCTAATTGTTTTTGCTTTAATTCTAATTCTTTTTGTTTAATCTCTAATTCCTGATCTAACTGTTGTTGTTTCATTTCTAACTCTTTTTGTTTAGTTATTTAAGCTAATTGTGCCTCTTTGTGCTTTATTTCTAACTCCTTTTGTTTTGTTATTTCAGCTAGTTCTACAATCTCCTTCTGGTGTTGTCTTTCTCGTGCACGTTCATCTCTATCAGCATCTTTTGCTTCCCTAAATTTTTGATCAGCATATTGCTCTAATTCTTTTTCGGTGTATCCTAATTCCTTGCCTGCTTGTATGCAATCAGCTAAAGTTGACATGTTGTTGGATAATTAGCTAGAGTTGATAGGCACTCAAATATTTACTCAGGTATATTCGATATGTTAAGATTTTAAATGCCTGTGTACAAAAAATACTATTAGATTACACCCTGAAAAAGAGATGCATTATTAATCATATTGCATTCACAAATAATTTGGGTATACTCATCTTAACAATCAGGAACAATCAGGCACGATCCTTTGGCAACCCCGACACACACCTTGTGTTACTCTTCTAAACAGCTCTTGTTATATCTGGTTTATTAGAGCATCAATAATTAACCATTTGCAAACGACATATGACTTTAGACATTTGTTTGAAATTTACAATTACATGCCCCCGGACAACACAATGTGGTATAGTTGATAGTAACTGTCACTGTCCTGTCTTCGTTCTAATATCTTCTGCTTTCCTTAACTAACTGCTGTTTAATCTATGATAGTGCTGTGCAGACCGAATCCTATTTGCATAAAGAAAGTAGTGCCATCGTGACGGTAGAAAATAGAATATGTCCACAAATAAATAAATAAATGCTTTAAAAGAAATATAAAGGAAATAATAATGTTCAAATTAATAAATATATTCAATAAATAGCTTGTATAAACAAATAATACTCATTATAATTCAAAGATTCAGGCGAGCAGCGGCTTAGCGATTTGTAAACAATCTGTCGCTGATTGCCAATGGCGTAGGACAGCTGTGGATCAACCGTGACACGTCACAGGCGCAGCGCTATTCTTAGATTGAAAAATCGATATTGTTGCCGGCTCATTTCTTAGTGTATTACTCCGCCGTGAATCATGTTTCATAAATACTCATAAATAAACAAATAATTGTAGAAATAAATGATGCAAAACTATACTAATAATACTTACAAATCAGAAGAAAACATGTTCATAAAGCACAAAACATTTCAATAAGTATAAATAAATGGTAATCGGTCACGATGGGCACAGCTCGCATCTTGTTCTAGTCTGCACACGCCATTTTACACTAACACAAACTAAACCCTGTGATTAACTGACAGTAACGCTATTTTAGAGCCGTGGGTGAGTGTTTTAGCTTGACCAAATGTCCAAGCTACACTTCTGACACCACTTTTATCCTAGCCTGTCATCAAGCGATGCTACAGGCATTCAGGGATAAACTTCTCTCGCACCACACAAAAAGACTTGTCAGTCGTACGAGAGGAACTGATTACACATTTTATTGCCACCGGCTCTTACAATACATAAATGCACAAAACTGTCTCTAATGAATCACACATGAATACACAGAACTTCCTATCTCTAGTCGTCCCTAGCCCTACTGCTAAATCTATCTATTCACTTAAAGAAGGGCGCATCGTGGGCGTGGGTTCAGATCCCACTTCTGACACCACTTTTATCCTAGCCTGTCATCAAGCGATGCTACAGGCATTCAGGGATAAACTTCTCTCGCACCACACAAAAAGACTTGTCAGTCGTAAGATAGGAACTGATTACACATTTTATTGCCACTGGCTCTTACAATACATAAATGCACAAAACTGTCTCTAATGAATCACACATGAATACACAGAACTTCCTATCTCTAGTCGTCCCTAGCCCTACCGCTAAATCTATCTATTCACTTAAAGAAGGACGCATCGACTCTAAGCGATGTGTCCGCTACGAAGTCCGTCCCCTGTCTGACAATCCTCTGCGTCCTGATTACACAGCACGCGGAGGGTCTTCATGCGCACTTCGGCTTTTGCGTGCTACATCATTCCACACGCTTAGAGTAGTAAGCCTACTCTTGAGTTCTATTCCAAGTTCTTGGTGTCTATCACGTTGAGGTGATTACACCGTGACCAGAGTGCTTACCCTCTAGTTGACACTTACGTGTCTCATGAGAGAACTGTTGATAGTTCTCCTCCCTATCTACTCCCTACACCTACTCTGCCCTCTTGTTGGGGCACTGGGTTACCTCTAATCTACTTGAGGTAGACCATTCATTCAGGGTGGTCTTCTCTCCTATGTATTCTAGTCTTTGACAATATATATATATATATATATATATATATATACATGTGTGTATGTGTGTGTGTGTGTGTGTGCGCGCGCACAACACACTTATGGTGTGGAGAATCACACACATGTGATGTGGAAAATTGAATATAATGATAGTAATATAGTTAATTGATAATTTAATAGTGTAATTATTATGTAGTTGATAATTTAATAATGTAGTTATTATAATTTGTCCTCTCATATTCATCTATAACCATGTACATCATAATCACTTTATTGATATAAAACTTTATATGCATATGACAATTTAACTATTGTGAAATTGTAACCTAGCTTGGTTTAATAAACACAAATTCCAATGAGATAACATACAGGCTATTTTTCAACTTGAAAAGCTTCATGTAAATTATGCAGACAACATTGAAGAAACAGATGAACATATTTACTATACATGTTCGACAACCACAGCCATACAGTTTGCACTACAATAACTAATAGAAACACACACAAACAAAACACACTGACATATACAAAGCAATCTTTCTAACACACATTAGCTACAACGACAAAAGACAAGAACGCAAAACTTTTTGTCGCAATAGCAGATTACAGACACCTAATATATGCTAGTCGAAACTCTGTGACTTACAAGCAACACAGAATTAGAATATTCACACCGCCAAAATCTACACCAATCAAGATTTTTGAAAGTAATCGATGATATTCTACCAATCAGACTCAAACAAACAGAAAAACATTGAAATTGACACAAGCAAAAAAAAAAAAAAAATAGAAAAATAGAAAACGAAAAGAAAAAGATACAGCGTAGAAACTAATTTCTGCAACGCGTGCATGGAAGCAGTGAGTGGCAACTTGCAGTCTTGACAGACCAAAGTGTGTGAGTTGGAATGTGGCCAATATTCCATCACAATGCCTGGGCAGAGCTTCAGAGAAACATGTGGTGCCCAAACGACATGTCCCCTCCCTCGACCTTGTCTTGTGTATTCCAGAGGAATGGGTAACCAATACGTCTGGCACAAGGTAGGCTGCAGACGCTGGCGGCACAGCATCAATCCTCCAAGACCTCGCCACCACGAGCAGATGGCGAGTGATGGCCAGGCCCTAGAACCCAAGGGAGCCGGCTTAGAGGCGTTCAGCCAAGTCCTACAGGTGAGGGCCTCGTACGCGTCCGGACCGTAAGGGCGCGCACATCTGTCAATCACAAGTGTCAGGTCCTGTGTAAAGCGTGCACTATCGTCAAACTCTCCGCCTGACTTTAGCAGACCCCGCGACCAGCGGGAATAGGCCCACCAGATCTACCGCAGGAGACATTACTTGTCTATTGCGGCGCTTACCAAACCCGATACCCCACATTGTGCCAACGGCTTCGGGCGGAAGAGCGCAATTGGGAGGGTACACGCCTTACCCTGGTGCGAGGAAATGCAACCTAAAGACAAATGTCATGGCAGGGCAGACCAGGCCCTAAGCCTTGGTTGGCGGCTGGTCTAGGATCGAAGCTCCGACAGGCGGACAGTTAGAGCATTGCTTTGCTGATTCGGCAGCTTCTGCAGCTTGTCTTGTTCCAGATGTAGAGGTGTTACCTTTCCTCTGGAGTGAACTAGGCAGGCCGAGAGAGGGATCATGCTACATGGGCAAAACATGATCTCTATATTTTAGCCCAGGCTTTGTGCTATGGAGAGACCACAGTGCTGACTGTGATACGGATTACTCTTTGGTTATTGCAAGGGTTAGACTGAGACCAAAGACAATCTACACAGCTAAACACAAATCTAGCCCCAGGATTAATATTATTAACACTCAGGATCCTGAAAAGTGCTTTCAGTTTAAAAAGCAACTTGAAGACGCTTTCACTGATACACCAGAAAATTGTACAGTAAATGAAAAGTGGGGTCAACTTAAGGAAACTGTTCATAAAAATGCCGTAGGGGTTTACGGCACTGTGGATCATAAGAGGCAGGACTGGTTTGCGGCAAACAGCCAGACTCTGCAGCCCTTGGTTGATAAGAAGATAGCTCTCTTAAGAGATAAGGAAACACCAACGCGTAACACTGAGTGAGCTAAAGCAAGCTAGGAAGGATGTGCAAAAGGCTACCAGGCAGTGTGCAAAAGGCTGCCAGGCAGTGTGCAAATGATTATTGGATCACGTTGTGTGAGTCCATTCAAATCGCAAGTGGTAATGGAAACATCAGAAGCATGTATGAAGGAATAAAGAAAGCCTGAGGTCCAGTGATCAAAAGAAGTGCACCATTGAAAACCGTGACTGGAGAAATCATAACTGATAAGAAACAGCAGATGGACAGGTGGGTAGAGCACTATTTGGAGCTTTACTCAAGTGAGACCAAACTAGCGGATGATGCTCTCAACGCCATAGAGGATCTACCAATTCTTGACCACCTGGACACACTTCCCACCATAACAGAAGTTAAGAGTGCTATAAATGAACTTGCATCTGGCAAGGCTCCAGGTAAGGATGGGATTCCAATAGAGGTTATCAGGAGTGGGCAAGACACACTCCCTCTACAGATCCACCAGCTCATAGAGCTATGCTGGCGAGAAGGACAAGTCCCACAGGAATTCAAAGATCCAAGCATCATAACACTGTACAAGAACAAGGGTGATCGGAGCGTCTGCAACAACTATAGGGGTATCTCACTTCTGTGTATTGTTGGAAAAGTATTTGCCAGAATTGTTCTGCGCAGACTTCAAGCCCTAGGAGATCAAGTCTACCCCGAATCACAGTGTGGCTTTCGACAGAACCGGTCTACCATTGATATGATTGCGACAATTGCCAGAAAAATGCCGTGAACAGAATCAGCCACTGTTTATTGCCTTCATCGACCTCACAAAGGCATTTGATTTGGTCAGTCGTGAGGGTCTGTTCAAGGCACTGAAGAAGATTGGCTGCCCACCAACTCTTCTGTCCATTGTGGAATCGATCCACACAGGCATGAAGGGTATAATCAAGTTTGATGGTGCAACTTCTGAAGAGTTTGAAATCAAGAGTGGAGTTAAGCAAGGTTGTGTACTAGCTCCCACCCTCTTTGGAATATACTTTTCACTTCTACTGAAATATGCCTTTCGTGATCAGGATGGTGGTATATATATTCACTCACGCTCAGATGGCGGCCTCTACAATGCTCAGAGATTGAATGCCAAGACCAAAATTAGGAGGGTACTGATCAGAGAGTTGCTTTTTGCGGATGATGCTGCGATTACGACCCACTCTGAGGAAGAATTACAACACCTACTATCTGCATTCTCCAATGCTTGTTCTGAATTTGGTTTATTAATTAGCAAACAGAAGACACAGATTATGTCACAAGGTGCATATTGGGTACCATCAATCTTTATTGACGACGCCGAACTAGAGATGGTAGACCATTTTACATATCTAGGATCAGTGGTAAATAGCAAATTATCCCTAGATCAGGAAATCAACAGCCGGATTGGTAAGGCAGCAACAACAATGAACAGGTTAAGAAAATGAGTCTGGGAGAACAGGAAGCTTACTGCCAAAACAAAAGTCCTTGTCTATCAAGCCTGTGTCCTTAGTACTCTTCTTTATGTCAGTGAAACCTGGACAATTTAGTCACACTAAGAGACAGCTTTCATATGCGGTGTCTGCGAAGAATTCTTGGTATTAAGTGGCAAGACAAAATCACAAATACTTAAGTATTGGAAAGATAAGATTGTGTGACGGTTTATTCCATGCTCAGTCTTCGTAGACTTAGATGGATAGGACATCTTAGGAGAATGGATGATGGTAGAATTCCAAAGGACATCTTTTTTGGTGAATTACAGATGGGTAAGAGATCTCAGGGTCGGCCTCTACTATGATACAAAGATGTGTGTAAGCGAGACATGATTGATACAGGCATTGATAATGCACTGTGGGAGCAAGTCACCGCTGAACGTGTTGCATGGAGGGCAAAGATCAGTAATGGAATAAAGACAAAGGAGAACATTATTGCAGATAAGCCACACACCGAGCGTGTGAGACGTAAGATGGTGCATGATGGTGGAAATGACCACGTGTTCATATGCACCCACTGTGAGCGGACATTTACAGCGCGAATTGGTCTTATCAGTCACATTCGCTACGGCCATAAGTAATTCCGATTCCAATTCCAATTTTCAAAAACAAAAATTCCAAATTCGGCCTCGTCTAACCTGCTTCATCAGCTGTGGTTATTGTTGAGGTCCGTGGTTTTTTGTGGGTTTATTCACCCTAATTCTTGTCTTGTGAGTCCTATCTCGGACTGGTTATGTAGCGTTTGTGTCTGTGACGTCAGCTGGGGGGATCGGTCGGCGGCTTTCCTTTGTGCTCGTCCGTTCTTGTGGTTTTCTTTGTTTGTGTAGGCTCCTGTCTCGTCTGGCTTGACTGGCTGCAGTCCTTATAAGGACTTTTCGTTATCCCACTCCATGCTTCGTAAGCTGGGGGATCGGTCGGCGGCTGTCCTTTGTGCATGTTTCCTCTTGTGGTTTTCTTTGCTGGCAGTCCTTAAAAGGACTTTTTATTTGGTATTTTTGTCTTCTCCTTTGTGAAGTAACTGTAGAAGCTTTCCTTTGTACTCGTCTGTTCTTGTGGTTTTCTTTGTTGGTGCAGGCTCCTGTCTCGTCTGGCTTGACTGGCTGCAGTCCTTATAAGGACTTTTTATTAGGTCTTTTAGTCCCCTTCGTTGTGTATTTTCTGTAGGAGCTTTTCGACGTTTCTATTTTCCTACTTGTACTTTTTTTTCATCTTCGAGTTTTAGCTTCGGCCATTCGCATTTTTCCTCCGCGGTCAGCCATGGTTTTCTCTCTCCGTCTTCTATGTAGTACGAGTAGTCGGTATCCTGTTCCAAGATTACAGTTGGGTAATCTACCGGTCTCCTAAGTTTTTTGGTTTCTTCTTTTTTCTTTCAATCCAGCACCTTTTCAATTCCTGATATCTGAGTTTCTCCATCCTTGCCGACTCTCGTAGATCCTCCAAGGTAAGCCTCCGGTGCCACTCCGTGTCGTCCTCAGGGTGCTCGTCTTGGTTTACTTCGGATGTCTGGCGGGATATTGTCGTGGCTGGGTTGCTGGCTTTGTCTAGCGGTTCCGGCTCGTCCTGTTGTTGGATGTCTGGCGGGATATTGTCGTGGCTGGGTTGCTGGCTTTGTCTAGCGGTTCCGGCTCGTCCTCTTGTTGGATGTCTGGCGGGATAGTGTCGTGGCTGGGTTGCTGGCTTTGTCTAGCGGTTCCGGCTCGTCCTCTTGTTGGATGTCTGGCGGGATAGTGTCGTGGCTGGGTTGCTGGCTTTGTCTAGCGGTTCCGGCTCGTCCTCTTGTTGGATGTCTGGCGGGATAGTGTCGTGGCTGGGTTGCTGGCTTTGTCTAGCGGTTCCGGCTCGTCCTCTTGTTGGATGTCTGGCGGGATAGTGTCGTGGCTGGGTTGCTGGCTTTGTCTAGCGGTTCCGGCTCGTCCTCTTGTTGGATGTCTGGCGGGATAGTGTCGTGGCTGGGTTGCTGGCTTTGTCTAGCGGTTCCGGCTCGTCCTCTTGTTGGATGTCTGGCGGGATAGTGTCGTGGCTGGGTTGCTGGCTTTGTCTAGCGGTTCCGGCTCGTCCTCTTGTTGGATGTCTGGCGGGATAGTGTCGTGGCTGGGTTGCTGGCTTTGTCTAGCGGTTCCGGCTCGTCCTCTTGTTGGATGTCTGGCGGGATAGTGTCGTGGCTGGGTTGCTGGCTTTGTCTAGCGGTTCCGGCTCGTCCTCTTGTTGGATGTCTGGCGGGATAGTGTCGTGGCTGGGTTGCTGGCTTTGTCTAGCGGTTCCGGCTCGTCCTCTTGTTGGATGTCTGGCGGGATAGTGTCGTGGCTGGGTTGCTGGCTTTGTCTAGCGGTTCCGGCTCGTCCTCTTGTTGGATTTCTGGCGGGATAGTGTCGTGGCTGGGTTGCTGGCTTTGTCTAGCGGTTCCGGTTCGTCCTCTTGTTGGATGTCTGGCGGGATAGTGTCGTGGCTGGGTTGCTGGCTTTGTCTAGCGGTTCCGGCTCGTCCTCTTGTTGGATGTCTGGCGGGATAGTGTCGTGGCTGGGTTGCTGGCTTTGTCTAGCGGTTCCGGCTCGTCCTCTTGTTGGATGTCTGGCGGGATAGTGTCGTGGCTGGGTTGCTGGCTTTGTCTAGCGGTTCCGGCTCGTCCTCTTGTTGGATGTCTGGCGGGATAGTGTCGTGGCTGGGTTGCTGGCTTTGTCTAGCGGTTCCGGCTCGTCCTCTTGTTGGATGTCTGGCGGGATAGTGTCGTGGCTGGGTTGCTGGCTTTGTCTAGCGGTTCCGGCTCGTCCTCTTGTTGGATGTCTGGCGGGATAGTGTCGTGGCTGGGTTGCTGGCTTTGTCTAGCGGTTCCGGCTCGTCCTCTTGTTGGATGTCTGGCGGGATAGTGTCGTGGCTGGGTTGCTGGCTTTGTCTAGCGGTTCCGGCTCGTCCTCTTGTTGGATGTCTGGCGGGATAGTGTCGTGGCTGGGTTGCTGGCTTTGTCTAGCGGTTCCGGCTCGTCCTCTTGTTGGATGTCTGGCGGGATAGTGTCGTGGCTGGGTTGCTGGCTTTGTCTAGCGGTTCCGGCTCGTCCTCTTGTTGGATGTCTGGCGGGATAGTGTCGTGGCTGGGTTGCTGGCTTTGTCTAGCGGTTCCGGCTCGTCCTCTTGTTGGATGTCTGGCGGGATATTGTCGTGGCTGGGTTACTGGCTTTGTCTAGCGGTTCCGGCTCGTCCTCTTGTTGGATGTCTGGCGGGATATTGTCGTGGCTGGGTTACTGGCTTTGTCTAGCGGTTCCGGCTCGGTCTCTTGTTGGATGTCTGGCGGGATAGTGTCGTGGCTGAGTTGCTAGCTTTGTCTTGCGGTTCCGGCTCGTCCTCTTGTTGGATGTCTGGCGGGATATTGTCGTGGCTGGGTTGCTGGCTTTGTCTAGCGGTTCCGGCTCGTCCTCTTGTTGGATGTCTGGCGGGATATTGTCGTGGCTGGGTTACTGGCTTTGTCTAGCGGTTCCGGCTCGTCCTCTTGTTGGAGTCTGGCGGGATATTGTCGTGGCTGGGTTACTGGCTTTGTCTAGCGGTTCCGGCTCGGTCTCTTGTTGGATGTCTGGTGGGATAGTGTCGTGGCTGGGTTGCTGGCTTTGTCTAGCGGTTCCGGCTCGTCCTCTTGTTGGATGTCTGGCGGGATAGTGTCGTGGCTGGGTTGCTGGCTTTGTCTAGCGGTTCCGGCTCGTCCTCTTGTTGGATGTCTGGTGGGATAGTGTCGTGGCTGGGTTGCTGGCTTTGTCTAGCGGTTCCGGCTCGTCCTCTTGTTGGATGTCTGGCGGGATATTGTCGTGGCTGGGTTGCTGGCTTTGTCTAGCGGTTCCGGCTCGTCCTCTTGTTGGATGTCTGGCGGGATATTGTCGTGGCTGGGTTGCTGGCTTTGTCTAGCGGTTCCGGCTCGTCCTCTTGTTGGATGTCTGGCGGGATATTGTCGTGGCTGGGTTGCTGGCTTTGTCTAGCGGTTCCGGCTCGTCCTCTTGTTGGATGTCTGGCGGGATAGTGTCGTGGCTGGGTTGCTGGCTGTGTCTAGCGGTTCCGGCTCGTCCTCTTGTTGGATGTCTGGCGGGATAGTGTCGTGGCTGGGTTGCTGGCTTTGTCTAGCGGTTCCGGCTCGTCCTCTTGTTGGATGTCTGGCGGGATAGTGTCGTGGCTGGGTTGCTGGCTTTGTCTAGCGGTTCCGGCTCGTCCTCTTGTTGGATGTCTGGCGGGATAGTGTCGTGGCTGGGTTGCTGGCTTTGTCTAGCGGTTCCGGCTCGTCCTCTTGTTGGATGTCTGGCGGGATAGTGTCGTGGCTGGGTTGCTGGCTTTGTCTAGCGGTTCCGGCTCGTCCTCTTGTTGGATGTCTGGCGGGATATTGTCGTGGCTGGGTTGCTAGCTTTGTCTAGCGGTTCCGGCTCGTCCTCTTGTTGGATGTCTGGCGGGATAGTGTCGTGGCTGGGTTGCTGGCTTTGTCTAGCGGTTCCGGCTCGTCCTCTTGTTGGATGTCTGGCGGGATAGTGTCGTGGCTGGGTTGCTGGCTTTGTCTAGCGGTTCCGGCTCGTCCTCTTGTTGGATGTCTGGCGGGATAGTGTCGTGGCTGGGTTGCTGGCTGTGTCTAGCGGTTCCGGCTCGTCCTCTTGTTGGATGTCTGGCGGGATAGTGTCGTGGCTGGGTTGCTGGCTTTGTCTAGCGGTTCCGGCTCGTCCTCTTGTTGGATGTCTGGCGGGATAGTGTCGTGGCTGGGTTGCTGGCTTTGTCTAGCGGTTCCGGCTCGTCCTCTTGTTGGATGTCTGGCGGGATATTGTCGTGGCTGGGTTGCTGGCTTTGTCTAGCGGTTCCGGCTCGTCCTCTTGTTGGATGTCTGGCGGGATATTGTCGTGGCTGGGTTGCTGGCTTTGTCTAGCGGTTCCGGCTCGTCCTCTTGTTGGATGTCTGGCGGGATATTGTCGTGGCTGGGTTGCTGGCTTTGTCTAGCGGTTCCGGCTCGTCCTCTTGTTGGATGTCTGGCGGGATAGTGTCGTGGCTGGGTTGCTGGCTGTGTCTAGCGGTTCCGGCTCGTCCTCTTGTTGGATGTCTGGCGGGATAGTGTCGTGGCTGGGTTGCTAGCTGTGTCTAGCGGTTCCGGCTCGTCCTCTTGTTGGATGTCTGGCGGGATAGTGTCGTGGCTGGGTTACTGGCTTTGTCTAGCGGTTCCGGCTCGTCCTCTTGTTGGATGTCTGGCGGGATAGTGTCGTGGCTGGGTTGCTGGCTTTGTCTAGCGGTTCCGGCTCGTCCTCTTGTTGGATGTCTGGCGGGATAGTGTCGTGGCTGGGTTGCTGGCTTTGTCTAGCGGTTCCGGCTCGTCCTCTTGTTGGATGTCTGGCGGGATAGTGTCGTGGCTGGGTTGCTGGCTTTGTCTAGCGGTTCCGGCTCGTCCTCTTGTTGGATGTCTGGCGGGATAGTGTCGTGGCTGGGTTGCTGGCTTTGTCTAGCGGTTCCGGCTCGTCCTCTTGTTGGATGTCATCTTGCGGTTTCTCTGTGTGCTTTTCTGTTTCTTGTGCTGATTTGTTTTGGGTTGGCTCCCTTTCAGTTGTTAGCATTTCTCTTACCGCTTTAATGTCTCGCAGAATTTCTTCATTTATCTTTGTCATCTGCCTTATATTCTCCACCTCTTGTTTGATGTCCCGCTGGTTGTCCTTTATTTCGGCAAGAAGTTTCCCATTGTCGCTGGTTGGTGCCGATGTTTGCAGTAGTTTGACTTGCTTCATTACCTCCTCAATCTGGCTTTGCAGTTGCTCTTTCTCGGCTTGTGAGATGCTTGATGCTGTCTCGCACCTCCGCATTGCTTCGTTGTATGGTGTCTTTGTGGTGATGGCGATCTTTAAGACGTCTCTTTGTCTTTGCAGGTACGGACAGCCTAGGTATCTTGCTCCATGTATGCCCAGGCAGTTGGCGCACTTTCTTTTGTTGTTGGGTGCTTGGAAGTCTGTGTCCAGCTTAGCCAGCTAGCACTCCTTGAAGGCGTGATGATCGGCGCAGTATCGGCAGATTTCCGTCTTACTGTGACACGTAGCTCTGCTGTGGCCGGCCTTCTGACATCTGGAACATTGAGTGATTCTTGGTATGAATCTCTCTGGTTGCTGTATTCTCTTGTTGAATGATACTGTGGTCGGCATTTCGCTGCCCTCCGATGTCACCACTCCCAAGGTTGTAGGTATCTTGGAGTAGGTGAGGAGCCGCTCCGCCTTCAAGAATCGAATGTGAAGATTCTCTTCTCGTAGCTGCTTCAGGACTTCTTCGTCTGTCAGCTCCACTGGTATCCGCTTGACGACCCATCGGACTGTTTTTGAGTCGGTGTTTCCGACTCTGGTGTCTTTCTCCTCCTTCTTCTCTGCTGTCTTGGTTCTTGATTCTGTTGTGCTGTCAATCTTCTCCCTCGTAGTAGCTTCAGTAATAGCTGTAGTAACAGGCTCTTTGGTGCAGCTAGCAGGTAGGCTCTCCACGTTGTTCTTCTTGTTGTCGGCTCCCACGCTGCACTTCTTGGCTACAGCGTGTTTCTTGTTGTTGGACTTTCTACGTGATATTTTCTCGCGTATCAGGCTTCTTGACAGGATAATGCGACTTGACTTGTTAGCGCTCGCAGTGGAGATCACGATGATAAAACGAGGTAAAAGTTATTATGCCTTTTTAAAGCACAAACTATCGTCTGTCAAGACGGCAGGGTGCCAATGATGATAATGATGAAGAAACAACACGTGACACTAATACAGGATCGGAAATCACTGTGGACCAGCATTACAAGACCTACACACAACACTACGATCATTAAGAATTAACCATATAGGCCACCTCATCAATCATCCAGACAACACTCGCTAGCATTATATAACATTCGAATTAGAATACACCGGCTTAAGAAAATAGACAACACAACACCACCACTTAGCACTTTATATCGTGACCATACAAAAATATTTTTGCCTAAAATTCTCTCTTGGGCCGAATATATTTGTACGTCGGTTGAGACCTCTCGGGCATGATATGATTGTACGGCGGGCCGGGTGTGGCCCGTGGGCCTTGAGTTGACAAATGTGGATTAGGGCAAGCAAAAGTGAAAAGTATCCTATGCAATAATTCACTTTCATTGAATATATTACAAGAGTGCCAAAATGCTATTCATAACCTGTTTTGCTGGATGGTAGTGAATCTCGCAATGTAAATGAACAAATTAAAGAGAATTAGGAAGTACAAGAGAAGTGGTTCCTGAGACAAATGTTGTGAATTCCTTAGGCTGTCAGAGTTACTAACAACGATTGTCTGAAAGAGGCTAATGGAACTAGAACTTTATATTCAACAATAACAACGAGACAAATAGCTTTCATCGGTCTTTGTGGCTAAGGGCTTGCGAACGCAGTTTGTGAGCCCGTATACCCGGGTTCGAAACACAGTGGTGCTGGTTTTTTCGAAAAAGGTATAGGGGCCGGTCGTTCGGAAAGCAATGGCAAACTACTGAACGTAACACTTGCCTAGTAGATCAACAGCAGCTGAAAATGCTGGTGTTGACTGCAACGTCCCGTAAGGGATACGCAACAACAAAAAAATAGCTTTCTTTGGTAATGTGATGAGAAGAGAGGGATTGGAGAACATAGTGACAACCGGAAACATTAATGGGAAGAGAAGCAGAGGCAGACCAAGAGAAATGATGCTGGATGGATTGAGATGGTGTTATGGAGGAATATAATCAGCAAAGTTGATCCAGAACTCCAAAGACCGAGATCTGTGGAGAGACATGAACGACTTCGCCAGCTGACACGGCACTTGATGATGGTAACATTAAACCGGGAGACAAGTGTGAGTAAAATACTTTGGCCGTATTAAACCACCCGGCCGGCAGACAAGTGTGATAGCCACTGAGGTGCAACGGCTTCCCCGCGTGATATTTTTGAATGAAACACCAAAACACGAGAAGTAGACGGTCAGATTTACTAGAACACGATCACAAATAACAACATGGACGTTGCAGTCAAAGACTTCGTCAGCACACACACAACAAACACACGCCGATATAACTACAGTGGAACCTCGCTTACCGAGCATAATTCGTTCCAGAATCCTACTCGTAAAGCAAAACACTCGTTAAGCGAAACAGTTTTTCCCATACAAATTAATGTAAAATACGATAATGCGTTCCATGCCGAAAAAATACTCACAATATTCTGTATAACCTTTATTCAAAGAAAATTATATATACATTGTTAAGGAGCTTGATTCATCTTCCTCTTCAATAGCGAAATGAACGAACCTGGAATGAGAATTCGATATTTAGAAAAAAATTGAAATAATTAATTTACAATTTATAATACATACCTAATTCTTTTTTACTAGAAAGCTGTCTAGAGAAATGTGTTTTTGCCGACGCTTTAGAATTTGGCGGAAATGCATTATCATTAAATAAATTAGTAGCTCTCATAGCCACTGCCTTATTAGGATGATGGTTCTCAATGTACGATGCAACAGTTTCCCATGCTTTCAGCATTTCTCTTATTGCGCCAGAAGATTGTTGGTTTGCTGTTACCTTCTCCTCCTCCTCCTCCTCCTCGGACAAACTCTCCTCCACAACTTCTTGCTGTGAAACACAATGTAATTCCATATGCACTTCGGTGGACAGCTCTTGGCTATGCTCTTCCACAAGCTCATCGATATCTTGTTATCCATCTCCAGTCCCATGATCTTGGCCAAAGACACAGTCTCGTTGACTACAGGCTCCACAGGTACTGTCTCAAACCCCTCAAAGTCACATTCGACAACGCTCTCCGGTCAAAACTTCTTCCAAGCAGAAGTGAGGGTTCTTTTGGTAACCCCTTCCCACGCCTTTTCGATCATCTTGAGGCAGGCAACGATGTGGAAGTGATATTTCCAAAACTCTCTGAGAGTAATATTGATCTCTTCAGTCACCTAAAAACAACGCTCGAAGAGCGCTTGAGTGTAGAGCAGTGGTTCTCAAACTTTTTTTGGCTCATGCCCCCTCCCCCTTCACCATATGTTGAGGATGCCATTCCTCCCCTTTCGTATTTCCTCCCTATAAATCCCCCCCCCCTCTCCCCACCCTGCCCCTACATAGTATACGTAAAAATGGAAGCTAACTTTAATAACACATACTAGATCAAGTTTAGACGTCTACATAAAAAGTGATTTGTGGGGCTACTTACGTTATAAGATGAATATCAGAAGGGCGAGGAGTACAGAACCGTAAAGTATGGAGGGAAAAACAATATCAAGTAATCGATTCTTGTATTAACGCGATCTTGAAACAATCTTCACCCCCCCCCCCGGAAACCATAAAATTCCCCCCTAGGGGGGAATTCCCCACCGGTTGAGAACCACTGGTTTAGAGCTTCTTAAAGTTAGAAACAACCTGCTGATCCATAGGCTGGAGTAATTGGTGTAGTGTTGGGAGGCAGAAACTGGGTCTTGATGAATTTAAATTCTTCAAGAAGGTCATCTTGTAGTCCTGGAGGATGGGCAGGAGTAGGGACTTCCCCTCCCCTCGTCACTCGTTATGTGAAACGTCCCTCGTTAAGCGAATCATTTTTTTTTATACAATTTATTTTGCTCGTTATGCGAATTACTCGTTTAGGGGGCTGAGTGGTCTTGAGGTATGGTGTCCGCCTCGAGTGCTGGAGGTCCCGGGTTCAGGCCTCGGTGAGGACCGGGGTTTATTTAAAAAATCAACTTGGACTTCCAGTAATAAAATTTCCCCTAGTCTCTGGGTAGTGAGATCGGACGCCCGTGTGTATTGTTGCGCACGTAAAATATCCCTTTTTTTTTCCGCGTTTCAATCCTGTTTCGTGGGGCTGGTCTGGTTCGCTAGATCAATTCCGCGTCTAGCGTTCGTTGTCTCGGATGGCTGTGTGAGGTGCACCAAAATGGGATCTTCCCAGCCAACGTGAGTTAGCGAGGCAGGCGTTTCAAGAATGTAACCGCATCGTGCAGCCAGGGTCGTGGTTTGAGCGGGCAAAAGAGCAAAATTTGTACGACCGTTCGACAAAGTCTCGATAAGCGCCCACTCTCTCTTTCGATGAGTAGTAGGCCTGCAGTCAGTAAGCTGGTATAGCTTTTTTTTCGGTTAGTCCTGCCGGCGTAGCTTGAAAGCTCGTCGGTAGGCGTCCAGTGGTTTTGCATGTATCACCTTGTACCGGGAGGGCGCGCTTTAGCGATGCTACTCTTGGCTTGCGTGTGCGTGAATAGTCCGTCTGTCCGATAGATATCTGGTTGATCCTGCCAGTAGTCATATGCTTGTCTCAAAGATTAAGCCATGCATGTCTAAGTTCACACTGTCTCACGGTGAAACCGCGAATGGCTCATTAAATCAGTCGAGGTTCCTTAGATGACACGATCCTACTTGGATAACTGTGGCAATTCTAGAGCTAATACATGCTTACCAAGCTCCGACCCTCGCGGAAAGAGCGCTTTTATTAGTTCAAAACCAATCGTCGTTGCCCTTCGCGGGGCGCGGCGTTCCCACTGGTGACTCTGGATAACTTTGTGCTGATCGCATGGCCTTACGTGCCGGCGACGCATCTTTCAAATGTCTGCCCTATCAAATGTCGATGGTACGTGACATGCCTACCATGTTTGTAACGGGTAACGGGGAATCAGGGTTCGATTCCGGAGAGGGAGCATGAGAAACGGCTACCACATCCAAGGAAGGCAGCAGGCGCGCAACTTACCCACTCCCGGCACGGGGAGGTAGTGACGAAAAATAACAATACGGGACTCTATCGAGGCCCCGTAATTGGAATGAGTACACTTTAAACCCTTTAACGGATTCCCGGATGAGAGGGCCTGACCGTTTCCCGTTCACTGCTGCACGAAGGTAAGGTGCTGAACCGGCAGCACATGTAGCCTACCTCGTGAGCGAGTACAAAAAAGACAGAAAAGTGCCCCAGTCGAAGGGCATGGTTACGGAAACTCTGTATCTAACTCATAGAGAGTGTAGATATAAGTGGAAGAACGTCTCAACGCAAAATGGAACGCACGGCGAGCGAACCTATTGCGTGGGTTGAAGTCACAAGCAAAAGCTTACCGAGTGGATGTCGCCCGCAATCTGACCGCTCCTGGTGTGTGCTTGAGCGATCAGTGGCAAGCGGGATGCTCAACACATGGAAGTGAGGAACAAAAGCAGCCATGAGCAGGACGTGGAAACTCCTTGGGTGAGCCCAGTCTCAGAGCAATATGTGCCGGCTCTGCAATTATGGAAGCCTCCTCGGATAGTGAGATGATGCCCATGGTCTGCCCCTGCCTTCCCTTGAGGGCCGTCCGCGATATCGTTGATCGTTCTATCTTGACCAGCTGAGATGTGGGTGACATTACAACAGTCTAACGTGTCTCGAAACCAGAGGAAGGCTAACCTCACTAAAAAAATGCCCGCCAGAAGTCGGAAGTGTCGGCCTACGGGTGGCAAACTAAAAATTGACACTACGCAATTACGTCCGAGTGAAATGTCTCGCCCGAATGTCTCTCGTGCTAGGAACAGCTCTGACTACCTAGTTTCCGAATGCCGCTCTTGTTCGGAACAGCTCTGACTAGGTAGTTTCCGAATGTCTGTTGTGCCTGGAACAGCTCTGATGGGCGCAACGACAAGCACATGTCCGAAAACTCGCTGAGTGGATGCCGTCTGCGAACATGTCTGGTTTGTGCGGGAATGGCCCGGGGAAAACGAAATGACCAATATATTGAAGTGAGGATTTAAAGCAGCCATGAGCAGGACGTGACGATTTCCCTCGGTGAGCCCAGATCCAGGGCGTTATGTGTCGGCCCTGCAACTATGGAAGCAACCTTGGATGGCGGAAAATGCTATGGACTGTCCCTGCCTTCCTTTGAGGGATGACCGTTGTCTTCGACCGTTCAACCTTGGCCAGCATGGTTGTAGATGGCACCACAAAAGTGAGAGTCTCCCAGGTATGCTACCTGGTCAAAAAAGCACGCTAAAGTCGATGTGTTGGCCTACGGGTTTCGGCCCAAGGGCGCATAACAGACACACCGCAATGACATCTGAAAAAACACTCCGGATGAACGAAAAGAAGAAGAAGAATCCTGTTTCAGGATATTGCGGTCAACACCAGCATCTTTCAGCTGTATGTTGATTCCTAGGCTAGATTTCGCTCATCAGCACGCCACGACTTTCTGAGCGACCGGTTCCATACTCTCATAAGTCACTTTTGCGATTCGAACCACTGCTAATTCTCGTCGCGTCACGTGACGAGAGTATTCGGGGTTAGCGGAGAAAGCTGCTAATCCCCTTGGCCACGGAACCGGCAGTTGGAAATCGAAAAAGAGTAGCCTAACGGCGCTGCCCGGGCAAAATTTCGAGTTAAACATCTACCCAAAGTATTTCAGGATCCTCGCCGATGAAACGGAGTTCGTGGATTGAGCTGAGTTTCTCCAGACTCAGGTTTGAGTTAGGAGGAAAACGGAGCACTTATGGGTTAAACCGTGTGCCGTGATGTTGATCCAACGGCTAAACTAAACTATTACTCGTTATGAGAGGTGCTCGTTAAGCAAGGTTGCACTGTACATTCTTAGCAAAATCTTCGTGATGTGGATCATTATACTAATTGTTCGATGTTGATCACATTCCAAGGCTCCCGATTTCCTGTAATAATTATAGAATTACATAATTTATGAGGTATATCTCCAGTATCATATATTGCGTTAAGCAGTCTGGTGACCTGGTCTATTCCATATTCTTCTAAGGCATTAATAATTTATGTTGTGATGTTGTCTTGATCCGGGGTCTTGCCAGTTTTCATATGGTACAGTGGAGAAAGGAAGGATAGTTGTTTCTGAAGCTTGGCTGACTGATTTCTTTGATATTTCCAATTTGTTGGTCACATCTTGAAAGAATTTTTCCAGATCAGACAATGCATCAAATATGTTCTTTACCTCTACGTTGAATTTACCTTCAGTGTACGTTGATAAGCTTTCTGTCTTAACAAAATATGCTTGTGGTGATATTAAAATACAATTTTAAAATAACATTTTAACAACTTAGAGTTTGCAAAATATAACAGTGGTGGAGACTAAGTTGATGTGGTGTAAATAGAGCAACGAGAAGTCCTGGTAGTAGTTTCTGTGAGTTCCTCTTTATTAGCTCATACAGTTGATATTATCAAATAGAAACCAGATGTTGACACCACGTCTTGCCGGCCCGAGCTATCGTTGGTAACCAACTTCTTCTCTACCCTCACGTCACAGCGTGACATTCCCTAGTTACCTCCCAGCGGGGTGCTCACCCGTGCATTGCTGAATACTAGACCTTTTCCCTTGCACATCCATCTAGATCCCCTATCAGAGAGACTCTGTTATAAAAACACAACTTTTGCATTTGTTCAAATTTATATTAATTTAATTGGATAATCTACAATCATAACACTTATTTAATATATCTTAAACATATTAATACATCAAATAAATTTGTGCCAGTAATTGTTGTATATAAACATATGGTGGACTTAGATTGGTAGGCAATTCTACATAGAGTTTGTCAACATCTGTCCTATATGATATAAACAGTTATTTCAGACTGAGGACATTTGCAGTGTTAGTTCCCGGGTGTCGTGAAACAGGGGCCCAGTGAGAATATATCTTGCGTATGTCTGAGAGAGTAAAATTACACAAACAATGAGGTAAAAGTTATCCATCATAGCTATTGGCCTTTCTCATCTCATAGGCACCAGAATTCTCAACATCGAATCCTGGTCTCCTGTCACGGACGCTTGAAAAAATCGACATCTAATGCTGGTCTATCGTCACGGACTCTTGAAAAATTCGATATATAATGTTGGTGTCCCATTATGAACACTGGAAACATCGACATTTGAAATATCGGCTTCATATACTGACTGGCCTCCCGTCATGAAGGCTTAAAGATCATGAGACCCAAATCTGGCCTCCTGTCCTTTGAGAGATATCTATTTTGTACAACGGTGTTAATATCCTTGTATATGTCCCCGGCCAGTTTTGGAACCGTTGTTTCAGTGCATTAAATGCACAGTCTAGACCTATTAGAAATAACTCGAGAGCCGCAAATGCCTTCTTGTTCTGTCGTGTGTAACTCGGCTGTCCTATTTTTGCCATACACAGGTTATTGTAACTTAACGTTGTTATTCTTCAGCCGAAATAAGAGACTGGGCGTTCAAAAACATCACGTGACCTAGTGTACAGCGATGTGCTAATATTTGCGCTGTCATGTTGGAAACAGGATCCCTTTCTCTCATATCTTTGCTTCGTGGCTCAGTGACTTCACTCAAGGCCGGCGGTTTGTGTAAATTGCATCCATACTCATCCTTAGTATTCTGACATTCAGAGAGCTGGCTCGCACACACAGCCTTGGTATTTTGACACTCCGACAGTTGGTTCGCAGAGCGTGAGTAGATAATGTAAATTTTTACCACATGCGACACATAGTTAGTACGTAATGGACCTTTTTTTTTACACGCCTTGAATCGTACTGGGCAATCGGTGCTGGTCACACATTCTTATAGACAATCGGTACCGAAAGGTTGATGATCTCGCTCTCTCTGAACTTATACGTAGTAAAATCGTACAACAACAACAACAATTACTACTACTACTACTACTACTACTACTACTACTACTACTACTACTACTACTACTACTACTACTACTACTACTACTACTACTACTACTACTACTACTATTACTACTACTACGACTACTACTACTACTACTACTACTACTACTACTACTACTACTACTACTACTACTACTATTACTACTACTACTACGACTACTACTACTATTACTACTACTACTACTACTACTACTACTACTACTACTACTACTACTACTACTACTACTACTACTACTACTACTACTACTTTCACTACCACTACCACTACTACTACTACTACTACTACTACTACTACTACTACTACTACTACTACTACTACTACTACTACTACTAAAACTACTGAATTGACATAAACATGATGAAATAAACTACTACTACTACTACTACTACTATCACTACCACTACTACTACTACTACTACTACTACTACTACTACTACTACTACTACTACTACTACTACTACTACTACTACGACGACGACGACGACGACGACGACTACGAATACTACTACTACTACTTCTACTACTACTACTACTACTACTACTACTACTACTACTACTACTACTACTACTACTACTACTACTACTAAAACTACTGAATTGATATAAACATGATGAAATAGACAGTGCATATGGTACATGTTAAATTCAAGTGGCAGTAAAAATGCTAATATGGAAGATGAGGATACAGAAAAAATATGGATGCACATGACTGATTTTGTGTGAGGGTTAGCTATTCCTGTAACCAGAGTCCCTCACCATCAAGCTAACCCTCACGGGTAGAATCTCAAAATTGAGAGGAAAGACAAAAAGAACTTTCTATCAGATAGCGGTGGGAACGATAAGTAGTGTGACTCTTCGTTGGCTGTTGAACGAGGGGACTGAGCTTGTATGGGAATGTCCTAAGTGAAGAGATGACAGTTCTAAGCTTAACTAAACTTAACTCAACTCAACAAGGGACTTATAATTGACGTCTCAAAGTCCAGGACGAGAAGTCAAAATTTAAGTCCAGCTATTTCCCCAGGACAAGTCCAGGACGAAAAGTCAACATTTAAGTCCAGCTATTTCCCCAGGACACGTCCAGGACGAGAAGTCAACATTTAAGTCCAGCTATTTCCCCGGGACAAGTCCAGGACGAGAAGTCAAAATTTAAGTACAGCTATTCCCCAGGACAAGTCTAGGACGAGAAGTCAACATTTAAGTACAGCTATTTCCCCTGGACAAGTCCAGGACGAGAAGTCAACATTTAAGTCCAGCTATTTCCCCGGGACAAGTCCAGGACGAGAAGTCAACATTTAAGTCCAGCTATTTCCCCGGGACAAGTCCAGGACGAGAAGTCAACATTTAAGTCCAGCTATTTCCCCGGGACAAGTCCAGGACGAGAAGTCAACATTTAAGTCCAGCTATTTCCCCGGGACAAGTCCAGGACGAGAAGTCAACATTTAAGTCCAGCTATTTCCCCGGGATAAGTCCAGGACGAGAAGTCAACATTTAAGTCCAGCTATTTCCCCAGGACGAGAAGTCAACATTTAAGTCCAGCTATTTCCCCGGGACAAGTCCAGGACGAAAAGTCAAAATTTAAGTACAGCTATTCCTCAGGACAAGTCTAGGACGAGAAGTCAACATTTAAGTACAGCTATTTCCCCTGGACAAGTCCAGGACGAGAAGTCAACATTTAAGTCCAGCTATTTCCCGGGACAAGTCCAGGACGAGAAGTCAACATTTAAGTCCAGCTATTTCCCCGGGACAAGTCCAGGACGAGAAGTCAACATTTAAGTCCAGCTATTTCCCCGGGACAAGTCCAGGACGAGAAGTCAACATTTAAGTCCAGCTATTTCCCCGGGACAAGTCCAGGACGAGAAGTCAACATTTAAGTCCAGCTATTTCCCCGGGATAAGTCCAGGACGAGAAGTCAACATTTAAGTCCAGCTATTTCCCCAGGACGAGAAGTCAACATTTAAGTCCAGCTATTTCCCCGGGACAAGTCCAGGACGAGAAGTCAACATTTAAGTACAGCTATTTCCCCAGGACAAGTCCAGGACGAGAAGTCAACATTTAAGTCCAGCTATTTCCCCAGGACAAGTCCAGGACGAGAAGTCAACATTTAAGTCCAGCTATTTCCCCGGGACAATTCCAGGACGAGAAGTCAACATTTAAGTACAGCTATTTCCCCAGGACATTTCCTGCTGCCCATACTGGACTGGGTCAGTCTGGAAGTCCAGGTCACTTGATCAAATCCCCCTCGATGTGGAATCGAACCCATGACTACAGGGCGGCAGGCAAGTGTGCTAGCCACTGCGCTACCCGGCTCCCATTCGATACATGTTGGTTGCATATCCTTTTACAGTACGTCGCAATCAACCCAAACATTTTTTTTTCTGTTTGTGATTTTTCGACAAGTTTACGCAGTAATTTGCCATTTCTTTCTGAACAACCGAAAATCATACCATTGTATGAAAACCAGTGCAAGGTGGAATGCTTCAATATCGCCAGCAGTTGATTGGTTCGATAGATACTATCCATTAAAAGACGCGTAGACTGTATTCTCATTAATAAAGTATTCAAAAGTATTTATTCTTGATATATAGCCTTCTTTGTTCTATAGAAAGTTAACATAATAGTAATATTGTTTTCCCTTTTGAATTAGATAAAACAATCACGCAAGCTACATTCCAATTTATCACCTTAAGGTGTAACTCAGGCAGTGACAGTTTGCGGTAATGGGGCAGATTCTTCCCCGATCCTTAAATGTACATTCTGTCAGGTTGTATCCTGGCCATACTGCGATGTGGTCTGCCTATTTATTTGACGCCCGCTACATCTTATGCCATCTAATTTTTCATCCTTTACGGTTTTCAGTAAATTGTTATATCGTTTAATATGATCACAGTATCCTGTCTTTCTCATATTTGTTTTTAATTTAACAGCGCCATTTTATAGAACGTCCATATTTTCCCCTTTTTTTCGTTCAGGAAACTCTTTCGTTCTCAGAAAACTTTTCTCAAGAAACTAATCTCAAGAAACTCTTCGTTCAAGAAGCTCCTCTCAAGAAAGCCTTCTAAATACCTATATGTCTAATACTTAAATTTTACTACACTCGACTTAAATGTTCACTTCCAGTTCAGAAAGCAATGGCAAACTACAGAACTGAAAATTGCCAAGTAAATCACAAACAAAAAGGAGTTGGATTAGATTTCAACGTCCGTATTTTCCCCCATTGACTTGGGCTTTCAGGTTGGCCCAGGCTAAAGTGGATACCACGATAGTTCCTGGGGATGTCAGAGTGGCTGACCACATCATTCATTAGCCACCGATTGGTCTTAGAATGCAGGACTGGCATCATACAACCAATATGCCACATGACCTGAATAGGGGTCCTTGACTTAGTTTACAGCAAGTATCATCCCTATTACATGTCTGGATTAATTGCTAGGTCGCCGAGTTCCAATTCGGGTGACACGGTTTCGTGTCCTCGGTAAGGTGATGGTTTGACGTGCACAGTTCGCGGCGACTGCACTCACATCTTACTTAATTGGGGCCAGGCGGCTTTGATCCCTCAGCTCAAGACCTCCTGCCGTAAACCACAGGGTACCATAGGCAGTAATGCAATAATGACAGTAATTGTACAATTGTACAGTACAGTACATTCACTCTGGCCATCTTTTATTTTCTTTTATTTAATAATCTCACAGCAAATATAATTTAAATTCTCTCCAACAAATATCAAAGAAACTCGCTCCAAAAATATCAAAGAAATTCTCTCCAAAAATATCATAGAAATTCGCTCCAAGTAAATATCATAGAAATTTTCCCCAAGCAAATATAGAAACTGAAATGTTCACCGTACATTATTTGTACTCCATACTGCTGTATGCACTAAAAACTGGACCCTGGCTAAACAGATTTTTAAATTGCATGTACCTTGCAGGACGTTGTAAAGTTGAGTTGAGCCAAGAACCGACATCAGTGTACTCGGGGCATCCCCATAAGCGTTAAGTCATCTCAAACAGCCAGCGAAGAGTTCAAATACCTATGGTGTCCGTTGTAATCTGATTATATGCCCATCTTGCTTAACCCCTGAATGACCACTGTCAACCAGATCCTCTGACCACCCCTTGCTGCTGCATTCTCCCTAGACCATGACAGTCTATCTGCTCTTCCGCATTAATCACATTAGGCCTTCGCCACATATGCCTTATTATGCATCAAATCACACCTCAATGATGCAGCACCAGCCAATCTGTCTGCCTGTTCATTTCAAACCACACCAGAGTGTCCTGGAGAAAAGATCCAGCGAATGCTCACAACCCGCGACCTATGAATGGATGCATGCCATCTACGCAAAGCACTCCAGTCTTCACCCTTGCCAGCATGCTTTGTTAAATCAACTACAATCAGGACATGCGTACACAGTTTGTTCTTCAACCAGCGGATACCTGCAGTAACCGCCTCCACGTCCATCCCCAGACTTGAGATTGTGGTGTCACATGCCAAGCTCTCCCTTACCAAACACTGGCCATTGTCTCCTCTCGTTATGAATCCCCGGGAACTTTTCTTGCCTCTCAACACAGAGCCATCGGCACAGATGATAACATCGCCAGGACGAGAGTTGTCATGAATTAATTGCTGAATTTAAGCTTCCGTGGCGCCTGTAGGCCACTCCCTACACTCAGGGCCAGTTTGATAATAACCCCACACAAGTCTGAATTTCTATTCAGCAATCTGACCTACTCCTTGCCTCTGCCATTATTCTCTAGTGTGCACACTTCTCTAATGATATCTTATGCCTGGGCAATCCACGATCTTCCTATCAGCAGCCTACGGCCCCCGACTGAATCCAGGAAATCACGCAGGAGTTGCTCCCTGTCCGCAGCCATCTTGAGGTATGACCTTGCCTGCAACAGCTTGCATCTGTCCACCATGGCCGGCAACGCCAGGATGTATCGCAAACACACTACTGGGGTGTCCCTTATACATACCAGATTCACCTTCCTGGCTTCATTCTACATGCTCTCTAGTTTGCTGACTCTTTGAAACAGTGAGCATTTCCAGTCCATACTCTACCAGTGAAATGATTAAGTGCAGAAAAAGTGTGAATGGCATTTCCTGCTCCATGTCCCCTGCTGCCACACACTTCAGTGCGTCGAGCACCCCCTGACACTTTGCAACCACCACCTCAACAAGATCCCCAACCAACAGGCTTTCACCAAAAGTAAACCCCGGGTACTTCAGCCTACTTTCTTATTCACTGCTCTACCGTTTATTGTGAGGTCAGCCCCTATCAATCCCACTGTCCAGAGAGCTCCACGAGACAGAAGCCCTCTCTGGGTTAATGACAACATGAATCTCCATGCACCAATCCATTACGCCGTCCATTATCGCTTGCAGCTCCTGAGCCGTTTGACATTCCGTAACTTCCCTGCCAGCATGCGAGAACATCATTTAGAAATGTGCATCGAGGTCCGCAATCTTGCTCGTATAAACACGGAAAAGCACAAGTGAAATTGCTAACACCCCCCCCCCCCCCACCCCCGACCGACAGTCAGTGGGCTATGAGACATGGCCCAGATATTCATGTACCCAGCCGGAGAACCACTCTACGAGAATACAGAACACTGCAATCCAGTTCACCAACCAAGGACAGACTCTATTCCACATAAGAGCGAAAATCAAATATCATATTTGGCTCAGTTGCACGTGTCCTCAAGATCGAGCGCCGCCACCGCCGTCTCCCGTCTGCTTTGAAAACCTACATAAACATCATAGACAGAAGTGGCTGTATTTGACCAAGTATCTTTCCCTGGCCGGCAACTTCCCAAACCTTTCGGGAGGACAATATTCTTTTCCAAATATTCCTGAAACTCAACAACAACGACCTTCTCCAGCATCTTACCAAAAGTATTCTGTAGGGTTATAACCCTAAAACCCATTTAGCTTTGAATGATCTTTGCCTGACCTAGGAAGTGATGACAAATAGCTATGCACCCAATCCTGGGGCACCGATGACATCCCGATGCTCAGGTCACAGCAAGCAGCCATCCCAATAATTTATCCATCTCTCCTATCCCACATGTATGCGTACCCAACCCCATTGAGGCCCTGGTGCGGTGTCTTTTGCTTTTCTTTTTTTTTCCAATAAATGTTTGGTATCTTCCGGCAGTATGATATCATCACAGAATGTATCTTTAATGGTACGTGAAAGATCTTCTCTAACTGAGCCGCTGATGTCCCCATCGTTCAGATCGGTCTGTGCTATAACTCTTTGTTGGAAAGCTCCCCCTTTCTCTTTGTCTTTTGTCATAGGCGAACCATTATCTCTGTATATTGTACCCACTATAGCAGAACGCTATTTTCTTTGCTTCTGGCTGTGCAATTTCCAGAACTCTCCAAGTGTCTTATCTCCTCCAGTCTCATTCATAAAGTGTTCCCATTTCGCTCTTTTGGGTCTTTACTTCAAGCCCTTGAATTCCTCCAACTTATCCTTTTTTTCTTTCAAAGCATTCTCTGTATCCCCTCGTGAGCTTTGGGCTGTCCGCCGTACTTTCTGTAACTGTTTAACTGTCGCTGTCTTGGATTTCCATGCCCGTTCTACCTCAGAGGTCCAACATGGAGGCTGCACTTAAGCAGCTTTGCTGGTGACACCGCATGTCTTCTGTCAGAAGCGTCCCAGAAGTGTGTTTTCCTTCTCATATTTAAAGGGCTTACGTGCTCTCACAGCCTTGGCCTTGTTGGACTTGGAAATTAATACTGAACAGGTTAGATGGTCAATCTCATGATCACCCAGGACAGTCCATTTGACATCCATTTCCGCCGACTGGGCAATAGCCGTGTCTGTATCATCAGGCATTATTACCATTCTCGCTGGCCTCCTTTCGGTTATGCAGACTACTTCTGAATCCACGATGACTTCTGCAAGGGCATTTCCCTGGCAGTGATCCCTAGTTATGTCCCACTCTCTGTTTCGTGCATTAAAGTCTCCACAAATGAGAAGAATACTGCTTGGGTTCTCGGGATCTCCTCCAGCTCTTTAAGCCAGTCCCATCGTTCCTTTCTACTGCAGCATATGCATTTATTAAGTTCCAGCTCAGACCTATAATCTCTATCTTTATACTCTTCACCTCTCTTGTATTGGTATTCCATTGACTTAGTCTAGAATCTCGTGTTTTAATCCTCCCTTCCCTAGAAGACCCTGTCCTGTCGGATTAATGTGGCCAACATACCCACTGCACTGGTAATCATCGCCATTCAATCCTTGCAGCAAAAATATGAATAAAATTTGGTGGAACTGCGGTAAAGCTGTGGAAATGTAAACAATGATTGACTGATTGATTGATTTAGGAACCGACATCACAGCATTCGGGGCAATCCCATAAGCGCTCCGTCCCCATCCTCAGCAGCCAGCGAAGAGTTTCAAAACCAATAGTTCCAGTAGCAATCTGATTATATGTACGTCTCGCCTTTCCTCTGAGCGTTGAGCGTCGGCCAGATCCCCTCGTCACTCCTCGCTGCCTCATTCTTGCCAGACTATGGTGATCCATTTGCTCCTCCGAGGTGTACACGTGCTCACACAAGGCCGCAACCACGTCTGCCTTGTCATGCATCAATACTCCACCAAGTTTTGCAGAATCAGCCAATCTGTCCGCCTGTTCATTTCCCAGCACACCGGCATGCCCCGGAGAAAAGATCAAGGCGATGCTCGCCACCCGTGACCTCCGAAGCGAAGCAAGCATTCTGCACTAAGCATACCTGTCCTCGCCCTACTCAGCATGCTTTCTGAGTCAGTTACAATCACTATGTGTGTGTGTATCGTATTCTCCATCCAGCGGAAAGCTGCACTGACCACCTCCACCTCCATTCTTAAGCTAGATGTTGTGGTATCATATGCCAGGCTCTCCTGCACCAAACGTCGACCATTAGCTTTTGCTAAGAATCCCCGGGCACTTCTCCTACCTCTCAACACCGAACCATCTGTGTAGATAATCACATCACCCGGGCGAGCATTATCCTGAATTAGTTGCTGGATTTCCACTTCCGTGACCTCTGCTGGCCACTCCCTGCACTCCCGGCTCAATGCGATTATAACTCTGCTCAAGTCTGACTGCTCCGCTGGCACTCTGACACACTCCTCTCCTCGCCTAATGTTCTCCAAGATGCACACCTGTCTGATCTTATCCTCCGCCTGAGCCATCCATGATTTCCCTCTTATCAGTCTCTGACCCTTAACTGCGTCCAGCGCCTCATGCAACGGGTGATCTGTGTCTGCAGCTACTCTGAGGTATGTCTTCGCCATGTAAACAATATAATATAGCACAAAGTAATGCAGATTTACATAACATAATTACGACACATACAGGTGTCATAATTATGTTATGTAAAGCTGCATTACTTTGTGTTATGTTAAATTCTTGCAGCAGGATGACATCAGAGTCATACATCAGCTTCTCCAGTACAGGCCCTCTCTCCCTGGCACTGCGACAATCCCAATTGCCAAGTCTTATATAGTTGAGTCCCAGGCGCTGTGTTTTTTCCTTATTCTCCTGACCCTCGCCCTTCTATTTCTAAGCCTTCTTCTATCTCCATTCCATCGCCTTCTTGCTTCCACTCCACCTACACTGACTGTTGAAGATGATATCACGCGCAAAGCACGTACTCCGTACCCCCCCCCCCCCCCCCTCCCCTCCCCTTATTCATATAAAAGAAGTTTAATACCATATTTAGTGTAGTGTATGTGAGAGTTCATACACGATCACCCCAGTAGTGCCCTCAGGCTGGGGAAGGGGCCCGGGACAAGACGTCCATCAGCCAAGCACTGCCCCTGCAACAGCTTGATTGCCTCCGTTATCAACTGTGCTCGCCATGCCTCAGGATATACAGGATACACCCAGAATTTGGGAAGTAACCCTCATCAAAAAAAAAGGGGGGGGGGGGGGCTAAACGGGTACTCCCCCTTACCAAAAAGTGTATCGTAAGCTAGCGGAGTGAAGGGGGCGCCTTACTTCTCCTTTGATAGGAAGATACCTCTATACCGAGAGACGAACGAAATATACTGGACTCTACTGTTGATGGTTATCGTATGGACAAAGACACCTGGCGAAATAACGCAGTGTTCCCACATGACACGTATAAAGTTTTAAAGATGGGAATGGAAACGGCTGTGACCGGCATTGATTTAGAAGATGTGTACAACAGCGTTCCATACAGCGTGATCATAAGGTTGCCGCTGAACAGCACAGCAAATATAGGGAACTAGCTGACCCTGCCCGGCTTCGCCCAGACCCTGGTGGGGAGCATCTCATTTAATTCATATAAGTAGTCATATAAGTTCCCGTTCCCGTTACCGACTGACTGTCTGTCTATCTGTCTGTCTGTCTGTCTGTCTGTCTGTCTGTCTGTCTGACCCGGCCCGGCATTGCCCAGCTCCTGGTGTGGAGCATCTCATTTAATTCATATAAGTAGTCATATAAGTTCCCGTCTGTCTATCTGTCTGTCTATCTGTCTGTCTATCTGTCTGCCTGACCCTGCCCGGCTTCGCCCAGTCCCTGGTGGGAAGCATCTCATTTAATTCATATAAGTAGTCATATAAGTTCCCGTTCCCGTTACCGACTATCTGTCTGTCTGTCTGTCTGTCTGTCTGTCTGTATGACCTGGCCCGGCATCGCACAGCTCCTGGTGTGAAGCATCTCATTTAATTTATATAAGTAGTCATATAAGTTCCCGTTCCCGTTACCGACTATCTATCTGTCTGTCTGTCTGTCTGTCTGTCTGTCTGTCTGTCTGTCTGTCTGTCTGTCTGTCTGTCTGTCTGTCTGTCTGTCTGTCTGTCTGACCCGGCCCGGCATTGCCCAGCTCCTGGTGTGGAGCATCTCATTTAATTCATATAAGTAGTCATATAAGTTCCCGTCTGTCTATCTGTCTGTCTATCTGTCTGTCTATCTGTCTGCCTGACCCTGCCCGGCTTCGCCCAGTCCCTGGTGGGAAGCATCTCATTTAATTCATATAAGTAGTCATATAAGTTCCCGTTCCCGTTACCGACTATCTGTCTGTCTGTGTGTCTGTCTGTCTGTCTGACCTGGCCCGGCATCGCACAGCTCCTGGTGTGAAGCATCTCATTTAATTTATATAAGTAGTCATATAAGTTCCTGTTCCCGACTGTCTATCTGTCTGTCTGTCTGTCTATCTGTCTGCCTGACCCTGTCCGGCTTCATTAAATTCATAAAGAACGTTCTTCCACACACCATCCATTATTTTTAATGAAAACTCTTTCTAATCACCTGCATGACTACAGTAACTTCTTAAGCAAAAAAAGATGAGTTACAATGTTATGCATTGTGCATTATTTTTATGAAAACTTTGAAAATGCCTTACAGATTGTATCATTATTTATTATAACTCATATGCCGGTACATAACTATGGACAAAGAGTTTATAAATCTTTGAAAACGATGCCACAATATGACTATAAGTTATACAAAAAAGTTATGCCCCTTGAAATAACTTTTACAGAGTTAGGTCCCCTGAAATATATGAAATTATGATGAAAAATGAAAAATGAAATAATACTGA
Source organism: Cepaea hortensis (assembly GCA_963921405.1). Lineage (NCBI taxonomy): Eukaryota > Metazoa > Mollusca > Gastropoda > Stylommatophora > Helicidae > Cepaea > Cepaea hortensis. Next base: position 27,435,858 of record OY992888.1, on the reverse strand, counting down.
GTAAGCAGGCGATTTCACACTAACAAAATATCACAGTTGGCAGCTCTGGAATGAAAGGAAGGCGTGTAGAAAATTTCATCTCAATCGGATGGGCCGTTCGCGAGCGCACAAAGGACAGACGGACATACAGACAGACATACAGACAGACAGACGGACGGAGATCCTAATTTATATATAAGATGTATATTGGCGCACAAGAAAAATCAAGACATTAACTCTCTTTTCAGCTGAAAGCAACAAAATGTGCATAGTTTGGAATATGCATGTTGTGTAAATAAACATATCGTCATTTTTCAACACAAAAATTAACATGGTCTGAAAAAGTATTTGGTAGGTACTAACCGGCACTTACAAAAGAAGAAGAAGAAAAAGAAGAAGAAGAAGAAGAAGAACAGGAGAAGAAGAAGAAGAAGAAGAAGAAGAAGAAGAAGAAGAAGAAGAAGAAGAAGAAGAAGAAGAAGAAGAAGAAGAAGAAGAAGAAGAAGAAGAAGAAGAAGAAGAAGAAGAAGAAGGAAGTCATCATCATAATACCACAGAAAGTGGAGAGCTTTAGCCTAATGGCAAGGGACACTGGTAATAGGGAAAGCTAATACACACGCAAAATCAGTCGGGTACACTAGAAATAGAAGCCCGTGTATGGGTGGACTACTATGAGTACAAAGTGATCGAACGAAAAACAAAAATCATCATAATGTGTTACAATTTGCTATATCTGTGTTTAAAGTCAGTGTATGAAGTCTCAAACAGCCTCATTAATACCTCTTCACAATGACACATGCTTTTTAGTGTCCATCTCATTGTGTTGTCATCCCATGTATTTTACTTGTTTACGTATTGTATTTCAGCAATTCTTTACAAGCTACAGCCATAGAAGTCGACAATACTTTTAGGACAAGGCTGCGAACTTAAAACTGAGCTTTCTTATCACATTCCGGTATACCACACCTCAGGAATTCATCCTACATCAGAAAATTTTACACCTCACCTCAACAATACGACCTACAGCAGGAATCCATACCTAACCTCAACAAAACGACCTACAACAATAATCCATACCGCACCTCAGCTACAAAGGCTATAAAAGGCACTTTATTCAGCAACTCAGCACAACAGCCTACAGCAGTAGACCATGTCGACTAATTTTACTATTGAGAACAACGTGTCAAGGAGGGTAAATGACAGCTCGACTTTCAAGAATATAGATTTCCAGATAGCTGCTATTACAATAGATGCAACCATTGCAGTTGTTGGTACACTGGTCAACGTATGGTTTATTGCCGCGTTATTGCTATCGCCGGAAATTCGCGCACGGATCCGCAACAAAATTATCTGCATCATGCTGGTTGTTAACTTAACAGAAGCCGTGATAATTTGTCCTCTTTCTATAGCTCGAACAGTTGTATTTCTTCTTGACAGATCTGATTGTTCTCTCATATCAGTGGAAAACAACATTTACCACATCCAAGACTTTCTCAACAACTGGTACCTGGTGATCCTCTTGTGCATTTACACGGCTCAGGTCATGAACTTTGAACCTAAATTCACCCCTCTGTGGATAACAATTTTAACTTTTGCTATGTTTACAGTTCCGTGTGTAATTGCTTTATTGTTCGTGCCGTTATCAATGCACAGTTATTATTATAGCGAACATGACGACAGTTGCGTAAAAGTTACATTACAATCAATGAAAGTCTACAAATCTTTGAACACAATTGTCCCCCTGACCCTGGCAATTTTACTTCTGCTGGTGACGTCAGTGTTAAAGTGCAGACGATATCCTCAAGGACGTTCGTCTGACTCTCTCCGCGTCCAGCTCACAGACGGCGGGTCACAGATCGATCCCCTGTACACGTTCGTCGCTATCCTGGCCGTCGCAGTGACGTCTGAATTCTGCTTGATGTTGATCTTCATGGATCCTATTGCATTTTTGAGATTTGGATTAACGACTTGGTAAGGAAAAGATAATTTTCACGATCGTGTTATCACTGTTATGTGTGGCGTGTGCGGCAGTGCGGTAATAATGTCCGTCTGTCACATCTTGGGACAAGGTCGATGATTTTGTTGTTGTTGTTGTTGTTGTTGTTGTTGTTGTTGTTGTTGTTGTTGTTGTTGTTGTTGTTGTTGTAAACAATAAACCAGGAAATGATTTGGAATTTTAAAAATATCTGAGACTACAACTTGAATAACATATTTTGCTATAAAAGAAACAAACTACAGAATGTCAGAAACATCATAATATACAACATTATGTACTAGTCTACGTCAGAAAGACAGTACTGATATATTTATCGAAGATGTTCTGCTCTATGGCAGACATTCTTGTAATATGATGGAACAAACTAGAAATAACTCCACGGCAGTGGGGATATGGCTTCTAAGAGGAATGTACGCAACATAATAGATCAAGAACACCAAGGTCCCATATTTGTGCAGAGACACGAATACCTATGATACGTTGCAAGGCACATGATGATGACGATGATGATTTACGAGTATGGGAGAAATATAAGCTGTAAAGAATACCACTAATATGACGCATTGCAATGAGACTAAGACGTTAAGAATAAATTACCTTTGAGAGCTGTAGATAAGTATTATATAAGGATTATATAAGAACAAACAGAAACTGTATAATTTTATGTAAAATATTAATACGTTTAAATCACTTATTTGAAAACTGCTAATTTAAAAACTTAAACAGCAGAAATAAGCTAGCACCATTATCATCAGCATGTAGCAAGTGCTTTGCAGGACGTCACTCTCATTACGGCGAGCCGAAATGTGTCTCAGTCTCTGGTCATTTTCTACGTTAACTTTTTGAATTTTTAAAACTTTTAAAACTTTTACATTTTGTAAAATGTGTTTAATTTTAAACTTTTTATTTTTACATCTTTAATTTTAACTTTCTGACTTTTTTTTTTTAACCATGTTAGAATTATAAATTACATCAAAATTCTTTTAAAAGCCCGGTCGTAAGACCCTCTACAGACCGTATATCCAACTCCCTATTCACGGTTCAATAGGTGCATATCATACTACTACATACTACATCAGTTTGTGACATGTAATTATCATCTTCCCGAGATAGCTCCAGTGCTGGTTTTTAAAGGGCATGGCGATATGACATCTGAGACGTGTTTAAATTAACGGCTAGTGCAGTCCTGTCGTCGAGCCATTCCCCTAGTGCAGTGGTTATCAACCTATTTTTACCCGTGCCCCCTTCACCATATGTTCAGAACGTCATTTCCCCCCCCCCTCTTTTTTTGTTTGTCCTCCCTAACAATCCCCCGCCCCTACACAGTATACGTAATAATGGAAGCTAAATTTAATAGCAAACAATAGAACAAGTCAAGACGTGTACATTAAACGTGATTTGCGGGTCTACTTTGGTTATAAAATGAATTTCAGAAGGGTGAGACGTACAGATCCGTAAAATATGAAGGGAAAAACAATGTCAAGTAATCGGTTCTTGTATTAACGCAATGGTACACAACCTGTGGTGATATTGACAGTTGCAAAATCAGTACTCGAGGCGCTCCTGTCTGGGAAATTGCCAGTACTAAGGACACTACTTTCTGAACTTAGCAGTCAGCATAAGATCACCATACAGTGGATACCATCCCACTGTGGAGTACCAGGAAACGACAGATCTGATCAATTGGCTAAGGAAGGAGTCAAAGAAGAACAGCCTGACGTGCCCATTACATACCATCAAAAGAAAAGAATGATCAAATCAGTCAGAAGGCCGCCAAACCCTACTCAAGACAACTACCACGTTATGGACAGACCAGAACAAGTCATTATTCTGCGCCTCAGAACAGGACACAATAGATTACGTAACCACATGTATACAAAATTCAAGATTGGTGACTCAGCCATGTGCACATGTGGTTTGGCGTCGCAGATAGGAGAACAAATACTCCAGTACTGCCCAAACTACAACATATCCAAGCGAGCCTTCTGGCCTAGAGAAACAATAGTGGAAGATAAACTCTATGGACTGCTGAGTGAACTTAAAAAGACTGTTAGATTCATACAAGAGACAACATTGCAGTTATAGACATTTCAGGCGAACGATAGAAGAAGAAGTATTAACACGATATTTAAATAATCATAATCCCCCCCCCCCCCGGAATCCCTAAAATTACCCCCTGGGGGAGGGGGGGGAATCCCCACCGGTTGAGAACCACTGCCCTAGTGGGATTAACCTGGAAGGTGACATCCGCTAAGTACGTTAACTCTACTGCGTCTGGTAGATTCGTGTGTTTTGTAAGAAATACATGTTTACACGGCTCTTACTCAAACATAATGCAGAGTAGTTACACTACTGGGGTCGGAGCTGGGGACACAAACTGTCAGTTGTGTTATATTTATACGTAGATTCTATATAGACCAGCCCGTTACATATAGACACACACACACACACACACCCACACCCACCCACACACACACACACACCCACACACACACACACACACACACACACACACACACACACACACATAGTCATTTAGGCGGGTACAGGGTCAAACAAATAATGACATCCCAACAATGTCACACAAGAGCGAAAACAGAGAGAACAACCAATCATATATGCAAACAGAGAGACACAGACACGCATACAACCAGACATAAAGATATACAGATAGACAGACAGACAGTTAGCCAGATAGACAGTTAGCCAGGCAGATAGACAGAAAGATAGAATCACGCATAAACTCACACACACACACACACATTAACACACACACATACATATTGTGTCTATGTGTGTGTGTGTGTGTGATGTATGTTTGCGCGCGCGCACGTCTCAGGTAGTTAATTATTTACTTCTAAACACTTGGAAAATCGTTACTGAATAAGCTTAATTGTGTTGCTTTCGAAAGTTACATATTCACCCCTTTTGGTTTAAAACTAATATGTAGTGGCTCTTCGGGCCGAGGAGCGCAATTGGGATGGCACAAGCCCTGCCCTAGTGCGAAGAGATGCATCTTAAAACTAAATGTCATGGCAGGGTAGGCCAGGTCCAAAACCTTTTAACAGCAACTGGTCTAGGATGGAAACTCCGACAGGCGGACGGTTAGAGCATTGCTTTGCTAATCTGGCAGCTTCTGCAGCTTGTATTGTTCCAGGCATTCCGTTGGTTAGAGGAGACCATTGCAACACACACTGTATTTATTACGGACTCAAGGAGTATGCTTAGTATGGTGGAGAAAGGAATGTTTCGTGTGGTTTACCTCGCTTCAGAGTTTATAGGTTGTGAGAATTGTATGGAGTTTTTGCCCTGGCCATGCGTTAGTGCGGAAGGGGGGGGGGGGGGTGAACAGATTGACAGGCTGGCGGGGAATGCACCTCTTAGTTGTCGATTACTTAAGGATAAGGGAGAGGTGGTCGTGCGCTTGTGGGACCAGGTGGAGAAAGCGATGGAACAGATTGAGAACCCGTATGTTGAAAGAAAGAGATTGTGGGGGATCGGCAGAGATTCTGTAAGAATCTCAAAACTGAGAGCGAATACCAGGAGAACTTTCAATTAGATAGCGGTGGAATTGATTGATTGATTTAGTTTAGTTTAGTTTAGTCGATGGATCAACATCACGGCACACGGGTGCAACCCATAAGTGCTCCGTTCTCCCCCTAACTCAAACCTGAGTCTGGAGAAATTCAGCTCAGTGCACGAACTCCGTTGCATCGGCGAGGATCCTGAAATACTTTGGGTAGATTTTTAATTCGAAATTTTGCCCGGCAGCGCCGTTAGGCTACTCTTTTTCGATTTCCAACTGCCAAGGGAGTTTTTACGTGCGCAACAATACACACGGGCGTCCGATCTCACTACCCAGAGACCAGGGGAAATTTTATTACTAGAAGTCCACGAGAAAAAATCCCGGTCATCACCGGGGCTTGAACCCGGGACCACCAGCACTCGAGGCTGACACCATACCTCGAGACCACGCAGCACCCTAAATTGATTGATTGATTGATTGATCTTTATTTTAGAAGGGTTACAAATTGGGCACGCAGGCCCGTCTTACATTCGACCCTTCCAGTCACTCATCTTTCGTTCATCAACAGTGCATGATGCATTTACTTAAGAAAAAAACATTGTCAAATGAATGTTGTACACATAAACAATGCATATTACCATGTTATGAGACATACCCCCGCCCACCCACACATCCCCCACCCACCACACATCCACCACACACATCCCCCCACCCACACACCCCCCAACCACGCACACACCCCGGGCATATATATATTCCCCCACTTACCCATCTCCACCCACACATCCCGTACATACACACGTCTCCCCTACCACGCACACACATCTCTCACCCCACACACACTCACCCACCCACACAGCCAAACACGCATCCCCAACAACACATTCCCCACCCACACAAACATCCCCTGCCAACCCATCATGCACCCACCCACTCATACCCCCACCCACACTTCCCCCACCAGAAAATCTCCCCTCACCCACACACACATCCCGCACCCACCCCTACACATATCCCCCACCCACGCACATCCCCCACACTCACAATCTCCCCACCCACACACACGCCACAACCATCCCAATCCCACACACACTCACCCAACCACACATCCTCTACACATCCTCCACCCATCCACCTACACAGCCCCAATCACCCATCCCCCCATCCACTCATCCCTCAACGACACATCCCCCACTCACACACACACATCCCCCACCAACCCACACATACACTACCCATACAAATCCCCCCATACACACATCCCCCATACACACATCCCCCATACACATACACCTAGGAGACTGCAGCCAGAGACCGAAATTCGTGGCGTACATCATTACGCAAGGGTGCAGTCACTTGTGAGGCAACCAGGACTGCACGAACATTTCGAGCCAAAATAGGCCTTATCAGCCTCTTAGAACTCACGGCTCCATACTTTCAAACCCACTGGATGAAATGAATGGTCATCATCATTCTTGATGGACAAACAACAACAACAACAACAACAACAACAACAACAACAACAACAACAACAACAACAACATACACACATCCCCACACACATCCCCCACCCACGTACTCATCCCTCAACCACTCACACATCCCGCATCCATCCATCAACACATACCTCCCCAACCTATCCACCCACACTCACACAACCCAACCACCCAGCCAAATACACATCTCTGTCCTCACACATCCATCATCCACCCGCACATCCCACATCCAACCACACCTCCCCCACCCACACACACACATCCCTAACCCACACACATCTCCCCACACATCACCCACCCACTCATCCCAACCTACGAACACACCACCACCCACACATACATCTTCCACCCACCCACACTTACCTCACCCACACACACCCCCACACACACAGACATATCCCCCATCCACACACACATCCCCACACACACATCCCCATACACACATCCCCACACACTCATCCCCAAACCACACACATCCCTCACACCCACACATCCTTCACCCACCCACCCACACACACAATTCCCCACACACACAACCCCCCATCCACCAACACCCACATACTTCCAACCATCCCACAACGATGGAACGATTAGCAGTGTGACTCCTCATTGGCTGTTGAACGATTGGACGGAGCGCGTATGGGCATGTCCTGACTGCAATGATGTCGGTTCTAAGCTCAACTCAAATCAACTCAACTCTTTCCTGTGGAGTAAACTAGGCAGGTCGAGCGAGAGAGGGATCATGCTACATGGGCAACACGTGGTCTCTAAATTTAGCCCAGGCTTTGTGCGATAGAGAGGTACGACTCCATTTTACAAACAATTGTCTGTCAGGATGGCTAGAGCTCAGTCAGTCAGTCAGTCAGTCAGTCAGTCAGTCAGTCAGTCATGTAGTGGCAATTGTTACATCAGATGCTGAATATTTGTGTTGTATTCGTATATATGTCCCCCCCCCCCAAAAAAAAAAAAAAAAAAAAAAAACCTGCCATTTCCTGCCAATATAGTACCTTACGGTGTATAGCAGGGGGTCTTGAGCCTGAGGAATTAAGGCCGCCTGGCTAGTGCAGCCGCCGCGAACTGTGCAAATTACTGTTTTTCTTTTTGTCGTATATATCAGTCAGTTATAAATTTCATACGGTGTTATCGATGTTTGCGGGTGAGGGGTGTGTGTTTGGGTGGGAGAAAATGTGTGTGTTTGGGGCGTGTGTGTGGGTGGGGGAGGGTGTGGGTGGGCGAGAGCGAGTGGGTGGGGGATGTATATGTGGGTTGTGGGTGTGTGTGGGCGGGAGATGTGTGTGGGTGGATGGGGGATGTGTGGGTGGGTGGGAAGATGTGTGTGAGGGTGGGGGATGTATGTGCGTGTGGGGGATATGTGTGTGCTTGGATGTGTGTTTGGGTGTGGAGATGTGTGTGTGGGTGGGGGATGTGTGTGTGGGTGGGGATATGTCAGTGGATCGGGATGGGTATGTGGAGGAGGAATGTGTATGTGGTTGGTGCGGGATGTGTGGGTTGGTGAGGGATATGTGTGTGGGTGGGGTGTGTGTGCTTGGGGGATGCGTGTTTGACTGGGTATGTGAGTGGGTGGGGAGATGTGTGTAGGTGGGTGGATGTGAGTGGGTGGGGGATGTGTGTGTGTGCTTGGGGTGTGGGTGGATGGGATGTGTGGTGGGTGGGAGGTGTGAGTGGGTGGGGAGATGTGTAGGTGTAGGGATGTGGTGGATGGGTGGGGGAATGTATGTGTGTCTGAGTTGTGTGTGTGGTTGTTTTGGGGAGTTGGAGTGAATGGGGGATGTGTGGGTGGGTGGTGGATGTGTCTCATAACATAGTAATATGCATTGTTTATGTTTACAAAATTCATTTGGCAATGTTTTTTCCTATGCACTGTTGATGAAAGAAAGATGAGTGATTGGAAGGGCCGAATGTAAAACGGGCCTGCGTGCACAAATGCCTGCCTGCCTGCCTGCCTGCCTGCCTGCCTGATATAGTTATCTTCTTCTTCTTCTTCTTCTTCTTCTTCTTCTTCAACGTTCCGAGCCATTGAAGTTCTTTGCTGCAGATACAATTCGTCTCCATTCGTCTCTCTAGTTGACCTTCTCTTGCCAGTCGTTGATTCCAAGTGCTTGTAGGTCTGTATATATATTATCTCTCCACCGTCTTCTTCGTCTACCACGGGGTCTACGGTCATTTATTTCCTGAGTGTAAGCGAGTTTTGTTTCCCTATTATCTTTCATTCTTTCTATATGCCCCAGCCATTGTAGTCTATTAGCCTTCATGATACCAGTGATTAGCGGGGACTTAAACAGATCATAAATGTCTTTGTTACTTCTTCTTTTCCACTCTCCACTTTGTGTATTCCTAATGGGTCCAAAGATGCGTCTTAAAACTGATATAGTTATATCAGATATTAATATTTGTGTTTTTCTTATTCATTTATTTCAGTCAATTATAATCCATCCATTCCATTGGCACCTTGCCGTCTTGAAAGACAATAGTTTGTGCTTCAAAAAGACATAATAACTACTACCCATGGCGGTAGCGAATGTGACTGATAAGGCCAATTCGCGCCGTAAATGTTTGTCCACAGTGAGTGCATGTGAACACGTGGTTATTTCCACCATCATGCACCATCTTACGTCTCACACGCTGGGTGTGTGACTTATCTGCAATAATTTTCACCTTTGTCTTTATTCCATTTCTGATGTTTGCCCTCCATGCAACACGCTCGGCGACGACTTGCTCCCAATGTGCATTATCAATGCCTGTATCAATCATGTCCCGCTTACACACATCTTTGTATTGTAGTAGAGGTCGACCCTGAGATCTCTTACCCATCTGTAATTCACCAAATTATGAAGACTGAGAATGGAATAAACCATCACACAACCTGATCTTTCCAATACTTCAGTATTTGTCATTTTGCCTTGCCACTTAATACCAAGAATTATTCGCAGACACCGCATATGAAAGCTGTTTAAACGTTTCTCTTGGTGTGAATAAGTTGTCCAGGTTTCACTGCCATAAAGAAGAGTACTGAGGACACATGCTTGATAGACAAGGACTTTTGTTTTGGCAGTAAGCTTCCTGTTCTCTCAGACTCTTTTTATTAACCTGTTCATTGTTGTTGCTGCCTTACCAATCCGGATGTTGATTTCCTGATCTAGGGATAATTTGCTATTTACCACTGATCCTATATATGTAAAATGGTCTACTATCTCTAGTTCGGCGTGTCAATAAAGATGGATGGTATCCCATGTGCACCTTGTGACATAATCTGTGTCTTATTTTTGCTAATTGTTAAACCAAATTCAGAACAAGCATTGGAGAATGCAGATAGCAGACACTGTAATTCTTCCTCCATCATCTGCAAAAAGTAACTCTCTGATCAGTACCTTCCTAATTTTGGTCTTGGCCTTCAATCTCTGAGCATTGTAAAGGCCGTCATCTGAGAGCGTGAGTGAATGTATATACCACCATCCTAATCACGAAAGGCATATTTCAGTAGAAGTGAAAAGTATATTCCAAAGAGGGTGGGAGCTAGTATACAACCTTGCTTAACCACACTCTTGATTTCAAACTCTTCTGAAGTTGAGCCATCAAACTTGATTATACCCTTCATGCCTGTGTGGAACGATTCCACAATGGACAGAAGAGTTGGTGGGCAATCAATCTTCTTTAGTGCCGTGAACAGACCCTCACGACTGACCAAATCAAATACCTTTGTGAGGTCGATGAAGGCAATAAACAGTGGTTGATTCTGTTCACGGCATTTTTCTTGCATTTGTCTCATTGAGAATATCATATCAATGGTAGACCGGTTCTGTCGAAAGCCACACTGTGATTCGGGATAGACTTGATCTCCCAGGACTTGAAGTCTGCGCAGAACAATTCTGGCAAATACTGTCCCAACAATACACAGAAGTGAGATACCACTATAGTTGTTACAGTCGCTCCGATCGCCCTTGTTCTTGAACAGTTTTATGATGCTTGAATCTGAAGTCCTGTGGGACTTGTCCTTCTCGCCAGCATATCTCTATTAGCTGGTGGATCTGTAGAGTGAGTATGTCTTGCCCACTCCTGATAACCTCTATTGGAATCCCATCCTTACCTGGAGCCTTGCCAGATGCAAGTTCATTTATAGCACACTGAACTTCTGTTATGGTGGGAAGTGTGTCTAGGTGGTCAAGAGTTGGTAGGGCCTCTATGACGTTGAGGGCATCATCCGCTAATGTGGTCTCACTTGAGTAAAGGTCCAAATAGTGCTCTACCCATCTATCCATCTGCTGTTTCTTATCATCAGTGATGATTTCTCCAGTCAAGGTTTTCAAAGGTGCACTTCTTTTTATCATTGGACCACAAGCTTTCTTTATCCCTTCATATATGCTTCTGATGTTTCCCTTATCACTTGCATTTTGAATGGACTCAGGTTACTTAATCCAATAGTCATTTGCACACTGCCTGGCAGCCTTTTGCACATCCTTCCTAGCTTGCTTCAGCTCACTCAGAGTGTTACGCGTTGGTCTTTCCTTGTTTCTTAAGAGAGCTATCTTCTTCTTATCAAACAAGGGCTGCAGATTCTGGCTGTTTGCCGTAAACCATTCCTGGCCCTTGTGATCCACAATGCCGTAAACCTCTACGGCAGTGTTATGAAGAGTTTCCTTAAGTTTACACCACTTTTCACTTACTGTACAATTTTCTGGTGTGTCAGTGAAAGCGTCTTCATGTTGCTGTTGAAACTGAAAGCACTTTTCAGGATTGTGAGTGTTAATAATATTAATCCTGAGGCTAGATTTGTGTTTAGCTTATAGATTCTCTTTGGTCCCAGTCTAACCCTTGCAACAACCAGAGAATGATCCGTATCACAGTCAGCACTGTGGTAACTTCGAGTCAATGATGTATGATTCAGATGTTGTCTCCGTGTGATGATGAAGTCCAGCTGATGCCAATGGCGGGATCTTGAATGTTTCCATGTGACCTTATGCAGCTCTTTTGTTTTAAAACAATTATAATATACGGTGCTACCTACCTTCAGTAGAAGAATGTGTTGTGTTATACATGTTCTAGCTCATACTGCGTTTGTAACTAAAATTCTTTGGTCAAATAAAACAGGAAGTCAAGTCTTAGTCAGATATGACAGCTACCGTATGATAGTAGACAGTACTACCCGCTTTCTGTCGGAAGTAGACATGGACGAAGAAGCATGGGTCGACTAGGACGAAGACAGATACAGAAATTTGTAGATACTTTGGCCATGAGGAAGGAGAAAATGGCCAGAGACCCAGAAAACGCGAAACGAGTATTATTTGTGGCAGAAGTGAAATCCGTCTATGTTCAATGTGACGTAACAATTCGGCCACAACGAAATCCCGCCGCATAAAGATGAAAAGTATGACAAATCTACGTCAAGGTCTGTCTACATTAACTCATGTATGGCTACTGTAATATATACAATATAAAAACCACGTGTGTGTATGCGCGCGCGCGTGTGCGGTGATCGACGAACCCGGTGGATAATCGAAACCTCTGGCGTGGGCACCGCGCAAGAAGCACCGGTTTAAACCCCACTAAAACGGCATCAGTACTCTGAAGGCAACATGCTCCATGTAAACAATCGTGTAGAAAACAGAGAAATATACTAAGCTGACGGGTTAATGATCACATAAGTAGTGATGTAAACGCATGAGACCCTTTAGCTTAGGGTAGGGGTAGGGGGTACCGAGGGTAATGTGGGTAATGCGGGTAATGCGAATCCTGGAGACGACCGAGAACTGAGATAAGTTAAAAATATTTTTGGCGGGTGGGAAAAAACTGGAATTTTGGATTATTTTTTTTTCTTCTGGGTGGGACATCTGTGGCGGTTAATAGTTGGAAAATATTTCTTTGCGAAGTGTGGGAAAGCGGGTGGCGCGTTTCATAACAGAAATATACGAAAAGTCATTAAGTAACTATAAAAAAGTGAGTGGTGTGAATATTTTGAACTGCACTGTACATAAGTAGGAATAGTAGTGGAAGAGCGTAGTAATAATGGGTATAGTGAAATTAGTTGATAAGGAGTGGTTATTAGTACAGGGTTGTATTCACTATTATCTGAAAACTTTGCAAAGTAGTCGGTATTATTGTTTTGTAATGGGTATGGTGTAGTATCATTTGGTGATAAGGGGTGGGTAGCAGGTATTAGTGGTCAAGTGCAGTGTTTCTTAGGTTTTTGGTTGCGTTGGTTGCGGTTTGAGAATCTGGGATTCGAACCGTTGTTATGACAACAACTATTGGTGGTGGGTAAAGTGAGCGCTAACTGTGGCTGCGGTCGGTGGTTGTGACGTGAATCTGTGTCTTGAGAGTGACTCGAACCCATTGCACAAGTGTTACAACTACTAATACCTATGCACCACTACAAAATCTATCCTACTATTACCCATTGCGTTTTGTAGATGGCTGTGGGTGCAGTCGGCTGCAGGTACCTTTGCCACTGGGACGTAGGGGTAGGGTGATATGGATGAGCGGGGGGGGGGGGGAGTCGGTAGATTATAGAACGGAGACAACCACACGCATAACCACAAAGACACACATACGTACATTCAAGTACAGACATAAAAAGACACGCATAAACACACACACACACACACACACACTCACACATACACACTTGAACAGATAATTGTACAGCACACAAACATACAGACATATACGAACAGACACACTTGTACAGACACACAAAGACAAGCATACTTGTACAGACACACAACCATACAGACAGACAGACAGACACACACACACACACACACACACATACCCATTGAATTTTGTAGGTGGTTGTGGGCGCAGTCGGCTGCGGGTACCTTTGCTACTGGGACATAAGGGTAGGGTGATATGGTAGTTATAGGACGGAGATAGCCACACGCATAACCAAACAGACACACACGTACATTCAAGTACAGACACACAAAGACACGCATAAACACACACACACACACACACACACACACACATTTGTACAGACAATTGTACAGCCACACAACCATACACACATACACACACACTTGTGCAGACACACAAAAACACGTATAAACACACATTGGTACAGACACACAAAGATACGCATAAACACACACACACATGTATAAACACACACTTGTACAGACACACAAAGACACGCATAAACACACACACACACCCACTTGTAGAGACACTTGTACAGACACACAACCATACAGACACACAACCATACAGACACACAAACATACAGACACACACGAACAAACACACTTGTACAGACACATACACACACACACACACACACACACACACACGAACAGACACACAAACTGTATGCGGGTACCTATGCTTATACGGTGGCGTAGACATCATATGAATATGGAATAGATAAAGTTACCAGTCTGCTTAATACAATATATGATACTGGAAATATATCTCATGAATATGTAATCCTGTATTTATTGCAATCCCAAAGAAATCAGGAGCCTTGGAATGTGATCAACATCGAACAATTAGTATAATGAGTCACATCACGAAGATTTTGCTAAGAATTATCATGCAAAGAATTAGGAGGAAAATACAACCTGAAATAGGAGAAGAACAATGTGGGTTTGTAGAAGGAAAGGGTACAGTAAATGCTGTATATTTACTGAGAACCGTAATTGAAAGATCTATAGAAGTAAACAAAGATCTACACCTTTGCTTTATTGACTACACAAAGGCTTTCGATAAAGTGAGACTTGTCGACATGATAAGGATGCTTGAAGATCTACAAATTGATGGAAAAGACCTTAGACTTGTAAAAAACATATATTGGAAACAACAAGCTGCCATAAGAGTTGATAATGAAGTACGCCAATATCAGCCTATCAAGAGAAGTGTGAGACGGGGATGTGTAATGTCTCCAGATCTGTTTTCCCTGTACAGTGAAAATATTTTCAGAAATATTGAAGATATGGAAGGAATCAACATTGGGGGACGATGCATCAATAACATTAGATATGCAGATGATACAGTATTGATTGCAGGCAATGAACAGGACCTGCAACATTTAGTAGATGCAGTTGTTACACACAGTGAACAACGAGGGTTAGAATTAAATTGTAAAAAGACACAGATTATGGTCGTCACTAGGAAGAACGTAATACCACAATGTAATACACAAGTAAATGGGAATATTCTTCAACAAGTGAATAGGTACAATTATCTCGGAACAGTAATAACATCTGAGGAAAGATGCCTTGAAGAGATTAGAATAAGAATCGCCATGTCTAAGGTAGCCTTTAGCAAGATGAAAAACATACTGACCAACAAAAAGATGTCAATTGAAACGAGAAAAAGAGTGTTGAGGTGCTACATAGAACCTGTACTTTTATATGGATGTGAAGCTTGGACAATGAGCAATCAAGCTGAAAAACATCTGATGGCTGTAGAAATAAGGTTTCTGAGGATAATGCAAAGAATACCATGGACAGCCAGAAAGACCAATGAACAGGTCCTTCAAGAAACAAATGAAGATCGTAAACTGATTAGAGATATTAGACGCTGACAGTCAAAATTGTTTGGGCATGTTATGAGAAGAAATGGATTGGAGAACTTGGTGACAACTGGTAAGATCGAAGGGAACAGACCAAGAGGAAGACCTAGAAGCAAATACCTGGATAGCTTGGTCTCGTGGCATGGTCGAGACAGAAACACAGAGCTGATCCACGACTCTGGTGATCGAGTGAGATGGCAAAACATGACCGCCCACGCTTACCGGCATGGCACATGATGGATGGATGGAGACATCATAAAATTTGGAAGACAGTTACAGTCGTGCGAAAACTGCTATAACATTTCCCCTGGTCCCAGACACTCACATGTGTTCCCTATCAACAGACAAATCTCCCCGTGGAATCTCACAGCGCGCGGGGCGGGAAATGTATTAATGAGTGGCATTCGGTCTTCGCCTTGCTTGTGCTTACACCAGTACTTTTTGCGCTTGTAAAAAAATAATATTGCGGAGCTGTCGTCAGTGCTTCCTTCAAAGATTTGTAAAACTTGACAGAACAATACAGTTGTTTGGTGTATTCAGACATTGCGGTAATAACTCGCTGGCCACATTAACAACACATACTAAGTGTTGTTCCATCAATATGGCCAGTACTAGCAAATCTGCTTTCGTGTGTCCTACGTGTGACCAAAACTTCAGTGATAAGTATAAGCTTACTCGCAACAGTGGGACCATTCACACCCATACGGATCAAGTACACTTATGTCATATCTGTGGACAACATTTCACAAGAAAAGACAACCTACAACGTCACATAAGCGGATATCCAACAAAAAGATTGGGCCAATTTGACAGTCCTTAGGAACATGATGAGATGAGATGTTGATAACAATTAAGAGAAAATGAACATTTCATGTCTAGTAGCGTTACTCGTACTGAAGTAAGAGATTAAAGTGATCAGGAATGACAGGGCATTGCAAAGAACGAACGAACGAACGAACGAACGAACGGACTTTAGTAAACAAGCTAAGTGCTGGTTGTGGACTGAGCAATACAAAAAAATCAGACTGATCATTAGCAATACCATGGAGAAGCCAGCAATAAATATCAGGATACATGGTCATAGACACATGACATAAGTGCCAAGTGTCTCATATATTGGGCACGTAATAACAAATGATCGCAGAAGTGCAAAGGCAACGACTAATAGAGTAAGATTAGCAAATTAGTAGATTAGTGTTTATTTTATTGGGTTTTAGCAAATATTAAAACCCAATAAAATAAACACGATATGCCCATCCAGAGAGATTTAAAAAGAAAAACACAACTTTAAAAATAGGCAGATGCTGTAGCAGTACAGTATAACGAAGAAGCAATTAGAAAATCGAATCGAGGATCTAGATTTGTAGGATAAATGTCATTTCATGAAAAAAAAAGCAAACAAGCATGCATGTATGTATGTACGTGTGTATTGCAACCTCTTTTATCACCACGAAGCGTATTGGTATTGGGTATGTGGTGCTAACGCCGTTTATAATCCAATCGGCACCGGTCAGTGATGTGTTTATAATCCATTTGGCACCGGTCAGTGATGTGTTTATAATCCAATGGGCTCTGGTCAGTGATGTGTCTATAATCCAATCGGCACCGGTCAGTGATGTGTTTATAATCCAATCGGCACCGATCAGTGATGTGTTTATAATCCAATCGGCACCGGTCAGTGATGTGTTTATAATCCAACTGGCACCGGTCAGTGATGTGTTTATAATCAGGTCGGCACCGGTCAGTGATGTCGTCAATATCAGGCCAGCCGCCATTACCCTGCAGACAATATTCTGGTACTGTGCTTATGTTATTCCGGGTAGACCTGGGAGTCGGATCTGTGGAATAAATCCCTGCGGTGACCGAGATTCTAATATATTACCATTGGGTTGGTTGGCAAGCGTGCTAGCCACTACGCTACACCAACTCCCATGTGTATGTATGCTGTGTGTGTGTGTGTGTGTATGTGTGTGTGTGTGTGTGTGTGTGTGTGTTTTTACACTTCATTTTCCACCGTTTATCCTCCATTGGGACATTAGCCCTCAACCAACTCAAGAACTCCGAGCCGTCGTATCCTTAGCTATCATCACATGCAGCTTCGTCCATAAAGCAGAAGCCTTCAGTGTTGCTTGTTTGTGCTCGCTGGCTGTGAATTCCAGCGTGAAGTCCTGTATGTCGGATGAAGACATCCTGTTGTCCAACATCAATGTGATGTCATACCGGACTGAGGTTTGCGTGAGTATCCGTTGTCCCATGTCTAGCTTATTGGTGTGCAGACTGGTGGTTCCTCGCCGTGCAGGCAAATACTCTCCGACTTCGGAAGAATCAGCGATCCTACTACGTTAGCCAGGACCCCGAAGGGACCTGTTGCCCAGGACGCACGACTAGGACGTGTTAGTAGGTCTTGGCCAGTATAGAACCTGGCCCTTGTGCTTTGGAAACACCTCTGCGTCCCAGCCTTCAGTGTGTCACACTTGTTGCTGTATCATAATGTCTATAAACAACTTCTCCATCTCTCTCATCGTTTCTATGCCTGTGTCTTCTTCTTTCGCTCTTTATCTCCCACTTGGGCATAAGCCCTATCTTTAGCTATCCCATGCAGTTCCGTCATTGGTCACCCTATATTATTTATTTATGTTTCTACTTGTTAATACACTGACACGATATTAATGATTTCATTATCTTGTTTTTCCAGGATGAACACGTTCATTGCCTTCGGGGTTCTGGCAAACCTACGAGTCATCTTAATGCCTGCCGTATTTCTGCTCTTTCGGGATATCAGAGAGCGAATCAAAACCTGGAGACCTTGGCGCCGATCAGCTCTTCGTGCAGATTTGGTTGTCACCTATGAGAAAAATACTTCGTGATTGTAAGATATCGCTCTCATTGGGAGAACCTTGGTAGTTATTGAAGAAACATAAGATTTAAATTCACTGTATTTTATAGGTGCTCACAGCGCCTTCTTGAAGAAACAGTTATTCTTTTGTAAACGGCAGGAGGGTCATTAGTGTAGTTGATAGGGAGATGAATTTGAAAAGGAAAGGGTGTGAATCCAATAACAGCAGGATGAAGTATAAAACTTTAACTTGAGAAATAAGAAAGAACGCAAGAAAGGACAAACATCAATATATACAAGATTGCTGTACCAGAATAGAGCAATATCGTAAGACTGGGAGAGATTCCGAAATGTTCAAAGAAATGAAGTTATTGACAATAAATCTTCATCCTCAATTGAATGTTATCTGTGACAAGATGGGAAATACCTTAACAGAATTTAGACAAATTCTAGAAAGATGACAGAAGTACTGCGGTAGAATGTATGATAGTAGTGACAGTGAGGATATGAAAGAAATACATGAGCCAATGACAGCAGAGACAGAACCTGAACCCTCCGTAGATGAAATTGCATGGGCAATAAAGAACCTGAAGAATGATAACTCACCTGGATGTGATGAGATACCAGCTGAACTAATTAAAGCAGGAAGAGAAGAAAGCATACAAATATATCACGCATTATGTAAAAAGATATGGAAATATGGTATATGGCCAAACGATTGGAAGAGAACTGTCTTCATTCCAATACTAAAAAAGGGCTACCTGAAATTATGCACCAACTATAGAACTGTTGTCCTGATCAGTCATGCAAGTAAAATTCTACTAAAATCATAATGGGAAGACTTCGTAAGAAAATGGAAGAAGAAATCAACGTGGTTCAACTGGATTTAGACAAGGAAGAGGAACAAGAGATCACATATTCAACATGCGTTTAATAATAGAGAAGTGCAGATAATTTAATGTAAGCCTATTGTCATGTTTTGTGGATTATTCAAAGGTATTTGAGTGTGTACAACATTAGAAACTTTGGGAAATCATGAGGAATATGGGCTTTCCATCACATGTAATACAACTCATAAGAATGCTCTATCTAGACCAACAAACAGCGGTTAGAATAGATGGCGAGACATCAGATTGGTTTGACATCAAGCAAGGAGTCCGTCAGGTATGTGTGCTGTCCCCCTATTTGTTTAACCTGTACGCCGAAAATATAATGAGAAATGTAAGAGATTATATAAATAGAGAGCTATATGATGCCTTAAATATCGGTGGTCATGTCATACCAGAGATTCGGTATGCTGATGATTCATTCAGTAGCATGTCCTTCGCAGAACCTCGCTCCCATAACAACCTTCCGGAAAACCTCTCGATCATAAGCCACGTCCCACGTCCGATACACCCATCTGAAGATCCTCCGCCACATCCTGCACCCATCTTCTCTTTGGCCTTCCTCTTCCTCTCTTCCCAGGCATATACCCCTCCATTATTGTTCTCTCCAAACTTTCGTGACGTTTCAAGTGACCAAAATATTTCAATTTTCTTTGTTTTTTATCGTTTTTAATAGCCAACCTTCTTCAATATTCAGCTCTTGAAGTAATGATGCATTTGTTCTTTTCTTTGCCCAAGATATTCTTAGAACTCCTCTATAACATTTATATTCAAAGGCATTTATGCGCTGCTCCGCTTGTTTAGTGAGTGTCCATGTCTCACAGGCGTATGTTACAATGGGAAAGATGCATGCTCTTAAAAATCTAATTTTTGTAGTTCTGTCTGTCCCATTCCATAATTTATTCAGTTGTTTTAGTCTTTGAAGAGCAATTGATAGTCGTCGTTTATTTTCTTTCATTGTGTCACCGTTGTTGGTAATCAATGACCCAAGATATTAAAATTTTCCACCAGCTCCAATTTTTCCTCATTAACATATATTTCTTACTCCATAGTGGTTTTAATATGCAAACTACTGAGCGAGATCTCGCCAAGAAATCAACAACAGCGGTAAAATGCTGGTGTTGACAGCGATGTCCTGTAATAGGATATGCGAGAAAAATAAATGTAAGGCATCCGGGCCATGATTCATCACAGTACATACGGGCTGCATGGGATTAGACTTCGGCTAGCAATATTCCCTCCACAGGTTTTAGGTGCTTCATTGTCAAAATACTCCACCCCAATAACATGTGATACGATATTTAAATTTCAAAGTACATCAAAACTTAGTGGCTATTTTCAATAAATATTAAATGTTTTGGAGTTGTACTTTCTTTTATACAGCGAGCGCATTAGCGGTGTTGATAAGTAACTGTGCTGATAATGTCGTGAATACGATAGGTGCGTATACGACGCCTTGACGCCTCACTTTGTAAAAGGTGGCCTAAGAGCAAGGGGAAATAGGCGGCCAATCTTTCCTTCCTTTAACCAGGCTAGGGGCGCAGGCGTTGAATACGCTCCGACGGTGCTCACGACATTGTCAGACGCTGTTTTAAGAAAGGACGACTCCATAGCATGCACTATTGGTTGGAGATTTGACAATATAGAGGTTGTGAAATGACAAAGTGACAACGAAGAGGACAAACATAAGAAATAATATTGTGTATAGTCTCCAAGAAAGCATTGTATTGGTAGGAGATGACACAACGGAAGTTAGTGTAGCAGACAATGTGGAATTAAAAGTTGAAGATAGAGGCCATATGAAATGGAACAGTGATGACGAACAGCCAGATGAGATTGAAGTGAAGAAATTATAAAGTGAATGAAGATGGAGAGAGTGAATGAATGAGGGAAGTAGTGTGTGTGTGTAAGAGAGAGAGAGAGAGAGAGAGAGAGAGAGAGAGAGAGAGACAGTGGGAGAGTGGATGTGTTAGTGTGTGTGCGTGCGTTCGCGCATGCGTGTAAGTGGGTGTATATGAAAGAATACAGAGAGAGAGAGAGAGAGAGAGAGAGAGAGAGAGAGAGAGAGAGAGAAAGTTGAGCAGACGCATGTCATGTAACACGCATGTCATGTAACACGCGAATCCATATGTTTATGTATTCTCATCTGTCATATTATCAGTTGAATACCATTTGATTTTATTATGTATAATATAAACTTATGTACATTACTGTAGTTTGAGTGAGAGAGTCAGTGAGTGTGAATAAGAGACAGAATGAGTGAGCGTGAGAGTAAATGTGTGTGTGTGTGTGTGTGTGTGTGTGTGTGTGTGTGCCTGTCTCTGTGTGTATTTCTGTGTGTGGGAGCATCACTATTTTTTACGTCACACACTGTATATGTACACATTATTCTCCATGTTTAACATTTTTATGAGATTGCTCACGACAATTGTCAGTGTATGCGTGTGAGTACAGTGTGGGAGTTTGTTCATACTAGTTTCAATGCTCACGTGAGGCATTATGTATGTGTCTAGATGTGAGGATGTGTGAGTGTGTGTGTGGAGGATGTGTGTGAGTGTGGGGATATGTATGTGTGTGTGTGGGGGGATGTGTGGGTGTGTGGGGGATGTGTGGGTGTGCGGGTGGGGGCATGTGTTTGGATGGGTTGGGGTGTGCGGGTGTTTGTTGGTAGTGAGATTTGTGGGTGTTGGTGGGATATGTGGATGGATGTGTGGGGATGAAAGTAGGGGTGTGAGAATAGGTGTTCGGGATGTGTGTATGGGTGGAGGATGTATGCATGGGACGGATGCGGGGGATGTGTGTTTGGGTGGGGGATATGTGTGGGTGTGTGAGGATATGTGAATGGTTTGAGGGAAATATGTATAGGTGGCGGGGTTGTGTCGGTAGGGGATGTGTGTGGGTGGATTGGGGATGTAAGGGCGGGCGGGGAGAAGTTTATGGTGTGTTGGTGGGGGATGTGTGCATGGTGTGTGCGTGGGGGTTATGTTTGTGGTGGGTGGGTGAGGATTTGTGTGTGGGTGGGGATAGTGTGTGGTGTGTGGGTGGGGGATGTGTGTGATGGGTGCGGGGAATGTGTGTATAGGTGAGGGGATATGTGTAGGTGAGTTGGGGGAAGTATGTAGGGGTTGTGGGGTGTGTGGGTGGGGGGTGTGTGGATGGGGGTGTGTGAGTGGCTTAGGGATGTGTAGGTGGGTGAGGGATTTGTATGTGTCGGGGCGGAATGCGTGAGTGTGTGGAGGATGTATGTGGGTTAGGGTATGTGTGATCGAGAGATGTTTGGTTGGGTGGGTGTAGGTGCACAGTGCAGGATGTGTGGGTGAGTGAGTGAGTGTGTGTTGGTAGATGGGTGGGGAATGTGCGTGTGGGTGCGGCGAGGTGTGTGGTGTGTTGACTGGGGATATATGTGTCTTGTGTGGGTGGGGGTATGTGCGGGGGTGGGGGTGGGTGAGGGTATCTGTGTGGATGTGGGTGGGGCTATTGTGTGGTATGTGGGTGGCGGATATGTGTGGTGTGTTGGTGGGGGTATGTGCGGGGTGGTTGGGTGAGGGTATATGTGTGGATGTGGGTGGGGCTATTGTGTGGTATGTGGATAGGGGATATGTGTGTAGGTGGGGGATATGTGGTGATATGTGGGTGTGGTATGTGTGGGTGAGGGATATGTGTGTGTGTTGTGCGTGGGTTGGGAATATTGTGTGGGCAGGGGATGGGTGTGATGTGCGGGTGGTGGATGTGTGTGGTGGGGGTGTGTGTTAGGGCATTTTTGGGTAGGTGGTTGGTTGTATGTGTGGGTGGTGGGTGTGTGTGAGTGGATTGGGGATGTATAGTTGCTTAGTGAGATGTGTGTGTGTGTGGGTGGGGATATGTCAGTTGGTGGGCATGGGTACATTTTGGGGATGTGTGAATGGATGTGCGATGTGTGGGTTGGTGGGGGATGTATGCGCCTGGGTGGGGAATATGTGGTCGATGGAGGTGTGGTTGGGGGAAGGGTGGTTGAAGGTGTGGGTGGGTAGAGGATGTATGGGTGAGGGATGGGTGTGTGGTTTAGGATGTGTCTGTGGGTGGATGTGTGGGTTGGTGGGTTATGTTTGTGTGGGTGGCGAGTGTGTTTGGGTTGGGTGAGGGTGAGGGCAGTGTTTGTGGGGGTGATGTGCGGGAGTGGGATGGGTCGGTTGGTGAGGTATTCATGTCCCTGGGTGTGTGTGGGTGGGGGTGTGTGTGTGGGTGGGGTGAAGTGTGGGTGGGGTGATGTGTGGGTAGGTGGGAGATGGGCCTCATAACATGGTAATTTGCCTTGTTTATGTTTACAACATTCATTTCACAATGTTTTATCCTCCTATGTGAATGTATAATGCTCTCGATGAACGAAAGATGAATGATTGGAAGGGCCAAATGTAAGACGGGCCTGCGTGCCCAATTTGTGACCCTTTTATAATAAAGTTGATTTGATTTGATTTTGATTTGAAGATGTGACAGGTGGAACCACCGACTGCATTGACATAAATGTTGTTAACCGGCATGCATGTTTCATTGAAGATCATGTGCAATGCAGGCTAACGAAGTGAATATAATTATAGTAATATATTTCACTGATAATTTAATAGTGTAATTATTAAGTGGTTGATATATTAATAATGCAATTATTATAATTTGCCCTCTCGTATTCATATCTAACCATGTACATCATAATAACCTTATTGACATAAAAGTGTGTATGCATATGACAATGTAACTATTGTGAAATTGTAATCTGGCATGGTTTAATAAATACAATTGTCCACAGAGATAACATAAAGACTATTTTTCAACATGGCACCAACCACAGAAAGAGTAGCACAAAGATCCAAGCATATAGCACCATATCAATAACGCAGACAACATTGAAGTAACTGTCACAATGTGATTGGGCATAAAGGAGTGGCTATGGTTGTCTAGAGGGTGTCAGTAGTATGTCAGTATGAACACGCTGCGAGTTTACTGAAGCACAGCTATAGACACTAGAAAAACACCATTTCGCGCACATCAGTTTATTAATGACATAGGTATATGATTCACAGCAAAACAGGACACTTTATTTCCAGAACAATACATTGGTACAGGTATATAATGCAACTGTCTTCGATTGGCCTGAGGATATGACTCATATGCCTCGGACTAAATCCCGTGTCCGAGCTGCCTGGCTGAGTCTTCCAATCCTTAGCCCCAGAATGACCCTCACTGAAAGCATAAGGTGAGTTCTCTCTAAATCCACCACAATTCAGCTCTCTGGGCTAAAGCTTCCTCCACTTCGCCCCAAAATTGACTGCCTTTAATTTTCCAAACTAGTGCATTTATTCCCTCTTTGCAGACCTCCCAGAACCAACATTTCACCCTTTTACCTCCACTCTAAATTCCCCCAACATCCCCTTTCTAACTATCTTTTTGTCTCTTTGTTTCCAGTCACATTTTCCTCTGGGCCTACGTGACTACGAATGACATTTCCCCTGATCAACACTCCACATTTGCATAACCTACTCACGTTACACTACCCCGTCCTCAAAAGAAACCATAGTTTTCCAATGATGGGAGAGTAATGCTTTTCAAATGTGGGCATAAGTAACGATGCGTGCCTAGTAGTTATGATATCTTCCCTATCCATAACAGAAAACACAAAATTCAACATGTTCCTACTCATAACATCATGGAAAATACCTTACATCCAACTGTCACATTACCTAATATAGCAGGTAATCATAAGTAACCTAACACATACCCCGTACATAAACACAACCCAATTTCCGCCTTGTGTACCAATCAGTAAGCTGATACATCACACAATATATTCTATTAGTAACAGTCTGTACTAACACACACCAGATAAGAAACAAAACAAAATGTTAATTGTTTATGTGGAGCCATGCACTTGGTAATTTCTGCACAGCAGGACTGCCATGGTGTTGTCTTCACCCCGTATGGGCATCGTATTCTTGCACCAATATGCTTCAGTGATGAACCCGTGCGTTCTTCATCGCCGCCGTATGGATGAATGTAAGCGGTCTGTGGTTTGTTTGTAGAATGCATTTTCTGCCCAGTAAGTACCTAGAGAGCTTATGTACCTACCACACAATTGCCAGGGCCTCACTTTCTAGCGTCGAGTAATATTCTTATGGTTTAGAAAGTTTCCTGCTGACGTATAGCACTGGATGCATCAGGTGATTTTTCTCTTGCATCAAACATCCGTCGATTCCTGTCAATGATGCGTCTACCCTGAGAGTAAATTATAAATCAAGATTAGGTAGGATTAAAATGGGATGACTAGAAAATACACGCTTTATACTTCCGAGTGCGTCATCGCACTCCTGTGTCCATACCACTTTGTTCGGTCTGCCCTTCTGTATCAACGCAGACAACACTGACGTGATGGATGACAAGTGTTTTATAAATTTATCATACAAGTTTGCTAACCCGAGTAAACTCCTAACTTGCTTCTTCGTCTTAGGTATTTGAATATCCAGAATCTTCTTCACATTTGTGTCTTCCGGTTTCAGCTCGCCGATGCCCATAGCATGTCCGAGAAAGCTTATTTCCTCGTATCCGATTTGGACTTTGGATGGCTTAACCGTCAGTTTATGTTGTCTCAGGCTCTCGAATAATTACTCTAATCCTGACACATGAACTTCCATGTTTTACTAAAAAGATAAATGTCGTCTATATAATTAATAATGTCCTTGCGTCCATGTAACAGTGTCCTCATCATCCTAAAGAACGTTGCTGGTGAGTTAATTAACCCAAACGGCATGTAATTCCACTGAAATAAACCCTATCGGGTGGCAAATGTTGTTAGTGGTTTAGCTGTTTCACTCATGGGTATTTGCCAATACCCTTTTGCGAAATCCAACTTGCTAAAATACTTTGCCGATGATATTTGCGTCAGTAACTCCTCAGTGCTGACCATGGGCTCCGGGTCCAAAATCGTAATGCTGTTCAACCTCCTGAAATCTATACATAATCTTAGATTATTGTCCTATTTCTTAATGACTACCATGGGAAACGAGTATGGGGAATCTGATTTGGAACTTGTCCCCATTTTCAGTAACTCTGTTATCTCACTGTCTACAGCTGCTCTGTAATGATGTGGGATATTGTGTAGTTTCACTCTAATTGGTTGGTCCTCTGATAGCTTGATGTCATGTGTCATCAAGTCGGTCTTCCCTGGTATATCAGTCAGGACATCTGAGTATTGTTCTACCAGCTTGACTAGTCTTGTTTTGTCACTAGGTTTCAGGCTGTCATTAATGGACACATCTTTCCATGTTTCTGTCTGTTTCAGTGCAAAGATTAGTAAATGCATCTGAACATCATTGTCGCATGAGGCCTCTTCGTCAATGACAACGGAGTCCGCTGTCTGACTTTCCTCCCCCTCAATAACTGCCTCTGTCACTGGCTGTAAGGATTCTTCTTCTTCTTCTTTGCGTTCATCCGGAGTGGTTTTTTTTTTCAGATGTGATTGCGGTGTGTCTCGTTAGACACCCGTGGGTCGAAACCCTTAGGCCAACACATCCGACTTTTAGCGTGCAATTTTGACTCTCACTTTTGTGGTACCGTCCACATTTCAGCTAGTCAAGTTTGAACAGTCGAAGAATTCAAGGTCATCCCTCAAAGGAAGGCAGGGACAGTCCATGGCATTTTCCTCCATCCTGGGTGGCTTCCATATTTGCAGAGCCGACACATAGCGCCCTGGTGCTGGGCTCACCGAGGGAATCGTCACGTCCTGCTCATGGCTGCTTTAATTCCTCACTTCAATATATTGGGCATTTCGTTCGCCCCGGGCCGTTCCAGCAAAAACCAGACAGGTCTGCAGACAGTATCCACTCAGCGAGTTTTCGCTTCGGACATGTGCTTGTTGTTGTGCCCGTCAGAGCTGTTCCAGGCACGACGGACATTCGGAAAACTACCTAGTCAGAGCTGTTCCGAACAAGAGCGGAATTCGGAAACTGGGTAGTCAGAGCTGTTCCTAGCACGAGAGACGTTTGGACGAGACATTTCACTCGGACGTAAATGCGTAGTGCCAATTTTTATTTTGCCACCCGTAGGACGGCACTTCCGACTTCGGCGGACATGTTTAATAAGGTTAGCCTTCCTCGGGTTTCGAGGCACGTTAGAATTATTGTTGTGATGTCGTCCACATCTTAGCTGGTCAAGATAGAACGATCATCGACATCACGGTAAGCCCTCAAGGGAAGGCAGGGGCAGACCATAGGCGTTCCCCGCTGTCCAAGGAGGCTTCCATTATTGCAGAGCCGGCATATACTGCTCTGAGACTTGGCTCACCCGAGGAATTGCCACGTCCTGCTCATGGCTGCTTTGATATCTCGCTTCCATGAATTTGGCATTTCGCTTGCCACTGGTTGCTCAAGCACAAACCAGGAACGGACAGTCTGCGGACGACATCCACTAAGTAAGCTTTCGCTTCGGACTTCGGACCACGCAATGGATTCGCTAGCCAAGCGTTCCAGTTCGTGTTATTGAGACGTTCTTCCACCTTTGACTACACTCTATGTGAGCATAGATACAGACATTTATCGTAACCATTTCGTGCGACTGGGGCGCTTTTCTACCTTTAGTACTCGCTCACGAGGTAGGCTACATGTGCTGCCGGCTCAGTACCTTATCTCCATGCATTAGTGGGCAAAAATCGGCCAGGCCCTCTCATCCGGGGATGCCTCGTATCCCCCAGCTGAGAACCTTCGAAACAAGAATCTGAACTAAGCATGTAGCGTGCCCAGCATCTCACCTCCATTTTTCGGAAGGTTTGTATCGGCCCGGCTTTCAGGTCCGAGGATTAATGGCTTAGAGGCGGTCAACCTTATCCCTCAGCTGAGAGCCTTAGTGCTGTGTCTTGCTTAGTCTGGCCCCTATCCCATAAGCTGTCCGATATGTAGTTATTCATCCATCGACATAGCACATGGGGCCGATGGGGCACGCAAGCTCCCCTACCACGACAAGGTGGAGACACATCGGGGGAGGTAAAGACGAACAGTCTTATCATATTAACATGATAAACTTTGTGTTTCCCTTTTACATTCACCATATAGTCCACATCTGACACTCTACTGACAATTCTGAACGGTTCTTGCCAGGTTACTAACAACTTATTAGATATTTTTGGCAGCAGAATTAACACTTCCTCATTATCTTGGAATGAGATCAGCTTTGACTTTCAATTTGTGTACTGTCTATACCTAGCCCCAGACATTTTCAAAGCCCCACGTGCCCTCTGGCATGCCGAAATAACTCGGTCTCTAATATACACGACTAGGTCATATGAGGAAATCGTATTACTATCATTACTCTTTCTCAAATCTTTCAATAGGGTCATGAGGCCTCTTGGGTTTGCCCCATATAGCAGATCAAATGGTTAGAAGCCTGTAATTTCTTGTGGTACTTCTCTATATGCGAACAGGATAGCTGGCATGCACTTATCCCAATCACTCGGTTGGTCTGCCGTGACATTTGCTAACATCTGCTTAATGGATCCGTTAATTTTTTTTCGCAGAATCTGTTGCTCATTGGGTGATAAACTGATGTAAACACCTGTGTAATATTCAACAGTCTGTTCACTTCTCTCATCATCTAAGAGGTAAATTGTCGACCGTTGTCTGAGAACACTTCATTAGGGACACCTAGCCCTGAGAATAACGCTAACAGTGCTTCAGCCACAGCTTCTGTTGTAATGTGTTTTAAAGGTACGGCCTCTGCCCATCTAGTGCAAAAATCTTCCATGGTCAAGGTATACCTATGATTCCTGTTGGACATCACTGCTAATGGGCCAATGATGTCGATGGTTACTTTTTGAAATGGCCTGACTTTCAGGTCTGTCGCTTGTACAGGTGCTTTTGCCGTCTTTCCTTTTAGGTACATTTTCTGACAACTAGTACAGGATCTGCAATATTGCTTAACATCTTTGCTAAACCCTGGCCAATAAAACTGTGGTAGGACTCTATGTTGTATACGCACTATTCCCATGTGCCCTGCGAATGGGATGTCATGCTCTGTTCTCATAATCTGCTCTCTTTATGTTGAGGGTCCACTACTTGCCTACGTGTAGTCTTATCATCTGAAAAGCAGCGCTTGGGTATATTATTCTTTATTTCAAAGCGCCACCTACCCTTCTTTCATTGCTTATGTTCTAACTTACTACACCATTGGAAACATTTGTCCAGAGTAGTATCTTGTCTCTGATAGTCAATAAAACTCTGTTTGAGCTCAGTTCTCTCCTGCTCAGTTGTACCATTCTTCGTCTCGGTCTCGTTGTCTACTTCACGTGTCGTCTCTTCCTCAGCTATAGTATCCAATCTTGATTGTCTTCTGGTAACTACCACATTACTTCTTACACCATACTTGTGGTACCAGTTTTCCATTTCCTCTTCTGTACATTCTTTAACTGTCGGTTCATTCCAAATGATCAAGTCTGCTATTGGGGAGTCCAGGACACACGCTGTCACTCTTCCTGTGATATATGGTGTTGTCACTGTAATCTCAGCTATTAGGTAAAATTCTACTGTCCCATTAAATGTTATGCACTTGACTGTTTTTCCTATGTAATCCGAGGGATGTACCAGACTCTTTCTTACTCTTATAGTCGTACATCCGGAGTCCCTGAGGGTTAAAGCTGGACTATCATTGACAAATCCATGGTACAGCTTCATACTACCTCCTAAGTGCACCGATGACATTGCTGGGAATGGATGTCCACATATCAAAATAGGTTTACTGGTTGTGTGGAACAAAGGCTTGCACACCTCTCATTGTTGAGTGTCTCAATAACTTGGGCTGCATCTGAGTGCTCAGTTTCCTCCGCCATACTTGATAGCGGGTATGTCCCTTTTTGCCACATTTTAAACAAATAATCTCCTTCTTTATGTTATTCGTTGGCCCACTGGACGGTTGTACATCACACTGTGCTGCTTTGTGCCTCCAGCTCTCCCAATTAAAGCATCCTGAATGGACTTTCTGTCTTCTCTTAAAATTCCCCCTGTGGTATGGGTAACGTCCTGATTTGCTAAAATAGTTACTACGGAAACCATTGTCTTGAGGTCCCTGTTGTCCATACCTATGTGCTGAGCCCACACTCTTTGATCTAGGTCTAATAACTGGATTCTGATCCTGTTTCGTATAGGCTTCACAGACTATTTCCCCATCCACTTGTCTGCCAATAGAACAGTTCGGATGTGCAATCATGTAGTTTTGCCTTAACTGAGACATTGGTTCAATGTCCTATGGTTTACGTTCTAGGAAAAAAGCGACCAAGTCTGTATTACATGTCGATAATACCATGTCTCGTAGCATCAGTTCCACTAAACGATTAAAGTCTCCTCCTTCTCCTGCAAGATCCGGCCATTTATTAAATAGGTTTTTCTATCCCGGACGAGCTCCCATATATTCTTTTGTGTCACAAAGTGATTGGACATAAAGATGTAGCAATGATTGTCTAAAGGATGTTAATAGTATGTCAGTATAAACACGTTGCAGGTTTACTGAAGCACAGCTATAGACACTAGAAAAACACCGTTTCGCGCGCATCACTTTATTAATGACGTAGGTATATGATTCACAGCAACTGCCAGATGCTATTGAAGATATGACAGGTGGAACCACCGACAGCATTGACATAAATGTTGTTAACTAGCATGAATGTTTCATTGAAGATCATGTGCAATGCAGGCTAAAGAAGTGAATATGATTATAGTAACATATTTCATTGATAATTTAAAAGTGTAATTATTAGGTGGTTGATATATTAATAATGTAATTATTATAAATTGCCCTCTCATATTCATCTCTAACCATGTACATCATAATAACCTTATTGATATAAAAGTGTATATGCATATGCCAATGTAACTATTGTGAAATTGTAATCTAGCATGGTTTAAGACATACAATTTTCCAAAGAGATAACACAAAGACTATTTTTCAACATGGCACCAATCACAGAAAGAGTAGCACAAAGATCCAAGCATATAGCACCATGTCAATAATGCAGATGATATTGAAGATGTGACAGGTGGAACCGCTGACTGCATTGACATAAATGTTGTTAATCGGCATGAATGTTTTATTGAAGATCATCTGCAATGCAGACTGAAGAAGTGAATATGATTATAATAATATATTTCATTGATAATTTCATAGTGTAATTATTAGGTGTTGATATATTAATAATGTAATTATTATAATTTGCCCTTTCATATTCATCTCTAACCATGTACATCATAATAACTTTATTGATATACAAGTGTATATGCATATGCCAATGTAACTATTGTGAAATTGTAATCTAGCATGGTTTAATAAATACAATTTTCCAAAGAGATAACATAAAGACTATTTTTCAACATGGCACAAACCACAGAAAGAGTAGCACAAAGGTCAAAGCATATAGCTACATGTCAAGAATGCAGACAGCATTGAAGTAATGTATATTCACTATACGTGTTCAACAATCATAGCCACACAGACTGCACTACAACAACTAATAGAAACACACACAAACAAGACATATACAAATCTGACATATACAAATCAATCTTTCTAACACACAATACCTACAACGACAAAAGACAAATACGCAAAACTTCTTCTCGCATTAGTAGAAAACGACAGCTAATATGGGCTAGTCGAAACTTTGTGACTCACAAGCAACACACAGTTACAAAATCCATACCATCAAGAAGCGCACCAATCAAGATCCTTGAAAGTAACCGATGAAATTCCGCCACTGAGATGCAAACAGACAGGGAAACATTGAAACTAATACAACAACAACAATAACAAACGATACAACCTAGAAACTAATTTCTACAACACACCAATGACAGCAGTACAAGGCCTTGAAAACTTATTATAAGAAAAAACACACAACACTAATAAAAGATACGAAAACACTGTGGACTAGCATTACAAGGCCTACACGCAACACAACAATCATTAAGAATCAACCACATAGGCCACCTCATCAATCATCTAGACCAATACTCACTAGCATTATACTATATTTGGATTAGAATACACCGGCATAGGAAATAAGACAACACAGCAACACCACTGACTACGCCTATAGAAGAAGAACAAAATAAGTAAAGTTTTGGTTAGTTCCAATTCCATCGAGAATTACAAGTCTGTTATCTATTTGTGTTTGTTGATATTAATTATTCTTCCAACTCCACAATTCTCTATGAATCCATGTCTCGCCATCTATTCTAACCGCTGCTGGTTTTTCTATATCAGAGGTTCTCAAACCTTTTTTGGCCCGTGCTTCCCCCTTCACCATATGTTCAGACTGTCACCCCCCCCCCTACCTTTCCAAAATTGTCAGCCTCAAAAGGTGCATTAAAACTAATATGCCTATAATACTGAAAATCCTTATTTTCTTCCATAGTTGTACATAACCTTTACATGCAAAGATAAATTTTATAGTGTAATTTTATAAAGTTAATGAGAAATGAATATGCTGGTGGATATTAAGACTTTAATAAAAGCATTTTTATATTCACAGTCATGTATTAAAACACCACATTAATCATACTACAATAAACACACAGTTGAAACGTCAAAGAATTGTAGCTTAATATACGACACCAGAATGCCAGAAAATTGTGCTTCATCAAACAAAACGCTCATTACAAAACCAGGATATTGTAGATTCGTAATCATTTATGTATTTGTATCTACCTCAAGTCGTTTCAGCTTCACGCACGGTGCGCTATCAAGAACAATTTACCTGAACAATTCAAGAAGCCGGATACAGGGGAGAAAATGGCACGTGGCAAGAGAGATACCAGTAGACACCCGACTTACAAGATGAGCATCGTGGAAGCCGCCAAGACCTTAAAGATGAAGACAGGAGAGAACCTGCATGTGAGATGCGGCAAAGGACCTGAACCTACTGCCACATCAAAGGAAGCTGCCACAAGGAAGACGGACGACAACCCACCTCAGACAAGAGCCAAGACAGCTGAGAAGAAGAGAGAGGAGAACGACTCCAGAGACAGAAACACCTAATCACAAACAGTCTGATGGGTTGTCAAACGTATCCAAGCGGAGCTGACAGATGAACAGATCCCGAAGCAGCTGCAACAGGAGAATCTCCACACTCGAATTTTGAAGGCGGAGCGGATTCTGACGATTCAAATTTTCCTAACACGTGTCTCTCTTGATCATCTCTTCCTGTACCCAATTTTGCATTTAAATCTCCCAATATTATCGCTACGTCATTATGATCAATCTTATATAATGTGTCTTGTAGTATGCTGTAAAAATCTTAAATTTCGTCTTCTTCTGCTGTTGAAGTAGGTGCATAAATATGTATGAGAGTTGTGTGTGTGTGTGTGTGTTTTTTTTTTTTTTTTTTTTTTTTTTTTTGGGGGGATGGCCTTTAAGTCTGACAGTGAGGATTATATCACTAATGGGTTATATCCAATTAAAGCTTGTGCAATTATTTATCTAAGCAAAATGCCACTCCGCTCTGTTCTACCCCCCCCCCCCTCCCCGACATCTCTATTAGAAAGTTTGAACAGACTTTCATTTTTAGTTTTAAAGTGTACCTTGCCTCTACAGCGATGTTCACTAATTCCTAAAATGTGAATATTTAACTTCTAAATCTCATCACATGCTATCTTAAGCTTTCCCTCATAGAGACTTTACACATTCCACGTTCCTAGTCTCACTATCCTTCTTAGTCTGACACATGATATTTCCTTGGTAACATCGTCATGAATAACTCCGTCATCACGATTACTAGTACGTGCCCCCGTATCACACTCTTCCCCAGTGTTATCTGATCTGCCTGGTCTTGGGGTCCCATCACCAGATCTCTTTTTTCTAAGTTTTCTAATATGGTTGTTTAGGTTTAATTTAATTTAGTTTAGTCGACGAATCAACATCACGGCACACGGGTGTAATCCATAAGTGCTCCGTACTACTCCTAACTCAAGCCTGGCCTGCGACAGCATGCGACAGCGGCCAACCCCGGGCAACAGCTGTGACAGGCTGGCTAAACCAGGCGTGGTTGGCCGCTTTGGCCTCAAACCAGTCGGTGAACTAGGGTATGCCTACCCAGCATGTGAAGACAGGATTCAGCAGGCTTCGCGGAAGAAATCATTGATGATTCAACGGGCAAGACGACGTTTACCTGCAAATCGTTGTGGAACATGATGAGCGCGGCAAGGAACGTAGAGCGCCCTGGTCATCCACTGTACCCATATTCGTCTGCAGTCGTCTTGACTTGTCTTGCCACTGGATTCAGATGGACTCAGGCGAAAGAGTGTGGTCGACGAATTGCGCAACTCTTCCTCACTTTAATCCAATTCACTGCGCAAGTCATTCTTCATTAAACTTCATTTATCACCATCATGCTATGTGGCGATGGGCGAGTGGCGAAGCGGCAGGCGTGTGTGTTGGTGTTTGTCCATCAAGAATGGTGATGACCATTCATTTCATCAAGTGGGATTGAAAGTATGCAGCCGTGAGTTCTAAGATAATTGATAAGGCCTATTTTGGCTCGAAATGTACTTTTACAACGTGGGCAAAGATAGCTTGACGTTCCAAGAGGAGGGTCTCCTGCAGTGTTTTTTTTTTCTGTCCAGCCTTTTCTTCACAGATCTTGCAGACCTGGTTGCTTCACAAGTGACTACACCCTTATGTAATGATGTACACCACCAATTTCGGTCTTTGGCAGCAGTCTTCCAAGTGTCATGATGAATTCCAAAAGCATTCAATGAGATTTTAAGAGTGTCTTTAAAGCGTTTCCTCTGGCCGCCTTGGGAGCGTTTACCACAACGCAGCTCACCGTAAATAAATTCGTTTCGGGAGCCTGTGATCTGGCATGCGAGTCAAGTGACCAGCCCAGCGAATCTGTTTCTTCATTAGTAGTGTGTGAATACTGGGCATGGATGCTCTTTTTATGACTTCAGTGTCTGGGATCTTGTCTTGCCATTTAATCTTCAATAGCTTCCGAAAGCAGACTGTGTGGAAAGGGTTTAATTTCCTAGCATGTCGCTTGTAAACAGTCCGGGTTTCACAAGCATATAGCAGTGTGGATAATACAATTGCTTTGCAGACTTTCAGCTTTGTTTGCAAGCTTATTCCATTTTTTTATTCCGTTCTTGTACAGTCTGCCAAAGGCCGCGATGGCCTTGGAGATTCTTGCATTCACGTCGTCATCAATTGTGGCAGCTTGGGACACGGTGCTGCCATGATGGGTGAATTTGTCCACAACACTTATTCTATGACCATTCACTTTGATGTTCGACTTCCGGTCACGAACATAGAGGATAGGCAGTGAAACGATTAAGGCATCTGGAGTGTTTATGCTCGTGGCTACCGTTTGCATTCGCATTTTCCTCATGTTGGTCTGGTAGTTTACGGTTCCATCACCCTGCTACTGAGTTGAGTGCGTGGCGCGACGCTGTGAGCTGTGAATTTCGTGTGAAATGCTTTTACATCTGCCCGAGGTTGTGGAGCGTGAACTGCATGTTCAGGGCAATGGCGACTGGCTATGTCCCAGAACTGACCAGTTTTTGTGCCTTATGCAGAAATGTGAGGCTGCTCGTCTTCTGATGACTGCCGCTTCCTTTGACGATGAACTATGTTTTCGTGGAGGACTGTTATTTTGGCATTCTGGAGACGGCATTATGTACAGTGAAATGTTTTTTTACATCTGTCCGAGGTGTCGGGGCGTGAACTGTATGCTCGAAAAATGGCGTAGCTGGCTAGAAAACATCTAAAAATGGAACGACAACATCTAGAAATAACTGCATGTATGGCGGCTGGTGTGTTGCAGAAGTGACCAGTTTTTTGCCTCATGCTGATTTGTGGTCTTCTAGTAACTGCCTTTTCCATCGATTATGAACTGTATTTTTGTGGAGGACTTTTGTGTTGGCATTCTGGCAACGGCATTATGTACATTGAAATGTTTTTTTTACATCTCTTCGAGGTTGTTTGTTGCGTGAACTGCATTTCGGAGAAAAAATGGCGTGGCTGGCTAGAAAATATCTAGAAACAGAACAACATCTAGAAATATCGAGTCTTTGTTAAATGAACATCTGGTTTGGAAAGTGACTGCCACTTCCATCAAGGATGAACTGTATGTTTCTTAGAGGACTTTTGTGGTGACA
The DNA here is from genome assembly GCA_963921405.1 of Cepaea hortensis. Classification (NCBI taxonomy): domain Eukaryota; kingdom Metazoa; phylum Mollusca; class Gastropoda; order Stylommatophora; family Helicidae; genus Cepaea; species Cepaea hortensis. The sequence goes on along the minus strand of OY992888.1, from coordinate 27,399,458 downwards.
TTCTGGCGGCGGCATTATGCACAATGTGCCTGAGCGGGCTGTTTGTCGAGACTCCTGTCATTTCCACTTTTCACATGGGGCAGTGAGGAACATGTTATGTGATATTCACTGGCACAGGAACGGAGCATATGGGGACGACCCGTTGCTGTGATTTTGGAACCGCAACTAATGACCAATGACTTTGATGTTCGGCACGGTGCGATTAATCCCTGAAGCTGGCTGGTACATAACTTCAGTCTTCTCCAAGTTGATGTTAAGCCCAAAGTTGGCACAGAAAGCTGAAACATTGTGTTGCATGTCTGCATATAGAACGCAATCATCAGCAAACAGGAGCTCTCTGACGGTGTCGCTGGTAGTTTTGGTTTTAGCTTTCAGCCTTCTGAGATTGAACAACTTTCCATCCTTGCGATAGTTGATGTCTATTCCAGTGTCATTGTTTTCGAAGGCATTCGTCAGCTTAGCTGAAAACATGAGGATGACCAGTGTTGGTGCCAGGACACAGCCTTGTTTCACCCCATTGGTGATAGGAAAGGGCTCAGACAGCTCACCATTTTCCTGTGTAGGCTTGGGGATGGGTGGTGTATATATGGGTGGGGAGAGATGCTTTGGTGGGAATGTGTGTGTGTGTGTGTGTGTGTTTGTGTGTGTGTGTGTGTGTTGGTGGGTGCGAAATTTGTGAGTGGGGCCGGGACATGATGTGGGTGGTGGTGTGTGGGTAGGTGCGGGATGTGTGGGTTGGCGGGGAGTGAATGTGTTTGTGTGTATGTGTGTGTATGTATGCAAGAAGGTAGAGAGAGAGATGAGTGCACGCATGTCATATAACATGCTGTTCCATATTGTCTGTGCATTCTCATATTTCATATTATCAGTTTGAATGCCACTTGATTCCGTATTGTTTTGTATACACGCATCTTTCATATTATCACTTTGTATGCCACTTGATATAATCATATACAATACGAACACATGCACATTACTTTAAAGTGAGAGAGAGAGAGAGAGAGAGAGAGAGAGAGAGAGAGAGAGAAAGAGAGAGAGAGAGAGAGTGAGTGAGTGAGTGAGTGAGTGAGTGAGTGAGTGAGAGAGAGAGAGAGGTAGTGTGTGTGTGTGTGTGTGTGTGTGTGTGTGTGTGTGTGTGTGTGTGTAAGGTTGGTGCGGTATGTGTGTGTGGTTGGGGGTGTGCTGGTGGGTGGATGGAACATGTGTTTTGGCGAGTCTGCGGGGGTTGGAGTATGTGTGAGTGGGAGTTGAGTGTGGGTGGGGATGTGTGTGAGGGATGTTTGTGTGGGTGGTTGTTAGATGTATGGTTTGGTGAGTGGATGTGTGAGTGGGTGGAGGGATGTGTGGTGGGTGGAGATGAGTGGTGGGTGGGGACAGTGGGAGAATGGATGTATTAGTGACTCGTGTTTGAGAGTGTGCGTGTGTGTGTGTAAGAGAGAGAGAGAGAGAGAGAGAGAGAGAGAGAGAGAGAGAGAGAGAGAGAGAGAGAGAGAGAGAGTTGAACGCACGCATGTCATGTAACATGCTATTACTATCACATATTTTATGTGTAATTTCATCTTCATATTATCATTTTGAATGCTACTTTATTGCATCACCTTTAATATGAACACATGTACATTACTGTAGAGTGAGTGAGACGCGCGCACGCGCGCGTGTGTGTATGTATGTGTGTGTGCGTGCGTGCGTGCGTGCGTGCGTGTGTGTGTGTGTGTGTGTGTGTGTGTGTGTGTGTGTGTGAACAATGAGAGAGTTGAATTTTATCACTATTTTTTATGCTACACTATGTATATGTACACTTTTTTTTCTCAAATCTTCAAAAATGTTTGTGAGAATGCTCACGACAGTTGTCAATGTGTGTGTGTGTGTGTGTGTGTGTGTGTGTGTGTGTGTGTGTGTGTGTGTGCGCGTGTGTGTGTGTGTGTAAAGTGTGGGAGATCGTTCGTACTAGTTTAAGTGATTATGTAAGGCATCATGTCTAGATGTGAGAAAGTGTATGTAGGGGACGTATGTGTGCGGGGGATGCGTGTGTAATGGATGTATGTGTCGAGGGAGTGCGTGTAGGGAGATTGTGTTGGGGGTGGGTGGGTTGGGAATGTGTGTGTGGGAGGGGGAGGCGGGTGTGAGTGAGGGATGTGCCGGTAGGTGGGAATGTATGGGTGGGTTGGGAGATGTGTGGGGGATGTGTGGGTGGGTGATGTGTGTGGGTGAGGGATGTGTGTGGGGGTAGGGGGGTTTGGATTATGTTGGTGGGTGGGTGTGGGGTGTGTGTGTGTGGTTGGGGGATGAGTGTTTGGCTGGGTGGTTGGAGGTTTGTGGATATGGGTGGATGGGTATGTGTGGGGGATGTGTGTTAATAGGAAAGGATTAGTTGGTGGATGTTTAGGGGGGTTGTGAGTGGGTGTCTGGATGGGGTGTGTGTGGGTGAATGGGGGTGTGTGTGTGAGTGGATGGAGCCTGTGGGTGTATGGGTGGGTTATATGTGTGGGTGGGTGAGGTGTCTGTGGGTGGGTAAGGGTTGTGTGTGGGTGGATGGGGATTGTGTGGGTGGGTTTGGATGTATGTGGGTGGAAAGAGGTTTGTGTGTGGGTGAAGGATGTGTCTCATAACATTGTAATATGCATTGTTTATGTTTACAACATGCATTTGACAATGTATTTTCCTATGTGAATGCATCATTAATGAATGAAAGATGAGTCATTGGAAGGGCCAAATGTAAGACGGGCCTGCGTGCCCAATTTGTAACCCTTTTAAAATAAAGTTGAACTGAATTGAATTGAATTGAATTGTACTCTTGCCTGCATACCATCATGAATTAACCGCACAATTTGGACAAACTTTTATGGACAGCCATAGCTCGCCATAATCTTCCACAGTCCTCCTCTGCTGACTGTATCAAAAGCCTTGGTAAGATCAATGAAAGTAGAGAACCTTTCGGAGTTCTGTTCCTGACATTTCTCTTGCAGCTGCCTTACAGCGAAAATCATGTCAACAGTTCCTCGTTCTTTTCTGAAGCCACACTGACGCACCGGAAAAAGACTTTGGTCGAGATGGGCTGTGGGGCGATTTAGAAGAATTCTGGCGAGTATCTTCCCTGCAATTGAGAGCAAGGACATGCCTAGGTGGTTGTCACAGGATTGGCGGTTTCCTGTACGTTTGTAAAGGTGGACTATTGGTGCGTCCTTGAAATCTTGTGGCATGGTCTCGTTCACCCATATGTTTGTAAAGACTTGGTAGAGCTGCTCTGTTAGGACCGGTCCATCTGCTTTGTATATCTCTGCCGGATTGGAGTCAGGACCAGGCGTCTTGCCGCTGGAAAGTTGCTGGATGGCGTTGTTTACTTCCAGTATGGTTGGCAGGTCAGCAAGTCTATCCTTAGTAGGGACTTGAGGAAGGCAGTTGATGGCTTTATCATCGAAGGAGCATTCATTTCGAAACGATGAAGGAATGAATGAATGAACCCCCTCACTCTCCAGTGCACGAAGATGACCTTTCTGTCTTAACAAAATATGCGTGTGATAATTTTAAAATACAACTTCAAAATAATATTTTTAAAACTTTGATTTTTCAAAACACAATATTTGCATTTGTTCATTGTTATATTAGTGTAACTTGATAGTCTTAAAAAAAACAACACTTATTTAATGCATTTTAAAAATATTAATAGAACATCAAATTAATGTGTGCCAGTGATTGTTGTATATAAACATATGGTGGACTTAGATTGGCAGTCTGATTGACTATGCTACACAGAGGTTGTCTACGTCTGTCCTACATGATATACACTTGACAGTTATTTCATACTGGGGAAAAGTTAGTTCCTGGGTGTCGTGAAACAGGGTCCCAGTGAGAATATGTCTTGCGTGTGCCTGAGAGAGTAAAATAACACAAACAATGAGGTAAAAGTTATCCAACTTGGGTATTGGTCTTCCTCGTAAACGCCAGATTTCTCAACCTTGAATCCTGGTCTCCTCTCATGGACACTTGAAAAACAAAAATCAACATCTAATGTTAGTCTACCGTCATGGACCCTTGGATAAAGCGACATCTAATTTGGGTCTCCCGTTATGAATGCTTGGAAAAATCAATATCTAATGCTGGTCTTTCATTATGGACGCTAGAAACATCGACATTTAATGTTGGTCTCCCATTAGGGACATTTTGAAATATCGGTTCCATATACTGGCTGATCTTCGGTCGTGAAAGCTTGGAGATCACGATACCCAAAACTGGCCTCTTTTCCTTTAAGAGACATCTATTTTGTAGAACTGTTTTAATATCCTTGCGTATATCCTCGGTCAGTTTGGGGACCGTTGTTTCAGTGCATTTATTGCGCAGTCTACAACTATCAGAAAGAACTCGAGATCAGCAAATGTGTTCTTGGTCTGTTGCGAGTAACCCTGTTGTCCCGTTGTTGCCATATACAGGTTATTGTAACTTAACGTTGTAATTCTTCAGCGGAAATAAGAGACTAGACGTTCATAAACATCACTTGACGTAGTAGATAGTAAAGGGCTAATATTACGCCTTCATGTTGGAAACAATATCCCTGACTGTCATTTCGTTGCTTTAGGGTCCAGGGACTTCACACAAGTGCGGTGGTTTGTCTAACTCGCATCCACACTCAGGTTTAGTATTCGGACATTCTTAGAGCTGATTCGCACACTCAGCCTTGGTATTTTGACACTCCGACACCTGGTTCGCAGAGGGTGAGTAGATAATGTTAATTGTTAACATATTCCACATATAGTCAGTACGTCACGGATCTTTTCTTTACACGCATTGTATCGTATTGGGCATTTGGTGTTTGTTCCATATTTTTATAGACAATCGGCACTCAAAGGTTGATTCGCTAGCTCTCTTTGAATTCAAGCGCAGTAAAATCATACTGCTACTGCTGCTGCTGATGCTGCTGCTGCTGCTACTACTACTACTACTACTACTACTACTACTACTACTACTACTACTACTACTACTACTACTACTACTACTACTACTACTACTACTACTACTACTACTACTACTACTACTACTACTACCACCACCACCACTACAACTACTACTACTACTACTACTACTACTACTAATACTACTACTACTACTACTACTACTACTACTACTACTGCTGCTATTACTACTACTGCTACTACTACTATTGCTGATACTACTACTACTACTACTACTACTACTACTACTACTACTACTACTACTACTACTACTACCACCACCACTACAACTACTACTACTACTACTACTACTACTACTACTACTACTACTACTACTACTGCTGCTATTACTACTACTGCTACTACTACTATTGCTGCTACTACTACTACTACTACTACTACTACTACTGCTACTGCTACTACTATTACTACTACTACTAATTTTTCTACTACTACTAGTGAATGCACTGGACTGATTTTGCAAGAGGGTTAACTTTTCCTGTTACCAGGAGGGCACCACGGGTAGTAATTACAGTAATTGTACAATTGTACAGTACATTACCACCCCTGTGCACCACCCCTGTGCACCACCCCTGTGCACCACCCCTGTGCACCACCCCTGTGCACCACCCCTGTGCAGTCTTTCTTCTGTTATTTAATTATCTCAAAGCAAATCGGGCCATTCCCATAAGCGCTTAGTCCTCACCTTCAACAGCCAGTGAAGAGTTCAAATAATAATGGTGCCTGTCGCAATCTGATTATATGCCCGGCTTTACCTCTGAATAACGACTGTCGACCAGATCCTCTGACTACCCCCTGCTGCTGCATTCTCTCTAGACCATGATAGTCTATTTTTTCTTCTGCATTAATCATATTCTTCCAGAGGGCCTTCGCCACCTCTGCTTTATCTTGCATCAAATCACCCTTAATGTTGAGGCACCAGCTAATCTGTCTGCTTGTTCATTTCCAACCACACCAGAGTATCCCGGATAAAAGATCAAGCCAATGCTCACAACCCGTGATCTCTAAATCGATGCATGTCATCTGCGCGAAGCACCCCAGCATTCACCCTTGTCAGCATTCACCCTTGCCAGCATTCACCCTTGCCAGCATTCACCCTTGCCAGCATTCACCCTTGCCAGCATTCACCCTTGCCAGCATTCACCCTTGCCAGCATTCACCCTTGCCAGCATTCACCCTTGCCAGCATTCACCCTTGCCAGCATTCACCCTTGCCAGCATTCACCCTTGCCAGCATTCACCCTTGCCAGCATTCACCCTTGCCAGCATTCACCCTTGCCAGCATTCACCCTTGCCAGCATTCACCCTTGCCAGCATTCACCCTTGCCAGCATTCACCCTTGCCAGCATTCACCCTTGCCAGCATTCACCCTTGCCAGCATTCACCCTTGCCAGCATTCACCCTTGCCAGCATTCACCCTTGCCAGCATTCACCCTTGCCAGCATTCACCCTTGCCAGCATTCACCCTTGCCAGCATTCACCCTTGCCAGCATTCACCCTTGCCAGCATTCACCCTTGCCAGCATTCACCCTTGCCAGCATTCACCTTTGCCAGCGCTTTCTGAAATCAGTTACAATCAGGACGTGAGTATACAGTTTGTTCTCCAACCAGCGGAAACCTGCAGTAACCGCCTCCACCTTGAACCCCAGACTTTAGGTTGTGGTGTCATGTGCCAAGCTCTCCCTTACCAAACATTGATCATTTTCTCTCGCTATGAATCCCCGGACACCTTTCTTGCCTCTCAACGCATAGCCATCGGCATAGATAATCACATCGCCAGGAAGAAAGTTGTAATGAATTAATTGCTGAATTTCAGCTTCCGTAGCGCCTTCTGGCTACTTCCTACATACACGGCCCTATGTGATTATAACATAACACAAGTCTGAATTTATATTCGGCACTCTGACCCACTCCTTGCCTCTGCCTTTATTCTCGTGTGCACACTTCTATAATGATGTCTTCTACTTGAGCAATCCATGATCTTCTTCTTAGCAGCCTTCGGCCCCGAATGCATGCAGGGAATCATGCAGGAGTTGTCCCCTGTCCGAAGCCACCTTGAGGTATCACCTTGTCTACAACACCTTGCAGCTGTCCTCAATGGACAGCAACGCTAGGATGTATCGCATACACAATATTGGGGTGTCCATTGTACATCCCAGAATCACCTTCGTGGCCTCATTCCGTTTGCGCTCTAGTTTCCCCAGCTGACTCTATGAAACAGTGAGCATTCCCAGTCCATAATCTATCACTGAAACGATCAAGTACTGAAAAAGTGTGAAGAGAGTTTTCAACTCAATGTCCCCTGCTGACAGACAATACACTGCATTGAGCACCGCCGTACACTTTGTAACCACAACCTTAAGACAGGCTTCCACTAAAATTGATTTCCAAGTACTTTAGTCTGCTTCCTTATTCACAACTCTACCATTTATTGTGAAGCTTTGGGTGTTAGGCCCATGAATCCAACTGTCCAGAGAGCTCCATGAGATAGACACCCTCTCTGGAGTAATGACAGCATTAATCTCCGTGCACCGATCCATCACGCCGTCCATTGTCGCTTGTAACTCCTGAGCCGTTTGACCTCCGTCCCTTCCCTGCCAGCATCCGAGAACATCATCTGTAAATGTGCATGGAAGTCAGCAATCTTGCTCGTACAATCACTGAAAATCACAGGTGAAATTGCTGACCCTCGCGGCAGTCTGGGGGATATGACACATGGCCCATAGATCCATGTACCCAGCCGGAGAATCACTCTACGAGAACACAGAATAGCTGCAATATAGGTCGCCAATGAAGTACAGACTCTCTTCTTCACAAGAGCGCACATCAAAAGATCATATTTGACTCTGTTTCATGCGTCCTTAATGTAGACCGCCATCACTGTCTGCTTTGGGATCGCTCATAAACATAATAGGCAAAAGTGGCTGTATTTGACCAAGTATCTTTCCCTGGCCGGCAACTTCCCAAACCTTTCGGGAGGAGATGTTTCCTTTCCAAATATTCCCGAAGCTCAATAGCAAAGGTCTTCTCCTTGCCAATAGTATTGTGTAGGGTGATAACACTAAACCCATATAGCTTTGAATTACTTTAGCCTGGCCTAGGAAGTGGAGGTCAAATAGCTATGTACCCAATCCAGGGGCACCGATGACGTACCGATGCTCAGGTCAAAGCAAGCAGCCATCCCCATAATCCCCACCTCCACCCCCCCCCCATTCCCCAAATCACTCATATCCCTCACCTGAGCGTACCCAAACCCATCTGGCCCTGGTGCGGTATCTTTTGTTGTTGTTTTGTTTTTTTTGTTTTTCAATACATTTTTGGTAGCTTCCGACAGTATGATATCTTCACAGAAGGTGTCTTTAATGGTACTGGAGATATCTTCTCCGAGTCTCTAATGTCCCCATCGTTCTGATCTATCTGTGCTATAATTATCTGCGGGACAGCTTCCTCGTTCTCTTTGTCTGTTATCTCTGTATATTGTACCCACTGGTGCAGGATGGTCTTTCCTTTGCATCTGTCTGTGCAATTTACAGAAATCTCCCGGTGTTTTATCTTCTAAGGTCTCATTCATAAAGTGTTCCCATGTCGTTCTTTTGACCACTATAGTGCAGCGCTTGAACTCCTCCACCTTATCCTTCTTTTCTTTAGACGCTTGCTCTATTTCCTCTTGTGAGCTTTGGGATGTCCGTCGTCCTTTCTGTAAGTGATTAACTCTCTCTCTCTCTCTCTTGGATTTCCATGTCCGTTTTATCTCGGAGGACCACCATGGAGGCTGCACATAAGCAGGTTTGTTAGTGACACTGCATGCCCTCCGTTTGAGGCATCTCAGAAGTGTGTTTTTCCTCTCATATTTAAAGAGCTTACGTACTTTCACAGCCTTGGCCTTGTTGGACTTAGAAATCAATACTGAACAGGGTAAATGATCACTCTCATTACCACCCAGGACAGTCCATCTTACATCCATTACTGCCGACTGAGTAACAAATGCTAGGTCAATGGCCGTGGCTGAGTCATCAGGCACCATTCCTATTCTCGTTGGCTTACCTTCGTTTATGTAGACTACTTCTGAATCCACGATGGCTTCTGTGGTATTATGGTGATGACCTTCTTCTTCTTCTTCTTCTTCTTCTTGTTCTTGTTCTTGTTCTTCTTCTTCTTCTTCTTCTTCTTCTTCTTCTTCTTCTTCTTCTTCTTCTTCTTCTTCTTCTTCTTCTTCTTCTTCTTCTTCTTCTTCTTCTTCTTCTTCTTCTTCTTCTTCTTCTTCTTCTTCTTCTTCTTCTTCTTCTTCTTCTTCTTCTTCTTCTTCTTCTTCTTCTTCTTCTTCTTCTTCTTCTTCTTCTTCTTCTTCTTCTTCTTCTTCTTCTTCTTCTTCTTCTTCTTCTTGTGTGTGTGCGTGGGGGATGTGTGGCTGAGGAATGTGTGTTTGGCTGGGTGGTTGGAGGTGTGTGGGTGGAGGAGGATATGTGGGTGAGTGATTGTTGGTGGGTACTGGGACGGGTAGAGGATATGTGAGTGGGTGGGGAGATGTTTGTAGGTGGATGTGTGTGTGTGTGTGTGTGGGTTGGGGAATGTATGTGTGCTTGGGGTGTGGGTGAATGGGATGTGTGGTGGGTGAGAGGTGTGTGTGGGTGGGGAGATGTGTAGGTGTAGGGATGTTGTGGATGGGTGGAGGCATGTATGTGTGTGTGGGTTATGTGTGTGGTTGGGTGGGAGAGTTGGAGTGAATGGGGGATGTGTGGGTGGATGGTGGATGTGTCTCATAACATAGTAATATGCATTGTTTATGTGTAGAAAATTTGTTTGACAATGTTTTTTCCTATGCACTGTTGATGAAAGAAAGATGAGTGATTGGAAGGGGCGAATGTAAGACGGGCCTGCGTACCCAATTTGTTACCCTTTGAAAATAAAGTCTGTTCGTTCGTTCGTTCGTTCTTCTTCTTCTTCTTCTTCTTCTTCTTCTTCTTCTTCTTCTTCTTCTTCTTCTTCTTCTTCTTCTTCTTCTTCTTCTTCTTCTTCTTCTTCTTCTTCTTCTTCTTCTTCTTCTTCTTCTTCTTCTTCTACTCCTCCTCCTTCTGCACACCTCTCCACCCCCCCCCCAACTTCGAAAGCTGTTGTACACATCTGTTAAATCAATGCCAGTCGCAGGCGTTTCCATTCCCATCTGGAAACCTTTACATGTGCCATATGCGAACGCTGCGGTATTGCACCAGGTGTCTTTGTCCAGACAATACCCACAACAGTAGAGGCCAGTATATCGTTGGTCTCTCGGATAGCGGTATAGGGGTATCGCCTTATTGAAGGTGAAGTAAGGCGCCTCCTTCCCTCCGCTAGCCTGCGGGACACCCTTGGACAAGGTGGAGTACCCGTTTAAAGCCCCCCCCCCCCCAACACACCCCCACCCCGATCAGGGTTATGTCCCAAGTCTAAGCCAAGTCTAAGGGGTATCCTGCGTGCTGAGGAACTGCGTGGCTGTGTGGAGCACAGTCGGTAACTGAGGTAGTCAAGCTGTTGCAGGGGCGGCGCTTGGTTGGGGAGATCTTGTCCCGGACCCCTTAGCCAGCATGAAGGCTCTACTGGGGTGACCGTGTATGGTATTCAACTCCCTTTATAGGAATCATCGCGGGAGCTATGGAGTACGTGCTCTGCGCTTGAAATCATCTTCAGCGGTCGGTGTAGATAGAGTGGAGACAAGAAGGCGAGGGAATGAAGAGAGAAGAAAGCGTAGAAATAAACTCAAATATATAAGACTTGGTTATTGGAACTATTGCAGTGCCAGGGAGAGAGAGGGCTTATACTGGAGAGGCTGGTTTATGACTTTGATGTCATCCTGCTGCAAGAATTGAATGGCGATGAATACCAGTGCCGTGGATACGTTAGCCACATTAACCCGACTGGACAGGGTAGACATGGGCAGGGTCTGCTAGTGAAGGGAGATTAAAACATAAGGTTCTAGACTTAAGTCAAGGGTGTAACAATGCAAGAGAGGTGCAGGGTATAAAATTAGAGATTGGGGGTCTAAGCTGGAACTTAATAAATGTGTATGCTGCGATAGATTCTTTTGTCACAAAGCAACGACGGAACTATCTTAAGGAGTTGAAGGAGATCCCGGGATCCCAGGCTGTATTCTTCTCATTTGTGGAGACTTTAATGCACGAAACAGAGAGTGGGACATTACTAGGAAAAAATGACTGGGAAATGTCTTGCAGAAGCGACACTGGTAAAAGGTAAAGCTAATAAACACACACAATCAGTTGGGTGCACTAGAAGTGGAAGCACGTGTATGGTGGACTACTATGATAAGGTGGACACGATATGGATAAGAGATGTATGGTGGACTACTATGATAAGGTGGACACGATATGGATAAGAGATGTATGGTGAACTACTATGATAAGGTGGACACGATATGGATAAGAGATGTATGGTGGACTACTATGATAAGGTGGACACGATGTGGATAAGAGATGTATGGTGAACTACTATGATAAGGTGGACACGATATGGATAAGAGATGTATGGTGGACTACTATGATAAGGTGGACACGATATGGATAAGAGATGTATGGTGGACTACTATGATAAGGTGGACACGATATGGATAAGAGATGTATGGTGAACTACTATGATAAGGTGGACACGATATGGATAAGAGATGTATGGTGGACTACTATGATGATGATACTATGTTGTGCTATGAGTGCATAGCGATCGAACGTAGAACAAACATCATCCTAATGTGTTACAAGTCAGTATAGGAAGTCTTAAACTGCCTCATTAAAACGTCTTCACCGTGATACGTGCTTGTTATTGTCCACCTCTTCGTGTTGTCATCCCACATATTTTACTTGTTTACGTTTTGTATTTCAGCAATTCTTTACAACCTGCATCGACACTACTATTGGGGCAAGACTGGGAACTGAAAACTGAGCTTTGTTATCACATTCGGGTATTCCACACCCCAGGAATTAATCCTACAACAGGAAATTTTACACCTCACCTCAACAATACGGCCTACAACAGGAATCCATACCGCACCTCAACAATACACCCCACAAAAGTCACTTTATTCTCAACTCAGTAATACATTCGACAACAGTAGACCATGTCGACTAATTTTACTATTGAGAACAACGTGTCAATTAGGGTAAATTACAGTTCGACTTTCCATAATATTTACGGAGATTTCCTGATAACTCTTATTACAATAGATGCAACCATTGCAGTTGTTGGTACACTGGTCAATGTATGGTTTATTGCAGCGTTATTGCTATCGCCGGAAATTCGCGCACGAATCCGCAACAAAATTATCTGCATCATGCTGGCTGTTAACTTAACAGAGGCCGTAATAGTTTGTCCGCTTTCTGTAGCTCGAACAGCCGGGATTCTTCTTCACATCACTAACAGATATTATTGTTCTCTCCTATCAATTGAAAACACCCTCTACCACATCCAAGACTTTCTCAACAACTGGTACCTGGTAATCCTCCTGTGCATTTACATGGCTCCTGTCATGAACTTTGAACCCAAATTCACCCCGCTGTGGATAAAAATTTTAACTTTTGCTATGTTTATAGCTCCGTGTGTAATTGCTTTATTGTTTGTTCCGCTAACAATAAACAGTTATTATTATAGCGAATATGTCGACAGCTGCATAGCATCCACCTCCGAATCAATTAAGGTCCACAAATCTATGGACACAATTGTCCCCCTGACCCTGGCAAGCTTACTTCTGCTGGTGACGTCAGTGTTGAAGTACAGACGATATCCTCAAGGACGTTCGTCTGACTCTCTCCGCGCCCAGCTCATAGACGACGGGTCGCAGATCGATCCCCTGTACAAGTTCGTCGTCATTCTTGCCGTTGCGGTGACGTCTGATTTCTGCTTGACGTTGATGTACGTGAATCATGCCGCATTTGATAACCTTACATTCAAGATTTGGTAAGGAAAATATATATTTCATTTTCATGGTGTGTGTGGGTTGTGCTGTAGAGTGGTAAGAAGGAATGTCCGTCTGTCACTTAAAAGTCGCTTGTCATATTTTGGGACAAAGTCGATGATTTTGTTTGTTGTTGTTAACTGCGGAATGTCAGAAACATTATAATATACAACATTATGTACTAGTATATGTCAGAAAGACAGTATTGATACGTTCTATCGAAGATGTTTTGCTGTATGGCAGTGAATCTTGTAGTGTGATGGAACAAACTAGAAAGAATTTCATGGCAGCGGGGATCGGATTTCTAAGAGGAACGTGCGCAACCAGAACACCAAGGACCCATTTTTTGTGGATGGACAAAGACGCCTAAGCTACTTTGCAAGGCACACGATGATGACGATGATGATTTCATGGGAGAAATATAAGCTGTATAGAACACCGCTAATATGACTCATTGATATGATAATTTGACATTAAAAATAGGCTACCTATGAGAGCTGCAGAAAAGTATTATAAAAGAAGTATACGAGAACCAAAACAAAACAAAAAAACTTTATAATTGTGCGTAAAATAGTACTACGTTTACATCACTTCTTGGAAAGCTGTTAATTTAAAAACATAAACAGCATGGATACACGTTGCACCATTATCATTATCACCTGGCAAGTGCTTTGCAGAACGCCGCTCTCATTACGGCGCTCCGAAAAGTTTCTCGGACTCTGGCCATTGTCTCCACTCTCATGCAGAAAGTTTCTGTGTCTCTGATCATTGTCTCCACCCTCACGCCCAAAGTTTCTCGGTCTCTGGCCATTGTCTCCACCCTCATGCCCAAAGTATCTCGGTCTCTGGCCATTGTCTCCACCCTCATGCCCAAAGTATCTCGGTCTCTGGCCATTGTCTCCACCCTCATGCCCAAAGTATCTCGGTCTCTGGCCATTGTCTCCACCCTCATGCCCAAAGTATCTCGGTCTCTGGCCATTGTCTCCACCCTCATGTCCAAAGTTTCTCGGTCTCTGGCCATTGTCTCCACCCTAATGCCCAAAGTATCTCGGTCTCTGGCCATTGTCTCCACCCTCATGCCCAAAGTATCTCGGTCTCTGATCATTGTCTCCACCCTCACGCCCAAAGTATCTCGGTCTCTGGCCATTGTCTCCACCCTCATGCCCAAAGTTTCTCGGTCTCTGGCCATTGTCTCCACCCTCATGCCCAAAGTATCTCGGTCTCTGGCCATTGTCTCCACCCTCATACCCAAAGTATCTCGGTCTCTGATCATTGTCTCCACTCTCATGCCCAAAGTATCTCGGTCTCTGGCCATTGTCTCCACTCTCATGCCTAAAGTTTCTCGGTCTCTGCCCATTGTCTTCACCCACACGCCCAAAGTTTCTCGGTCTCTGGCCATTGTCTCCACCCTCACGCCCAAAGTTTCTCGGTCTCTGGCCATTGTCTCCACCCTCATGCCCAAAGTTTCTCGGTATCTGGCCATTGTCTCCACCCTCATGCCCAAAGTTTCTCGTTAACTGGCCATTGTCTCCACCCTCATGCCTAAAGTTTCTCGGTCTCTGCCCATTGTCTTCACCCACACGCCCAAAGTTTCTCGGTCTCTGGCCATTGTCTCCACCCTCACGCCCAAAGTTTCTCGGTCTCTGGCTATTGTCTCCACCCTCACGCCCAAAGTTTCTCGGTCTCTGGCCATTTTCTCCACCCTCATGCCCAAAGTTTCTCGGTCTCTGGCCATTGTCTCCACCCTCATGCTCAAAGTTTCTCGTTAACTGGCCATTGTCTCCACCCTCATGCCCAAAGTTTCTCGTTAACTGGCCATTGTCTCCACCCTCACGCCCTAAGTTTCTCGGTCTCTGGCCATTGTCTCCACCCTCATGTCCAAAGTATCTCGGTCTCTGGCCATTGTCTCCACCCTCATGTCCAAAGTATCTCGGTCTCTAGCCATTGTCTCCACCCTCATGCCCAAAGTATCTCGGTCTCTGGCCATTGTCTCCACCCTCATGCCGAAAGTATCTCGGTCTCTGGCCATTGTCTCCACCCTCATGTCCAAAGTTTCTCGATCTCTGGCCATTGTCTCCACCCTCATGCCCAAAGTATCTCGGTCTCTGGCCATTGTCTCCACCCTCATGCCCAAAGTATCTCGGTCTCTGGCCATTGTCTCCACCCTCATGTCCAAAGTTTCTCGGTCTCTGGCCATTGTCTCCACCCTCACGCCCAAAGTTTCTCGATCTCTGCCCATTGTCTCCACCCTCACGCCCAAAGTTTCTCGGTCTCTGGCCATTGTCTCCACCCTCATGCCCAAAGTTTCTCGGTCTCTGGCCATTGTCTCCACCCTCATGCCCAAAGTATCTCGGTCTCTGGCCATTGTCTCCACCCTCATGTCCAAAGTTTCTCGATCTCTGGCCATTGTCTCCACCCTCATGCCCAAAGTATCTCGGTCTCTGGCCATTGTCTCCACCCTCATGTCCAAAGTTTCTCGGTCTCTGGCCATTGTCTCCACCCTCACGCCCAAAGTATCTCGGTCTCTGGCCATTGTCTCCACACTCATGTCCAAAGTATCTCGGTCTCTGGCCATTGTCTCCACCCTCATGTCCAAAGTTTCTCGGTCTCTGCCCATTATCTCCACCCTCACGCCCAAAGTTTCTCGATCTCTGGCCATTGTCTCCACCCTCATGTCCAAAGTTTCTCGATCTCTGGCCATTGTCTCCACTCTCACGCCCAAAGTATCTCGGTCTCTGGCCATTGTCTCCACCCTCACGCCCAAAGTATCTCGGTCTCTGGCCATTGTCTCCACCCTCATGCCGAAAGTATCTCGGTCTCTGGCCATTGTCTCCACCCTCATGCCCACAGTATCTCGGTCTCTGGCCTTTGTCTCCACCCTCATGCCCAAAGTATCTCGGTCTCTGGCCATTGTCTCCACCCTCATGCCCAAAGTATCTCGGTCTCTGGCCATTGTCTCCACCCTCATGCCCAAAGTATCTCGGTCTCTGGCCATTGTCTCCACCCTCATGCCCAAAGTATCTCGGTCTCTGGCCATTGTCTCTACCCTCACGCCCAAAGTTTCTCGATCTCTGGCCATTGTCTCCACTCTCACGCCCAAAGTATCTCGGTCTCTGGCCATTGTCTCCACCCTCACGCCCAAAGTATCTCGGTCTCTGGCCATTGTCTCCACCCTCATGCCGAAAGTATCTCGGTCTCTGGCCATTGTCTCCACCCTCATGTCCAAAGTTTCTCGGTCTCTGGCCATTATCTCCACCCTCATGCCGAAAGTTTCTCGGTCTCTGGCCATTATCTCCACCCTCATGCCGAAAGTATCTCGGTCTCTGGCCTTTGTCTCCACCCTCATGCCCAAAGTATCTCGGTCTCTGGCCATTGTCTCCACCCTCATGCCCAAAGTATCTCGGTCTCTGGCCATTGTCTCCACCCTCATGTTCAAAGTATCTCGGTCTCTGGCCATAATCTCCACCCTCATGTTCAAAGTTTCTCGGTCTCTGGCCATTGTCTCCACCCTCATGTTCAAAGTGTCTCGGTCTCTGGCCATTGTCTCCACTGTCACGCCCAAAGTGTCTCGGTCTCTGGCCATTGTCTCCACCCTCATGCCCAAAGTGTCTCGGTCTCTGGCCATTGTCTCCACCCTCATGCCCAAAGTGTCTCGGTCTCTGGCCATTGTCTCCACTGTCACGCCCAAAGTGTCTCGGTCTCTGGCCATTGTCTCCACTCTCACGCCCAAAGTGTCTCGGTCTCTGGCCATTGTCTCCACCCTCATGTTCAAAGTTTCTCGGTCTCTGGCCATAATCTCCACCCTCATGTCTAAAGTTGCTCGGTCTCTGGCCATTGTCTCCACCCTCACGCCCAAAGTGTCTCGGTCTCTGGCCATAATCTCCACCCTCATGCCGAAAGTATCTCGGTCTCTGGCCATTGTCTCCACCCTCATGTCTAAAGTTGCTCGGTCTCTGGCCATTGTCTCCACCCTCACGCCCAAAGTGTCTCGGTCTCTGGCCATTGTCTCCACTCTCACGCCCAAAGTGTCTCGGTCTCTGGCCATTGTCTCCACCCTCACGCCCAAAGTGTCTCGGTCTCTGGCCATTGTCTCCACCCTCACGCCCAAAGTGTCTCGGTCTCTGGCCATTGTCTCCACCCTCACGCCCTAAGTTTCTCGGTCTCTGGCCATTGTCTCCACCCTCATGTCCAAAGTATCTCGGTCTCTGGCCATTGTCTCCACCCTCATGTCCAAAGTATCTCGGTCTCTAGCCATTGTCTCCACCCTCATGCCCAAAGTATCTCGGTCTCTGGCCATTGTCTCCACCCTCATGCCGAAAGTATCTCGGTCTCTGGCCATTGTCTCCACCCTCATGTCCAAAGTTTCTCGATCTCTGGCCATTGTCTCCACCCTCATGCCCAAAGTATCTCGGTCTCTGGCCATTGTCTCCACCCTCATGCCCAAAGTATCTCGGTCTCTGGCCATTGTCTCCACCCTCATGTCCAAAGTTTCTCGGTCTCTGGCCATTGTCTCCACCCTCACGCCCAAAGTTTCTCGATCTCTGCCCATTGTCTCCACCCTCACGCCCAAAGTTTCTCGGTCTCTGGCCATTGTCTCCACCCTCATGCCCAAAGTTTCTCGGTCTCTGGCCATTGTCTCCACCCTCATGCCCAAAGTATCTCGGTCTCTGGCCATTGTCTCCACCCTCATGTCCAAAGTTTCTCGATCTCTGGCCATTGTCTCCACCCTCATGCCCAAAGTATCTCGGTCTCTGGCCATTGTCTCCACCCTCATGTCCAAAGTTTCTCGGTCTCTGGCCATTGTCTCCACCCTCACGCCCAAAGTATCTCGGTCTCTGGCCATTGTCTCCACACTCATGTCCAAAGTATCTCGGTCTCTGGCCATTGTCTCCACCCTCATGTCCAAAGTTTCTCGGTCTCTGCCCATTATCTCCACCCTCACGCCCAAAGTTTCTCGATCTCTGGCCATTGTCTCCACCCTCATGTCCAAAGTTTCTCGATCTCTGGCCATTGTCTCCACTCTCACGCCCAAAGTATCTCGGTCTCTGGCCATTGTCTCCACCCTCACGCCCAAAGTATCTCGGTCTCTGGCCATTGTCTCCACCCTCATGCCGAAAGTATCTCGGTCTCTGGCCATTGTCTCCACCCTCATGCCCACAGTATCTCGGTCTCTGGCCTTTGTCTCCACCCTCATGCCCAAAGTATCTCGGTCTCTGGCCATTGTCTCCACCCTCATGCCCAAAGTATCTCGGTCTCTGGCCATTGTCTCCACCCTCATGCCCAAAGTATCTCGGTCTCTGGCCATTGTCTCCACCCTCATGCCCAAAGTATCTCGGTCTCTGGCCATTGTCTCCACCCTCATGTCCAAAGTTTCTCGATCTCTGGCCATTGTCTCCACTCTCACGCCCAAAGTATCTCGGTCTCTGGCCATTGTCTCCACCCTCACGCCCAAAGTATCTCGGTCTCTGGCCATTGTCTCCACCCTCATGCCGAAAGTTTCTCGGTCTCTGGCCATTATCTCCACCCTCATGCCGAAAGTATCTCGGTCTCTGGCCATTGTCTCCACCCTCACGCCCAAAGTATCTCGGTCTCTGGCCATTGTCTCCACCCTCATGTCCAAAGTTTCTCGGTCTCTGGCCATTATCTCCACCCTCATGCCGAAAGTTTCTCGGTCTCTGGCCATTATCTCCACCCTCATGCCGAAAGTATCTCGGTCTCTGGCCATTGTCTCCACCCTCACGCCCAAAGTATCTCGGTCTCTGGCCATTGTCTCCACCCTCATGCCCAAAGTATCTCGGTCTCTGGCCATTGTCTCCACCCTCATGTTCAAAGTATCTCGGTCTCTGGCCACAATCTCCACCCTCATGCCGAAAGTTTCTCGGTCTCTGGCCATAATCTCCACCCTCATGTTCAAAGTTTCTCGGTCTCTGGCCATTGTCTCCACCCTCATGTTCAAAGTGTCTCGGTCTCTGGCCATTGTCTCCACTGTCACGCCCAAAGTGTCTCGGTCTCTGGCCATTGTCTCCACCCTCATGCCCAAAGTGTCTCGGTCTCTGGCCATTGTCTCCACCCTCATGCCCAAAGTGTCTCGGTCTCTGGCCATTGTCTCCACTGTCACGCCCAAAGTGTCTCGGTCTCTGGCCATTGTCTCCACCCTCATGCCCAAAGTGTCTCGGTCTCTGGCCATTGTCTCCACTCTCACGCCCAAAGTGTCTCGGTCTCTGGCCATTGTCTCCACCCTCATGTTCAAAGTTTCTCGGTCTCTGGCCATAATCTCCACCCTCATGTCTAAAGTTGCTCGGTCTCTGGCCATTGTCTCCACCCTCACGCCCAAAGTGTCTCGGTCTCTGGCCATTGTCTCCACTCTCACGCCCAAAGTGTCTCGGTCTCTGGCCATTGTCTCCACCCTCATGTTCAAAGTTTCTCGGTTTCTGGCCATTGTCTCCACCCTCATGTTCAAAGTGTCTCGGTCTCTGGCCATAATCTCCACCCTCATGCCGAAAGTATCTCGGTCTCTGGCCATTGTCTCCACCCTCATGTCTAAAGTTGCTCGGTCTCTGGCCATTGTCTCCACCCTCACGCCCAAAGTGTCTCGGTCTCTGGCCATTGTCTCCACTCTCACGCCCAAAGTGTCTCGGTCTCTGGCCATTGTCTCCACCCTCACGCCCAAAGTGTCTCGGTCTCTGGCCATTGTCTCCACCCTCACGCCCAAAGTGTCTCGGTCTCTGGCCATTGTCTCCACCCTCACGCCCAAAGTGTCTCGGTCTCTGGCCATTGTCTCCACCCTCACGCCCAAAGTGTCTCGGTCTCTGGCCATTGTCTCCACTCTCACGCCCAAAGTGTCTCGGTCTCTGGCCATTGTCTCCACCCTCACGCCCAAAGTGTCTCGGTCTCTGGCCATTGTCTCCACTCTCACGCCCAAAGTGTCTCGGTCTCTGGCCATTGTCTCCACCCTCACGCCCAAAGTGTCTCGGTCTCTGGCCATTGTCTCCACCCTCACGCCCAAAGTGTCTCGGTCTCTGGCCATTGTCTCCACCCTCACGCCCAAAGTGTCTCGGTCTCTGGCCATTGTCTCCACCCTCACGCCCAAAGTGTCTCGGTCTCTGGCCATTGTCTCCACCCTCACGCCCAAAGTGTCTCGGTCTCTGGCCATTGTCTCCACTCTCACGCCCAAAGTGTCTCGGTCTCTGGCCATTGTCTCCACTCTCTCGCCCAAAGTATCTCGGTCTCTGGCCATTGTCTCCACTCTCACGCCCAAAGTGTCTCGGTCTCTGGCCATTGTCTCCACCCTCACGCCCAAAGTATCTCAGTCTCTGGCCATTGTCTCCACCCTCATGCCCAGAGTATCTCAGTCTCTGGCCATTGTCTCCACCCTCATGCCCAAAGTATCTCGGTCTCTGGCCATTATCTCCACCCTCATGCCCTAAGTTTCTCGGTCTCTGGCCATTGTCTCCACCCTCACGCCCAAAGTATCTCGGTCTCTGCCCATTATCTCCACCCTCATGCCCTAAGTTTCTCGGTCTCTGGCCATTGTCTCCACCCTCATGCCCAAAGTTTCTCGGTCTCTGCCCATTATCTCCACCCTCATGCCCTAAGTTTCTCGGTCTCTGGCCATTGTCTCCACCCTCACGCCCAAAGTATCTCGGTCTCTGGCCATTGTCTCCACTCTCATGTCCAAAGTATCTCGGTCTCTGGCCATTGTCTCCACCCTCATGTCCAAAGTATCTCGGTCTCTGGCCATTGTCTCCACCCTCATGTCCAAAGTATCTCGGTCTCTGGCCATTGTCTCCACCCTCATGTCCAAAGTATCTCGGTCTCTGGCAATTATCTCCACCCTCATGCCCAAAGTATCTCGGTCTCTGGCCATTGTCTCCACTCTCATGTCCAAAGTATCTCGGTCTCTGGCCATTGTCTCCACTCTCACGCCCAAAGTATCTCGGTCTCTGGCCATTGTCTCCACCCTCACGCCCAAAGTATCTCGGTCTCTGGCCATTGTCTCCATTCTCACGCCCAAAGTATCTCGGTCTCTGGCCATTGTCTCCACTCTCATGTCCAAAGTGTCTCGGTCTCTGGCCATTGTCTCCACCCTCACGCCCAAAGTGTCTCGGTCTCTGGCCATTGTCTCCACCCTCACGCCCAAAGTGTCTCGGTCTCTGGCCATTGTCTCCACCCTCACGCCCAAAGTGTCTCGGTCTCTGGCCATTGTCTCCACCCTCACGCCCAAAGTGTCTCGGTCTCTGGCCATTGTCTCCACCCTCACGCCCAAAGTGTCTCGGTCTCTGGCCATTGTCTCCACTCTCACGCCCAAAGTGTCTCGGTCTCTGGCCATTGTCTCCACCCTCACGCCCAAAGTGTCTCGGTCTCTGGCCATTGTCTCCACTCTCACGCCCAAAGTGTCTCGGTCTCTGGCCATTGTCTCCACCCTCACGCCCAAAGTGTCTCGGTCTCTGGCCATTGTCTCCACCCTCACGCCCAAAGTGTCTCGGTCTCTGGCCATTGTCTCCACCCTCACGCCCAAAGTGTCTCGGTCTCTGGCCATTGTCTCCACCCTCACGCCCAAAGTGTCTCGGTCTCTGGCCATTGTCTCCACCCTCACGCCCAAAGTGTCTCGGTCTCTGGCCATTGTCTCCACTCTCACGCCCAAAGTGTCTCGGTCTCTGGCCATTGTCTCCACTCTCTCGCCCAAAGTATCTCGGTCTCTGGCCATTGTCTCCACTCTCACGCCCAAAGTGTCTCGGTCTCTGGTCATTGTCTCCACCCTCACGCCCAAAGTATCTCAGTCTCTGGCCATTGTCTCCACCCTCATACCCAGAGTATCTCAGTCTCTGGCCATTGTCTCCACCCTCATGCCCAAAGTATCTCGGTCTCTGGCCATTATCTCCACCCTCATGCCCTAAGTTTCTCGGTCTCTGGCCATTGTCTCCACCCTCACGCCCAAATTATCTCGGTCTCTGCCCATTATCTCCACCCTCATGCCCTAAGTTTCTCGGTCTCTGGCCATTGTCTCCACCCTCATGCCCAAAGTTTCTCGGTCTCTGCCCATTATCTCCACCCTCATGCCCTAAGTTTCTCGGTCTCTGGCCATTGTCTCCACCCTCACGCCCAAAGTATCTCGGTCTCTGGCCATTGTCTCCACTCTCATGTCCAAAGTATCTCGGTCTCTGGCCATTGTCTCCACCCTCATGTCCAAAGTATCTCGGTCTCTGGCCATTGTCTCCACCCTCATGTCCAAAGTATCTCGGTCTCTGGCCATTGTCTCCACCCTCATGTCCAAAGTATCTCGGTCTCTGGCCATTGTCTCCACCCTCATGTCCAAAGTATCTCGGTCTCTGGCCATTGTCTCCACTCTCATGTCCAAAGTATCTCGGTCTCTGGCCATTGTCTCCACCCTCATGCCCAAAGTATCTCGGTCTCTGGCCATTGTCTCCACCCTCACGCCCAAAGTATCTCGGTCTCTGGCCATTGTCTCCACCCTCATGCCCAAAGTATCTCGGTCTCTGGCCACTGTCTCCACTCTCATGCCGAAAGTATCTCGGTCTCTGGCCATTGTCTCCACTCTCATGCCGAAAGTATCTCGGTCTCTGGCCACTGTCTCCACCCTCATGCCGAAAGTATCTCGGTCTCTGGCCACTGTCTCCACTCTCATGCCGAAAGTATCTCGGTCTCTGGCAATTATCTCCACCCTCATGCCCAAAGTATCTCGGTCTCTGGCCATTGTCTCCACTCTCATGTCCAAAGTATCTCGGTCTCTGGCCATTGTCTCCACTCTCACGCCCAAAGTATCTCGGTCTCTGGCCATTGTCTCCACCCTCACGCCCAAAGTATCTCGGTCTCTGGCCATTGTCTCCATTCTCACGCCCAAAGTATCTCGGTCTCTGGCCATTGTCTCCACTCTCACGCCCAAAGTATCTCGGTCTCTGGCCATTGTCTCCACTCTCACGCCCAAAGTATCTCGGTCTCTGGCCATTGTCTCCACTCTCACGCCCAAAGTATCTCGGTCTCTGGCCATTGTCTCCACTCTCATGCCCAAAGTATCTCGGTCTCTGGCCATTGTCTCCACTCTCATGTCCAAAGTTTCTCGGTCTCTGGCCATTGTCTCCACTCTCATGCCGAAAGTTTCTCGGTCTCTGGTCATTGTCTCCACTCTCATGCCGAAAGGATCTCGGTCTCTGGCCATTGTCTCCACACTCACGCCCAAAGTTTCTCTGTCTCTGGTCATTGTCTCCACTCTCATGCCCAAAGTTTCTCGGTCTCAGGCCATTGTCTCCACCCTCATGCCCAAAATGAATCGGTCTCTGGCCATTGTCTCCATTCTCACGCCCAAATTATCTCGGTCTCTGGCCATTGTCTCCACTCTCACGCCCCAATTATCTCGGTCTCTGTTTTGAATATTTCCTATCATCATACGGCTCATCCAGATATTCCGTCCATCTGTTGACCATATCATATTGATTAATTTGGTTATTTCGGGATTTGAATTTTAAATATTGAGCACAACCCACTACTGGCAACGCTGATCGTATTCTGGTATGAACCTAAGGCCTATCCACGTCAATATGGAAGCACTATACTCGAGTTTCGCCCTCGTTTGAGCTCGTCAGTAGTGCATATCCCTGACCGGATCCGGAAACAAGCCCCGGATCACTGGCGTGTGAAGCGGGTGTGTAACCATGCGGCACACGTTGGACACACAGCCAAATTATCATAACAGAATATTACAACGTCACCCATCTAGGCTATGCTCAAGATTGCCCAATCGCCGCGACTGACGTCCGTCGATCGATGTGGACCCGAAACGATCAGGACTTCTCACTGGCAAGGAACACCAGGCCTCCTACATCCAATGAGCAATAATCAAATTGATTAATTTGGTTATTTCGGGATTTGAATTTTAAATATTGAGCACAACCCACTACTGGCAACGCTGATCGTATTCTGGTATGAACCTAAGGCCTATCCACGTCAATATGGAAGCACGATACTCGAGTTTCGCCCTCGTTTCGCCCTCGTAGGCTATGCTCAATATATATCATATCGCCCCATCAATATTATACAGTCCTCGATTTTAAACATCGAAATGGAATTTCGTGTTTCTCTACTTGTTATTGCATTTATTTGTTGATGCATGGGATGTGAGTAATTGCCATAGTTTATCCGAATTTCCATGCAGCCATACTTCTTTAGCCACTTTGCATTTATTTACTATTTCTTTATGTATTCTATTATCACCGGATCTGTTCCCCCTCTATAGCGAAGTAATAATGAGAGAGATCAAAGAGAAGCCAGGAATACAAATCGGAGGTTATAATATAAACAATTTACGCTATGCAGAAGACAAAGTATTGGTTGCGGATAATGCACAAAGATCTACAGCTATTGGACATTGTAGTAACAAAGAGTGCAAAGAAAGGGCTCTCCTTGAATATTAGAAGGAAGAAAAAACAACAACAGTAACAATGGTGATATTAAAGAAACATTTGACACCAAAATGTGAAATAGAAGAAATAGAAGGGAAACTTCTTAGCCAAGTGGATAATTTTAAATATCTAGGTCCCTATGACGTGTCTCCACCTTGACATGGTAGTGGGGTTTGCGTGCTTCAATGACCCCAAGAGCTATACTGATGGGTTCGAGTCGGATAGATCTAGGAATAGGAATCAGACCAAGAGAGACACACACCTGCCGCCTTGCAGGTAAACTGGGGACAGGCAGTCAAAGTCCGAATCAAGTGCACGATGCCAATATATTCTTGGTCCAGACTTTACGGCTCTCAGGTGAGGGATAAGGCTGAACGCCTCTAAGCAAATATCCCCCGGATGTAAGGGCCGGGTCGATACTCACTCATTGCTAAATGGAGGTGAGAAGCAAAGCCTGCAACATGCTTGGTCCAGACACTTGTTCTACGGCTCTCAGCTGAGGGATAAGAGGGATCCCTCGGATGAGAGGGCCTGGCCGTTACTCGTTCTCTACTGCATGAAGGTAAGGTGCTGAGCCGGCAGCACATGTAGCCTACCTCGTGAGCGTTACTAAAGGTGGAAAAGCATCCCATCACACGCAATGGTTACGATGTTGAGTGAGCGTGATTAAAGGTGGAAAAACGTATCATTAATACGAAATGGAACGCTTGGCTAGCGAATCCATTACGTAAAGGTCCGAAATGAAAGCTGCAGAATGGATGTCATCTGCAGACTAATGTTGAATAACGTCTCACTAACACGGAATAGAACGCTTGGCTAGCGAATCATTACGTGGAAGGCTGAAGCGAAAGCTTGCTGAGTGGATGTCGTCTACAGACTGTCTGTCCCTGGTCTGCGTGGGGGGCGGGGGGAGAGGGGGCGATCAGTGACGAACGAAATAAACAATACATGGATGTGAGGAACTAAAGCAGCCATACGCAAGACGTGGCGATTCCTTACGTGAGCCCAGTCTCAGAGCGACATGTGCCGGCTCTGCAATAATGGAAGCCTCTTGGATGACGGGGAATGGCCATGGTCTGCCCCTGTCTTCCCTTGAGAGTTGACCTGATGTCTTTGACCGTTCTAACTTGACCTGCTCAGATGTGGACGACACCACAACAGTAAGAGTCTATTGTCCCTCGACAACCCGGGAAGGCAAACTATTGATCACTGCATTGTAACCATTACAAAAACGAACGTAATTCAGGTCAACACGTGCATTTGATACTGTAAAGAACATTTGAGGGTGATGTTTATATACCATAGCACTAAATTCTACTTACAAACTCATAAACCCGCACCCTCGGAAAACTATGGTTTTTTAAACAGAATAGAACATTATATACAGCAATAAGAAAGAAAGAAACAGCTTTCTTTTGGTCATGAGATGAGAAGAGAGACATTGGAGAACATCGTGTCGACTGGAAAGATCGAGAGGAAGAGAGGCAGAGGCAGACCAAGAGAAATGATGCTGGATAGATTGAGACGGTGGCATGGAGGAATGTCATCAGCGGAGTTGATCCAGAACACCACAGACCGAATCATGAACGCCTACGCCAGCCGGGATGGCACTTGATGATGACGACGATGATGATTCTATTATATTCTTCTTTTTTTCTTGCTTTTTCTTTCTTTTTTTTTTCTTTTTTGTCCATCATCTGCAAAATTTCACATGTCATCCATTTCTTTTCCTTTTTTTGTCCATCATCATGCAAAATTTCACATGTCATCCATTTCTTTTCCTTTTTTTGTCCATCATCTGCAAAATTTCACATGTCATCCATTTCTTTTTTGGCATTCTATGTTTAGGTGGGATGATTACTTTTAATGTTTGTAGGGTTGATTTCCGCAATTTGTCCCATTATTCATCAATAGTTTGAATTATCTCCATGGAATTATATCTGTTCTGTACAGTAACATTGTAACTTTCTCTAATTTCTTTGTCTGTTTTAAGTAATGCTAGATCTAACTTGATGTTCTTTGGAGTTTCCTTCATTTTTTTTTAAGTCTTAACCTCATCTTTCCTATAACTGGCCCATGGTCACTATGTCCATTTGCTCCTAGTCTAGTTTTTGCTCCTACTAAACTGCTTCTGAATCTCTTTGGAATCAGTATGTAGTCAATTTGATTGTGAATAGTATCTCCAGTAGCCGGTCTCACTGGCCGAGGAGTTTGCAGCTTTCTGCGTAACCCCGAATACTCTCGTGGTTGACGTGAGCGCACGAGAATTGGAAGCGGTTCGAGTCGCGCCAGTGACTTATGAGAGTATGGAGCCGGTCGCTCAGAAAGCAATGGCAAATTACTGAGCGTAATCTTGCCAAGAAATCAACAATCAGCTGAAAGATGCTGATGTTGACAGCGATGTCCTGCATAGGATATGGAAAACATTAGTATCTTTAGGGATTTTCCACGTATATAATCGTCGAGGATGGTGTTTAAACCAGGTGTTACCTATTACCATTCTGCTCATGCTATTAATCTGTCGTCTCTCTCATTCCTATCACTTAGGCCATAGCCACCAGTCACACGACTTACCTTTTCGTTGCCTACTTTGGCATTGAAGTCTCCGAGTATGACAGTCATTTCAAAACTTTTACACAGGTCCACCACCATGTCTAATTCGTTATAACGTATATCTATATCTTCTTCTTCATATATAACATATTTTTTTCCCATTTTTTTTTCATCCGCCCCTCTTCCCCCCCCCCCCCCCCCAATATTTTTCTATTTTTGTGAGGATGCTCACGATAATTGTCAGTGTATGTGTGTGTAAAGTGTGGGAGTTTGTTCATGTGTGTGTGTGTTTTTTTTTTTTTTAGATAGCTGCCCCAACAGTTAACTCGCCTCCTCTCAGTGACCCCCTATGTTGGTCAACGGCTGCTTATTCAACATTGATTGATTGATTGATGGATGTAAGAACCGACATCACAGTTTCGGAGCATTCCCATAAGCGCTCCGTCCCCATCCTCAGCAGCCAGCGAAGAGTTCCAACACCAATAGTGCCAGTAGCAATCTGATTATATGTCCCTCTCGCCTTTCCTCTAAGTGTCGAGCGTCGACCAGAAACCCTCGTCACTCCTCGCTGCCTCATTCTTGTCAGACCATGGTGATCCATTTGCTCCTCCGAGGTGTGCATGTGCTCCCACAAGGCCGCAACCACGTCTACCTTGTCATGCATCAATACTCCACCAAGTTTTGCAGAGCCAGCCAATCTATCCACCTGTTCATTCCCCGGCACACCGGCATGCCCCGGAGAAAAGATCCAGGCGATGCTTGCCACCCGTGTTCTCCGAAGCGAGGCAAGCCACTCTGCACGAAACATGTCTGTCCTCACCTTCATCAGCATGCTTTCTGAGTAGGTTACAATCACGATGTGTGTGTGTGTGTGTATCGTATTCTCCATCCAGCGGAGAGCTTCAGTGACCGCCTCCACCTCCATTCTAAAGCTAGATGTTATGGTATCATATGCCAGGCTCTCCTGCACCAAACATCGACCATTAGCTTTGCTACGAACCCCCAGGCACTTCTCCTACCTCTTGACACCGAACCATCTGTGTAGATGATCACATCACCCGAGCGAGCATTATCCTGAATTAGTTGCTGAATTTCCACTTCCGTGGCCCCTGCTGGCCACTCCCTGCACTCCGGGCTCAATGTGATTATGACTGCACAAGTCTGACTGCTCCACTGGCACTCTGACCCACTCCTCTCTTCGCCTAATGTTCTTCAACATGCACACGTGTCTGATTGTCTCCTCCGCCTGAGCCATCCATGATTTCTCTCTTATCAGTCGCTGACCCTTAACTGCGTCCAGCACCTCATGCAACGGGTGATCTGTGTCTGCAGCTACTCTGAGGTATGCCTTCTCCTGCATCACCTTGTGCCTACCAGCAACAGTCGGCAGACCAAGGATGTAACGCATACACACTACTGGGGTGTCTCTAGTGCATCCCAGAATGACCCGCATAGCTTCTTTCTGTATGCGCTCTAGCTTCACCAGCTGACTCTTTGAGACAGTGAGCAGTCCTAGTTCATAATCAGTCACTGAGAGGATCAAGTGCTGGTATAGTGTGAAAAGCATTCTTTGCTCTGTCACAACCGTCTCCACATGTTCCTTGAAGGACAGGCTCCTGTCAAATGTGATTCCCAGATACTTCAGTTTGTTCTCTCTGTTGACGTTTCTACCATCTATATTGAGACTCGGGACATTAGCTCTCACAATCCTGTTGTCCAGAGAGCACCACAAAACAACCGCCTTTTCCGGGTGGACGACAGCACTCATTTCTGTGCACCAGTCAATCACTTTGTCTACTGTCGCCTGTAGCTCCTGGGCTGTTTGCTCCCTATCTCTCCCCTGCCTATATGCAAGAATATCATCTGCAAATGTTAGTATCCTTCCGACTCCTGGTGCTTCTAGGTTTGCAATCTTGCTCGTATACACGTTGAAGAGCACAGGTGAGATTGCAGAGCCCTGTGGCAGTCCCGGGGTTAAAATATGCACCCAGACGGAGAGCAACCTGACGAGAATACAGGACAGCAGCTATCCAGCTCACCAGCCAGGGATTGACCCCCCCCCCCCCCCCCTTGCAATCAGTGCGGTCATCAAAATATCATATCTGACTCTATTGTACGCATCCTCGAGATCAAGCGCCGCCGCCATTGTGTCCTGTCTTCTCTGGAACCCCCCATAAACGTCAAAGGCAAAAGTGGCTGCATTTGACCAGGTATCTTTTCCTGGCCTGTAGCTCCCCAGACCTCTTGGAAGAAGCTTCCCCCTTTCCAAAATCTCTTGCAGCTTGACTGTGGCTATCTTCTCCAAAACCTTCCCAAGTGTATTTTGAAGGGTGATGATCCTAAAGCCGCTAAGCTTTGAATGATCCTTGAATTGTTTTGAGAGAGGGATATATACAAAACACTGATCAGACCAGTTGTGCTGTATGGCTCTGAAACCTGGAGTACAACGAAAGGAGACGAAGCCTTGTTACAAACCTTTGAGAACAAAATTTTAAGACGCATCTTTGGACCCATGAGGGATACACAAAGTTGGAGAGTGGAAAAGAAGAAGTAACAAAGACATTTATGATCTGTTTAAGTCCCCGCTAATCACTGGTATGATGAAGGCTAATAGACTACAATGGCTGGGGCATATAGAAAGAATGGAAGATAATAGGGAAACAAAACTCGCTTACACTCAGGAAATAAATGACCGTAGACCCCGAGGTAGACCAAGAAGGCGGTGGAGAGATAATACATGTACAGACCTACAGGCACTTGGAATCAACGACTGGCAAGAGAAGGTCCACCAGAGAGACGAATGGAGACGGATTGTATTTGCAGCAAAGAACCTCAATGGCTCGGAACGCTGAAGAAGAAGAAGAGAAGAGGGATGAGATAGTTGTGCACCCAGTCCTGCGGTCCTGATGCTGTCCTAATGCTCTGGTCAAAGCAGTCGGTAATCATCTCCTTCAGGTCTACATCACTCAAAGCCTTCATGTGGCCATACCTAACCCCATCAAGCCCTGGTGCCGTGTCTTTTGCCTCCTTCAAAATATGTTTAACATCTTCAACCCGTAAGATGTCTTCATAATGCATATTCTTCTTGGTGCCAGATAACTCCTCTCTAACTGCATCCCTGGTGTTTGCATCATTATGATTGGTCTGCGCTAAATGTCTCTGGAGAAACGCCTCCTCTTTCTCTTTGTCTGTTGTCACACGCACACCATCATCTCTATAAATTGTTCCCACTGTCATAGGCCGATCCTTTCTTTGTATTTGTCTGTGCAGTTTCCAGAATTTTCGCAGTGTTTTATCACCTCCAATCTCCTTCATGTAACATTCCCATTTTGCGTTTTTGGCCTCTGCAGCACAGCGCTTGAAAACCTCCACCCTATCTCTCTTGAAATTTTCCGCTGTATCCATTTCCTCTCGTGAGCTTCGGGGTGTCTGTTGCACTTTCTTTAGCTGCTTCACTGCAGCTCTCTTTGCCTTCCAAGCATGGTCTACTTCTGGAGTCCACCATGGGATTGCAAAAAATCGGTTTTAACGGTACTGTTGCATGTCCTCTGTCTAAGGTGTCCAAGAAGGTTGTCGGTCCTCTCATACTGGAAGGTCTTGCGCGCTCTCCAAGCCTGAACTTTCCTGGATTTAGAGATCAGGACTGAACATGGCAGGTGATCACTCCCATGGCCATTCAAAACAGTCCACTTTACATCAAGGACTGATGACTGGGAGACAAGTGCCAAGTCAATAGCTGTGTCTGCATCGCCAGGCCTCATTGCCATTCTCTTGTCATTTATGCAGACCACATCGGAGTCCACCATGGCATCCGCAATGGCAATTCCCTGTCGGTTTCTCCACTACTGTCCCAATCTCTGTACCTTGCATTGAAGTCTCCACATATGAGTAGCCTATCACCTGGCAATTCCTCCAATTCCTTAAGCCATTCCGTGTTCCTTTCTGACAAAACAGTCCACTGTGGCATATATATTTATGATGTTCCAACTTAACCCACCAATCTCCATTTGTATACCCTGGACCTCTCTTGCACTGTGATTCCATTGGCTCAAGTCAAGTACCACATGCTTCACTCCTTCCTTCACCAGCAGACCTTGCCCATGTCTCCTCTGCCCAGTAGGGTTGATATAACTGGCGTACCCAGGGTACAGATATTTGTCTGTATTTAGCTCCTAGAGCATGAGGACATCAAAATCATATATTAGCCTCTCCAATACAGGACCTCTCTGTCTGGCACTACGACAGTTCCAGTATCCCACTCTTACATAGTTGAAACCTAGTCTCTCCACTTTCTGTCTTGTTCTCTTGGCGCCTGCCCTCCAATGTATATGCCTTCTTCTCACACCATTTCCTCGTCTTCTCCTCCTCACTCTCTCTTCGCTAACCGCTGAAAAATGTGTCAAGTGCAGAGCACGTGCTCCGTAGCTCCGGCGACGATTCAACATATTCACAGCTAACACCTAGACAAAATATCTAGAGGCAACTCCACCATCCGCCACCCGGTGGACGCGCCCAATAGTATGACAGACTCCTATAATTGTCTGAAATATACGAATTTAAAAAAAACACACAAATATTCAGTATCTGGTGTAACAATAGCCACTACATGATTGGCTGACTGGCACTTAGCAATCTTGACAGACGATAGTTTGTACAATGGATTAATACCTCTCCAGGTCACAAAGCCTGGGCTGAATTTAGAGGCCACGTATTTCCCGTGTAGCATGATCCCTCTCTCAGCCTGCCTAGTTTACTCCAGACATCATCACGTGACATGTCGATATGCACGGGCGATCATGATTTGCCATATCACACGATTAATAGTCATCGTATCAGGAGTATGCCATTTGACCAAACCATGCAGGGATTTATCTCTGTATCATCTTATTTTTTTTTTTGCCATCAAGTTTGCCAGCTGTCATTTGTCAAGTTATTTCTTCTCATAACATACCTAACATAATGTTGACTGCCTACATCTAATTTCTCCAGTTTGGAGTTACATCTACTTCTTGAAGGACTATTTCATTTGCTTTTGTCTACCCGTCCATGATATTCTTTGCCATTTCTTTACATACCAGATCTCTGCTGCCATCATGTGTTTCTCAACCTGTCTGCTTATTGTCCAGGTCTCACGTGCATACAATATTATAGACTCTATACAGTACATTGAAACTCCGATAGCGAAATCTGTTCTATCTTTTACATTTATCATAATATTTTCACTATGTAGGGGAAAAGGCATAGACACATTACACATCCCCGTCTTGATTATTTGATATTGATGTACTACATTATCAATTTTTATGAGAGCCTACTGTTTCCAGTATATATTCTTTCCTAGTCTAAGCGCTTTCCCGTCGAGTTGGAAATATGCAAACGTTTTTACACAGCTAAGATAATTAGCGATACTATGGAGAAGGCAGCAATAAACATCACGATACATGGTCATCATACTAGAATGGGTGCCAAGTGCCTCATATATTGGGCACATAATAATAAACGATGGCAGAAGTGGAAAGGCACTTGTGGAAAACCACTAAGAGAATTAGAATAGCCACAATTAAAACCCAGTTTTATAAACAAGATATGCCCATCTAGAGAGATTTAATGGGGAAACAAAACTTTAAAAATAGGCAGATGCTGTGTAACAGTACTGTATATCGAAGAAGTGAGAACAACGAAGAAGCAATTAGAAAATCAAATCGAAGCTCTAGAGTTGTAGGATAAATGTCATTTCATGAAAACAAAAGACAGGTTGAGAGTTGAGAGAGGTTGAGAGGCTCTAGAGTTGTAGGATAAATGTCATTTCATGAAAACAAAAGCAAAGAAGCTTGTATGTATGTATGTAAGTGTGTATAGCGACTTCTTTTAACGCCACGAAGCGTATTGGTATTGGGTATGTGGTGCTAACGCCGTGTATAATCCAATCGGCACCGGTCAGTGATGTGTTTATAATCCAATCGGCACCGGTCAGTGATGTGTTTATAATCCAATCGGCACCGGTCAGTGATGTGTTTATAATCCAATCGGTACCGGTTAGTGATGTATTTATAATCCAATCCGCACCGGTCAGTGATGTATTTATAATCCAATCGGCACCGGTCAGTGATGCGGTCAATATCCGGCCTGCCCCCATTACCCTTCAGAAAATATTCTTTTACTGTACTTATTCCGGGTAGACCTTGGAGTCGGATCTGTGGGATAAATCCCTGCGGTGAAGGAGGTTCGAACATATGCCCACCGGGTTGGCTGGCAAGCGTGCTAGCCGCTGCGCTACATCAACTCCCATGTGTATGTATGTCTGTGTGTGTATGTATGTATGTGTATGTCTTCATTTTTCCACCCCTTACCCACCATTGAAACACTGGCCCTCAACCAACTCAGCTCCGAGCCGTCGTATCTTTAGTTATCCCATACAGCTCCGTCCATGAAGAAGAAGTCTTCAGTGTGTCACACTTGTTGCTGTTTCATGTCTATAGCCAACTTCTCCGTCTCTCTCATTGCCTCTATGTCTGTGTCTTCTTCTTTCGTTCTTTACACCCATCCCGGCCCTGACTTTTACATACACCCTCCTTTCTTTGACTATTCCATGCATCTCCGTCCATGTCCTCTCTATATTATTCATGCCTATTTCTACTTATTATTACACTGACACTATATTAATGCTCCCATGTATCTTATTTTTCCAGGCTCGACGTATACATTGCCTTCGGAGCTCTGGCCTACCTACGAACCATCTTCATGCCCGCCGTATTTCTGCTCTTTTGGGATATCAGAGAACGAATCAAAACCTGGAGACCCTGGCGCCGATCAGCTCTTCGAGAAGATTTGGTTGTCAAATATGAGAAAAATACTTCGTGACTGTCAGAAATATCACTCTTGGGAGACCCCTGGTAGTCATTAAAAGAACACATATAAATTAACTATTTTATCGGCGCTCACAGAAATAAAGATCAAAAGTCCGAGCGCCTTCTTGAAAAAACAAGCATTCTTCAGTAAAGGACATCCCTCAACTCATCTCATCATGTTCCTCTTGTACCTTGCGGTGTCGAGGTGAAGTATAAACAGCGGGAGATTGCCCGCTTATGGGTTTCATGTATCGATATTCCCATGGACTCTGTTATTCCCTGAGTCCATCGTTTACGTGGTCGGCCTCTTCCTCTGCTTCCCTGTGGTCTGTACATTATTGCTTGTTGTTGTATACTTTAGCTGGTATCCTACTTGCATGGCCAAACCATTTGACTTGCTGCTTTCTAATAAAATCTAGTGCAGCTATAACCTCCATTTTAGTCCTGATTTCTTCATTTCTACTCTTATTTCTGAATAATACATTGAGTATTATTCTTAGGAATCTCATTTCTGTTGTGATTTTTCTTTCCTATTTTTCTGTCATTATCCTGGTTTGGCATTGGTAACATAGAGTTGGTAGGAAGATTGTGTTGTAACGTGCTTTCTTAGTAGTTATTGATACATGTTTGTTCTTTAGTATTGGTGCCATTTATCCAATGAGTTGGTTTGCCTTATTGCATCTATTTTCGATCTCGCCTTCTGATTTGCCATTTGATGATATTATAATTCCTAGGTACTTGAAACTCTTTACTTGTTTCAATGGATGTTCTTTTAGGTGAATCGTTGTTGTTTTATCTTCTTTAGTTATAGTCAATACCTCTGTTTTACTTGTGCTAATTTTCATGTTATGTTCCCTACACATTTCATTTAGACTACTCATGTAGTCTTGTAATTCAGCTTCTGATTATGCTATTAGTGCTTGGTCGTCCGCAAACAGGAGTTCTCTAATGGTTAGATTTGCAGATGGTTCTTCTTCCGTATTCTCGTCATGAGGTGTTCTTGCGGTCTCTGTTTGGCTGGTTTCTTTACATATGGTGTCTATATATGTTATAAACACGAGAGGGGACAGGACAGAACCTTGTCGTACTCCGGATCTTATGATGAAGGGTTCTGAGTGTCCTCCAGTTGCTCTCACTATGCATTCACTGTTGTTGTATAGGCTTCTACATCGGTTTGTTAGATGTGTACTCACTCCATATTGTTTAAGGATTCCCCACAGCTTGTTTCTATCTACTCTATCAAATGCCTTTTCTTGGTCGACAAAGACTAAGTGGAGTGTTGCATTGAATTCGATTGATTTTTCTATAAGTTGTCTAAGAGCAAAAATGGCATCTGTGCATCCTTTGTTTTTCCTAAATCCAAGTTGTATTTCGCTTAGCTGGGGTTCTATAATAGTTCGTAGTCTTTTCTCAAGAAGTTTGCAAAATATTTCCCCAGTATTACTCAACAGTGAAATGCCTCTGTATTGTGTGCAGTGTCTTTTGCTGCCTTTGTTTTTCCGAATTGCGATAATTATGGCGTTTCGCCAGTCTCATGGTGTCTGTTGTTCTACCCAAACATGGTTGAATAGTCTATGTAGCCATGCTGCTCTTACTTCTCTTGCTGCTTGAATTAGTTCATTTGGTATTTCATCTTGTCCTGGTGATTTGTAAGTAAAGGACGGGAGGGCGAATTAGTGTAGTTGATAGGGTATACACTGATAATATCATGAGCGCAGTCGGACGAGAGTTCGACGTCTGCGCTCATCGTCTGCTAAAAGAGGAAAAGTCTGGTCACCTATTCCTTCTTGTACTCAGACCCACACAATGTGATGACACTGTTACATCACAGAAGCATATCAGATTCCAGCTTCGGGACATGTTTTTCCCCCCTCTAGTAAGGGACAGCTAGACGCCTAAGCAACATTTATAGAATATGGTCAGAATTGGGACCCAGCCACGCAGGGCATTGCGCACAAGTAAAGAGTTAGTTGCACATACTTTACAGGACGTCGTAGTGAAGCCCAGCATTTTTGTTTGATGTTTGTGATCTTTTGACAAGTTTACGTTCAGTAGTTTGCCATTGCTTTCTGAACGACCGGCGCCCATACCATTTCATTTTTAAAAAAAAAAACCAACACAAGGCGGTCTGCTGCTATATCGCCCGCAGTGTCTCGAATGCTGTATACGGGATTACGAACTGCGTCCGTAACACTTTCACCACGGAGCCTGCTGTGCACTTGTAAAATTGAGAAGCACGCAGTCATTATTTGGACGCGACGGGTTCGAATCGCTATATGCCTATAGCTTTCAGATTGTCTATTGTTTACTGTGGCCTACACTTTTACCCTTTACTTCCATGAGCTAAAGTCAATACTTGTGAATTCATTTGTCACGACTGTCAAATTATATTCTTTACACAAATGTGATACACATAAACAATTTAGGCGCATTTTCCTATCAAAAATGCCTCTGCAAATGCATAACCTTCGTTATTGTAAGTTGACCATAGAAGGACTATTATGATAAGCTATGACAAAATCACCAATGCAAAATTTGTCGAAAGAAAGAAAGGAATTAAGAACAAAACAAAAATAGGTCCTGTAGCAGAAACCAGGTGTGAGAATATAATGTGTTGGAACCATCACATGTTGTAGGTTTTAGTGCACAGAGGGATAGATGACCAGTTTCACCTCCCATAGCGGACATCGAGAGCTTACATCGGTCCTTCGCCCTACTGCGCTCATGCCATTGTGAACGTAACATTCTAACCATTACAACAACGCACCCGCTCCAGCGAATCAAGACGCGAGGAGAAGGCGTGGCTGCTGGATATGACACACGCTGAGAAAACGTGATAATAGTACAACAAGGAATTCCTTTCTACCGGAACCCACAGGTCAAATTAGAAAGAGATCTAAACACACCGAGAAGAAAATAAGAGAGACAGATGGTTGAAATGGAGAGAACGTGAAGGGGGCAGTAGGAGATAAAAACAGAATGGATAGCTTGACATGAATTGGTTGCGGGTCATAATGTAAAACAAATTCTATGTAACGGTAAATATTTTGTTAAAAAGACAGAAGTAAAAGAAGACTAACTGGTGGAAGATATCTGTCTGCTTCGGGGCTATTGTCATATGTCCGATCTCACTAACCAGAGACCAGGGGAAATTTTGTTAGGAGAAGTCCACGTGAAAAAAATCCCGGTCCTCACCGGTGCTTGAACCCGGGACCTCCAGCACTCGAGGCGGACACCATACCTCGATACCATTCAGCTCCCCTTGTCTTAACTCATTCTCAAGAACATCAGGTCAGAAGAGAAACCCGACAAGAGCTTTATGTGGGGTGCTAAATAAGAACAGACAACCAACACAGAACTCGTCAACTACACGGCTGCACGCAGAGGGAGAAATGCTGGTGTTGACAGCGATGTCCTGTAATAGGATATGCGAAAAAACAAAATATAAGGCATCCGGGCCATGATTCAGCACAGTACATAAGGGTTTCCTGGGATTAGATTTCTGCTGGCAATGTTCCCTCCACAGGAAGTAGACGCTTCATTGTCAAAATACTCCAACCCAATAACAAGAGAGACGATATTTACATTTCAAGATAAATCAAAACTTAGTGGTTATTTTCAATAAATATTAAATGTTTTGGAGTTGTACTTTCTTTTATACAGCGTGCGCATTAGCGGTGTTGATAAGTAACTGTGCTGATAATGTCGTGAATACGATAGGTGCCTATACGACGCCTGGACGCCTCACTTTGTGAAGAGGCCTGAGAGCAAGGGGAATAGGCGGCCACTCTTTCCCTCCTTTTACCAAGCGAAAGTCGCAGGTGTTGAATACGCTCCGACGGTCCTCACGACATTGTCAGACGCTGTTTTAAGAAAGGACGACTCCATAGCATACACTGCTGGTTGTAGATTTGACGATACTGAGGTTGGGAAATGACAAAGCGGACAATGTAAGAAATGATATTTTATATATTCTTCAAGAAAGCACTTGTATTCGTAGGAGATGGCACAACGGAAGTTAGTGTGGCAGACAATGTGGAATTGAAAGTTGAAGATAGAGGCCATGAAATTGGACCGTATTGACGAACAGCCAAATGATATTGAAGATGTGACATGTGGAAACCACCGACTGCGTTGACATAAATGTTAACCGGCATGAAAGTTTCATTGGAGATCATGTACAATGCAGGCTGAAGAAGGGAATATGATTATAGTAATATATTTCATTGATAATTAAATAGTGTAATTATTAGGTGGTTGATATATTAATAATGTAATTACTATAATTTGCCCTCTCATATTCATCTCTAACCATGTACATTGTAATAACGTTATTGATATATAAGTGTATATGCATTTGACAATGTAACTATTTTGAAATTGTAATCTAGAATGGTTTAATAAATAAAATTTTCCAAAGAGGTAACATAAAGACTATTTTTCAACATGGCACCAACCACAGAAAGAGTAGCACAAAGATCCAAGCATATAGCACCATGTCAAGAATGCAGACAACTTTGAAGTAACATATATTTACTATACGTGTTCAACAGTCACAGCCATGCAGACTGCACACTACAAAAACTAATAGAAACACGCACAAACAAGAGCTCTGACATATACAAATCAATCTTTCTAACACACAATACCTACCACGACAAAAGACAAATACGCAAAACTTCTTGCCGCATTAGCAGAAAACGACCACCTAATATGAGCTAGTCGAAACTCACAAGCAACAGACAATTAGAAAATCCACACCACCAATAACCACACCAATCAAGATCCTTGAAAGTAATCGATGAAATGCTGCCACTGAGATGCAAACAGACAGAGAAACATTGAAACTGATACAACAACAATAATAACAACAACAACAACAACAACAACAACAACAACAACAACAACAACAACAAACGATACAACACAGGAACTAATTTCTACAACACACCTATGACAGCAGTACAAGGTCATGAACATTTATTATAAGAAACAACACACAGCACTAGCACTGGTGGACTAGCATTACAAGGCCTACACGCAACACAACAATCACTAAGGATCAACCACAAAGGCCACCTCATCAATCATCCAGACAAACACTCACTCGCATTATACTACATTTGGATTAGAATACACCGGCTTAGGGGGGAAAAAAAAAACACAGCAACACCACTGACCACGCCGATAAAAGACGAACAATACCCGTAGAGTTATCGTTAGTTCCAATTCCATGGAGAATTAAAAGTCTGTTATCTATTTGTGTTTGTTGATATTAATTATACTTCCACTTCACAATTCTCAATGAATGCATGTCTCGCCATCTATTCTAACCGCTGCTTGTTGATCTATTCAGAGCATTTTTATGAGTTGTATTACGTGTGATGGAAAGCATATACTCATGATTTCCCAAAGTTCCTGATGTTGTACATAGTCAAATGCCTTTGAATAATCCACAAAACATGATAACAGGTTTACATTAAATTCTCTGCACTTCTCTATTATTAAACGCATGTTGAGAATGTGATCTCTTGTTCCTCTTACTTGTCTAAATCCTGTGCCCATGGTTTAATAAATACAATGTTCAAAAGAGATAACATAAAGATCATTTTTCAACATGGCACCAACCACAGAAAGAGTAGCACAAAGATCCAAGCATATAGCACCATGTCAATAATATAATACTCTATAAGACTCTATTCTCATGTTTTGTGGATTATTCAAAGGCATTTGACTGTGTACAACATCAGGAACTTTGGGAAATAATGAGGAGTATAGGCTTTCCATCACACGTAATAAAACTGGATGCCACGTTAATTTCTTCTTCCATTTTCTTCCGAAGTCTTCCCATTATGGTATTTAGTAGAATTTTACTTGCATGACTGATCAGGGCAACAGTTCTATAGTTAGTGCATAAGGTCAGGTTGCCCTTTTTTGGTATTGGACTGAAGATAGATCTCTTATAATCTGTTGGCCATATGCCATATTTCCATATATTTTGCATAATCCGTGAGAGATTGGTATGCTTTCTTTTCCTCCCGCTTTAATTAGTTCAGCTGGTATCTCATTACATCCCAGTGATTTACCATTCTTCGGGTTCTTTATTGCCCATGCAATTTCATCTGAGGGTTTAGATTCTGCTTCTACTGTCATTGCTTCATGTATCTCATTCATATCCTCACCGTCATTCATATCACACATTCCACTCCAGTATTCCTGCCATCTTTCTAGAATTTGTCTAGACTATGTTAAGATATTTCACAACTTGTCACAGATAACATTCAATTGAGGTTGAACATTTCTTGTCAATAACTTCATTTCTTTGAACATTTCGTAATCTCTTCCAGTCTTTTGATATTGCTCTATTCGGGTACAGCAATCTTGTATATATTGGTTTTCGTCCTTTCTTGTGTTCTTTCTTATTTTTCGAGTTCGAGATTTATGTTTCATCCTGCTATTATTGGATTCACCTCCTTTCTGTTTCAGTTCCCTTCGTTGTTTTATTAATTCTTACGTGTCTGATGTAATACATGGCTTATGTGCCTTTTCTTAGTCGGAATTAAATCTGTTACCGCAGTTATCAAGTTATCTCTAGCTTGTACTGCCAATTCATCAGGTGTCAATTCCTCATGTATAAACATCAAGACCCCAAAACGATTCTTCACTTCTATGTTGTATGCATCTGGTATTTTTGTGAGATCACAACGAAGTGGGCTTGGTCCTCGGGTAAACTTTTAGAGTTTTACTTTCACATCTGCTTCTAATAACTGATAATCTGTACTCAGTCTGCACTGAGTAAT
This sequence comes from Cepaea hortensis, assembly GCA_963921405.1. Lineage (NCBI taxonomy): Eukaryota > Metazoa > Mollusca > Gastropoda > Stylommatophora > Helicidae > Cepaea > Cepaea hortensis. Next base: position 27,358,938 of record OY992888.1, on the reverse strand, counting down.
GTTTCTGCCGATATTATGCTTGATCTCCATCTTCTTTGTATTAACATATAATCTATCTGGTCTTTTGTAGTACTGTCCGGGGATTTCCACGTAAAGAGTCATCTTGGGTGTTGTTTAAAAAGTGTGTTGGCTATCGTTAACTCATTGTCTGTGCAAAATTCAATTAATTTGTCACCTGTATCATTTCTATTTCCAAGTTCAAATTTTCCTAACACAAGTCTCTCTTTTTAATCTCTACCGGCACCCACTTTTGCATTTAAATCTCCCATTATTATTGTTACGTCATTATGACCAATCTTATGTAATGTGTCTTGTAGTATGCTGTAAAAATCTTCAATGTCGTCATCATCTGCTGTTTAAGTAGGTGCATCAATATGTATGAGAGTTGTGTTGTTGTTGTTTTTTTTTGTTTTTATTTGGGGGGGAGGGGGTGGCCTTTAAGTCTGACAGTGAGGATTCTATCACTAATCGGAGATGACATTGCAGTTGTAGACATGTTTCAAGCGAACGAAAGAAGAAGAAGAATATCCAATTAAAGATTTTGCAGTTATTTTACCTAAACAAAATGTCACTCCGCTCCTTCCCCCCCCCCCCCCCCCGACATCTCTATTAGAATGTTTGAACAGACTTCCATTTTCAGTTGTAAAGTGTACCTTGCCTCTACAGCGATGTTCCCTAATTCCTAAAATGTTAATATTTAACCTCTACATCTAATCACATACTATCTTAAGCTTTCCCTCATACTGACTTCTCACATTCCACGTTCCTAGTCTCACTGTCCTTCTTAGTCTGACATTTGAGATTTCCTTGGTAACACCGTCAGGAATAACTCCGTCATCACAATTAATAGTACTTGGCCCTCTGTCACACTCTTCGTCAGTGTTATCTGATCTGCCTGGCCTTGGGGTCTCACCACCAGATCTCTTTTTTTTTTTTTAGGTTTTCTCTCATGGTTGTTAAGGTTTAATTTAGTTTAGTTTAGTCGACGGATCAACATCACAGCACAAGGGTGTGACCCATAAGTGCTCCGTTCTACTCCTAACTCAAGCCTAGCCTGTGCCTCCTAGTAGCTGTCATACATGCGACAGCGGCCAACCCCGGGCAACAGCGGTGACAGGCTGGCTAAACCAGGCGTGGGTAGCCGATTCAGCCTCAAACCAATAATAATAATAATAATAATAATAATAAGTCTTTATTTTCAAAGGGTTAAGAATTGGGCACGCAGGCCCGTCTGACATTCTGCCCTTCTTCTCTATTTCCTCTCATACATTCTTTCATTCAACATCACTTATGAAGCAACTTTTGACAACAAAAGAACATTAAAACGCATGAAAAATAATCAATAACAAATGACTCACTGAAGCAGTGTTTAACATGGGCATTATAAATACCTAAGGAGGGTGTAACGTGCCATACATAAGGGAATGTTTTTTGGCTAGTTGTCGTTTGAGATAAGTTACCATTATTGTCTTTTTTGTGTTGTTTGTTATGGGGGCATGTAGTCTGTACTAAGGTAGTGTTCAAACAGGTTGCGAATGTATGTATCATGATTGGTGGTGTCTTTGATTTCTTGTGGAAGATTGTTCCACAACTGAGCGGCAGAGTATGCTAAGCTTGTTTTATATAAGTCTATCCTAGGTTTAGGGACATGAAGTATATTTAGTCGTTCGCTATGTCTAGCGTTATATTTAAACAATGGCCAAAGGTAGCTTGGAGCATTTTGAAATAGGATTTTGTGAATTAGTTTGGTTTTATTAAAAAGCAGGCGCTTGTGGAGTGGCAGTAACCGGAGACGTTTATATAGGTTAGAATTGTCGGTAAGCTTTTCACCATTAATTAAACGCACTGCCCTTTTCTGGAGTGAATATAGGCGTTTTGTTATTGATTTGGAGCATCCATCCCAGACTGTGGAGCAGTAATCAATATGTGTTTGTATATGAGAAGTATAGAATATCTTTCTTGTGTTTTCGTCAAGGAAATTTTTAATTTTGGCAAGTTGGTATACTTTTTTGGCTATTTGTTTAACTAGAGCATGAACATGTGAGTTAAAAGTTAGATTTTGATCTATGATAACACCCAGTGTCTTGTGCTCGGTGACACTTTCTACAGGCGTGCTGCCAATGTGCAGCTGAAGAGTTCTCTGCGAGTTTATCGGTAAACTAGGGTATGCCTACCCAGCATGTGAAGACAGGATTCAGCAGACTTCGTGGAAGAAATCATTGATGATTTAACGGGTAAGACGGCGGTTAGCTACAAAGCGTTGTGGAACGTGATGAGCACGGCAAGAGCGTCCTGGTCATCCACTGCACCTATATTCGTCTCCAGTCGTCTTGACTTGTCTTGCCACTGGATTAAGATGTACTCAGGCGAGAGAGTGGGGTCGACGAATTGCGCTATACTTCCTCACTTTAATCCAATTCACTGGGCAACTCATTCTTCATCCTACTTCATCTATCACCTTCAAGCCGTGGCGATGGGCCTCCGGCGAAGCGACAGGCATGGGTGTTGTTATTTGTCCATCAAGACTGATGATGACCATTCATTCCATCTAGTGGGGTTGAAAGTATGGAGCCGTGAGTTCTAAGATGGCTGATATGGCCTATTTTGGCTCGAAATGTTCTTTGACAATATGGGCAAAGAATTCTTGACGTACCAGGAGGAGTATGTCCTGCAGTGGTTTTTCTGTCCAGCCTTTTCTTCACAGCTCTTGCAGTCCTGGTTGCTTCACAAGTGACTGCACCCTTGCGTAATGATGTACGCCACGAATTTCAGTCTTTGGCAGCAGTCTCCTAAGTGTCATGATGAATTCCGAAAGCTTTCAGTGAGATTTTCAGAGTGTCTTTAAAGCGTTTCCTCAGGCCGCCTTGGCAGCGTTTACCACAACGCAGCTTACCGTAACAAATTCGTTTAGGAAGCCTATGATCTGGCATGCGAGTCAAGTGACCAGTCCATCGAATCTGATTCTTCATTAGTAGTGTGTGGATACTGGACATGGACGCTCTTTCTAGGACTTCAGTGTCTGGGATCTTGTCTTGCTATTTAATTTTCAATAGCTTCCGAAGACAGACTGTGTGGAAGGGGTTTAATTTCCTAGCATGTCGCTGGTAACAGTCCAGGTTTCACTAGCATATAGCAGTGTGGATAATACAACTGCTTTGGAGACTTTCAGCTTTATTTGCAGGCTAGTTCTATTTCTGTCACATACATTTTTGTACAGTTTGCCAAAGGCCGCATTGACCTTGGAGATTCTTACATTCACGCCGTCATCAATTGTGGTAGCTTGAGAGACGGTGCTGCCAAGATAGGTGAATTTGTCCACAACACTTATTCTATGACCGTTCACTTTGATGTTCGGTACAGAGTGATTAATCCCTGGAGCTGGCTGGTATATAACTACAGTCTTATCCAAGTTTATGTTGAGCGCAAAGTTGGCACAGGCATATGAGAAAGCTGAAACAATGTGTTGCATGTCTGCCTCTGAGTTGGCATATAGAGCGCAATCATCAGCAAACAGGAGGTCTCTGATGGTGTCGCTAGTAGTATACAATGTGCAATTTGATTAGCAAATCAGGTGCAGCACCTTTCCTGTGACGTCATATTTTACTATATGAAGAGTCTAACACCGTATAAAAACTGCACCTTCGGGGACCTCATTTTCGAGGGATGCTACTCATTAATAAATAATCGAACGTATTTTTGCACAGTTACTTACCTTTTTTGTGTTAGAATTGTATTTTATTAAAATTTAATAATTGCTGTTAGTATTAGGTGTAGTGGGTGATGCTTAAACACTATCACCATATGATTCATGGTGTGTTAGGGGTACAGTGCTCTTCTTCCTCGGTTTCTTCCTTTTTTGTCTTCTTTCTTTATCTGTATTCTATATGTTTCAGAAAATTAAAAGTATCTTCTGCAATAAGTCACTATCGTTGAGCGAAAAAATAAAATTTCAACAATAAAATTATACAAAAATAAACAATTACGTTTATCTTTATTGTTTCCAAATTTAATATTTTATGTGGAAATTTAATTGTTATATTTTTTAAATACTTTTATTGTTGAAATTTTATTTTTTCATTCAACGATAGTGACATTTTGCATACGTTACTTTTAATTTTTTGAAATACAGATGTTGTTTGCATAGGGACAGACGATTATCTCCAGTAGGTTGGAAATTTGCCCAGTCAGCAGAAAACCGGTTGTGGTGTAATCAAAGAAAATGTTAGTATTAAGTGGTATGAATCGTTGAAAGTCGGTTAGAAGATGAGGTAGATGGTATTCAAGAGGTCAATAAGGTAGACGTCGTTTTAAGAAAAGGTCGACATGAGAACAGACACTACTGGTTGGTTGGAGACGTGACGCTATTGCGGATGTGAAATGACAACTTGAGATATTTTTCCCTCTTTGGTTAAGAAGTTTCGCTGACATTTGGCCAACATTTTTCATTTTTGGTTCACAAAGTGTCCTACTTTTTATAAGTTTGCTTGCAATATGTTTAAGGTTGGTTGAAATTTGGACACAATTTTTCAAATTGGCCAACAAAATTTTCTACTTTTCATAAGTTTGGATGAAATATGTCTTTACTTGACCAAAAATTTTCACATTTGGTTAGCAAAGTTTTCTACTTTTTATAAGTTTGGTTGCACTTTTTCGCATTTGGTTAACAAAGTTTCCTACTTTTTATAAGTTTGGTTGAAAATTGGCCAAACATTTCACATTTGGTTAACAAAATTACCTACTGTTAATGAGTTTGAACGCTGTATTTCGTTATTTGGTCAACATTTTTCCTCTTTGACTTAACACATTTTCCTACTTGGCCAATATCTTTGCCATTTGGTTAACAATTTTCCTACTTTTTATAAGTTTGGCTGACATTTTCTCCCTTTGGTTGACAAAATATTCCTACATTTTATAAGTCTGGACAAGATATTTCTCTCTTTGCCTAACGAATTTTCCTACTTGGCCAATAATTTTTCCCCTATTTAGCTAACAAATGTTCCTAGTTTTAATAAGTGTGGACGAGATATTTATGTATTTGGCGATATTTTTAAACAGATTTTCCTACTTGACCTAGGTTTTTCCCCTTTGGCTAACAAAGTGTCCTACTTTTCATCAATTTGGGAACAATATCTCTTTACTTGGACAATATTTGTTGCCTTTGGTTAACAAAAGTTTCCTACTTTTTATAAATTTAGGCGCAATATTTCTTTACATGACGACTGTTTTTCAAATTTGGTTAACAAAGTTTCCTAATCTTCATAAGTTTTATTTCCTATTTTGGTCAACATTTTTTCATCTTTGGTTAACAAAGTTTCCTACTTTTCATAAGTTTGGACGCTGTCTTTCGCTACTTGGTCAAACTGTTTCCCATTTAGTTAACAAACTTTCTTACTTGGCCAAGATTTTTCCTATTTGGCTAACAAATTTTCCTAGTTTTCATAGTGTGGACGAGATATTTCGTTCCATGTACCATATTATTCACATTTGGTTAACAAATTTTCTTACATGGCCAAGATCTTTGCCATTTGTTTAACAATTGTTCCTACTGTTCATAAGTTTTAATGAGATATTTCGTTACTTGGTCAATCTGTTTCATTCTTTTTATAAATGTGGTTGAGATATTTCTGTGTTTGACCGACCGTTTTCCCATTTGGCCGATAAATTTTCCTTTTTTGTTTAAAGTTTAGTTGAAATATTTCACTCTTTGGTCGACATATTTTTCACCTTTGGTTAACAATGTTTCTGACTTGTAATACATTTGGCTGAGCTATTTCGTTACTTGGTCAATATTTTTTCAATTTGGCAAACAAATTTTCTTACTTGGCCAAGATTTTTCCCATTTCGTTAACAAATTTTCCTACATTTTATAAGTTTGAACGAGATATTTCTGTGTTTGGTCAATCTTTTTCCCCTTTGGTTAATAAATGTTTCTACGTTTCTTAAGTTTGGCCGAAATATTTATGTATCTGGCATAACTTTTTCCCATTTGGGTGACAATTTTCCTACTTTTTATAAGCTTGAATGAGATATTTCTCTCTTTGGGCGATAGTTTTTTTTCACATTTGGTTAACAAAGTTTCCTACTTTTCATAAGTTTGAACTCTGTATTTCGTTACTTGGTCAATATTTTTCCTCTTTGACTAACACATTTTCCTACTTGGTCAATATCTTTCCAATTTGGTTAACAATTTTCCTACTTTTTATAAGTTTGGTTGAAATTTGACCGACATTATTCCCATTTGGCTATCAGATTTTCCTACTTTTCATAAGTTTGGGTGAGGTATTTCTCTCTTTGGCTGATACTTCTTTTACATTTGGTTAACAAAGTTTCCTACTTTTCATAAGTTTGGCGGAGATATTTCGTTACTTTGTCAATATTTTTCCTATTTGACTAACAAATTTTCCTTCTTGGTTGATATTTTTTCCCAATAGGTTAACAAATGTTCCTACTTTTTATAAGTTTGGTGGAGCTATTTATAAGTTTGACCTATATTTTTACATTTGTCTAACATGTTTTCTTATTTGACTGTAGAAGTGGTACATAGAAGCTGTACTTTTGTCTGAATGTGAAGTGTGGCACTGAGCAATCACACTGAAATACATATATTGGTCTTGGAAATGAGTTTCTGGAGAAAGATGTAAAGACCCATATGGGCACATAGGGAGGTAAAGAAAGTGTAGATGTCTAATTTTCTACGTGATAACGTCGATGGTTATGACAGCGGACACGTGACATGTCATGTTACATGCATTGCCTAAGGTTGAGTTGGGACAGTTTGTTGTGTTCTTGTGTAATATTATACATCTCTTGTCATGCACTAGCAACTCGGCGCTGTATGACCCGATAGCTGTTACGTACAGATACGAGTTCCCCGACTAGCCTCAATGATCACATCTCTGAATCATGAGTATGAGAAAGGCTGCATATCCTCTGTATTATACTAGTATTGTTAGGTTAACCATATGCCTACTTGGAGAAGAAAGAATGCACATCCCTTACAGGACATTGCTGTCAACATCAGCATCTTCCAGCTGATTGTTGATTTCTTGGCAAGATTACGCTCAGTAGTTTGCCATTGCCTTCTGAGCGGCCAGCTCAATACTCCGTAAGTTACCGACGCGATTCGAACCACTGCTGATTCTCACCGTCGTCACGTTACTTGCGAGAGTATACGAGATTACGGAGAAACGTCGCTAACCTCTAGACCAGGAAGCCAGCTACTTTGAGAAACACAACTAAAATGTGAAAGATTTATCATAAGCCAACTTATCATTAGCGGCTTGCCACATGTTGATCTGGTTGCTTCTCACAGAGAACTGTACTTCTATACGGCGAATGCTGACCGTCTTATACACGCTTTTTGCTGACGTATAACGACGCAGCAGAATATTATGCACTGTCTGGTCATGTGACCGGATTCGACGCCATATTTCACAGGTTAAGTCATCAGCCACGTATTCCACGTGTATCGTTATTTATGTCACTGGATGAATCGCCAATTTTGACCGATTGAGTCATTAGCCACGTGTTTCGTTTGTATCCCATTAGAAACGTGACCGGATACAGCGTCATCTTTGGTCGGCTTTAGCCAGTGAGTACGTGGTGTGGTTTTGCCATTACCACGTGTGATCGGATGCGACGACATCTTTGACTGGATTTAGCCAGTGAGCACGCGGTCTGGTTGTAGTCATTACACATGCGACCGGAAGCATCGCCATATTTGATCAGATATGACCATTACCCAATCGTACCGGATGCATCGCCATCTTTGAGCGGCTTTAGCCAGTAAGCATGTGGTCTGGTTTTGCCATTACCACGTTTGATCAGATGCGATGCCATCTTTGACCGGCTTTAGCGAGTGAGAACATTGTCTGGTTGTAGTCATTACATATGCGAGCGGAAGGCGCGACATAGCTATTACCACTCGTAACCGGATGCGACGCCATCTTTGACCTCTCGTAGCCAGTGAGCACGTGGTCTGGTTGCAGTCATTATACATGCGACCGGAAGCAGCTCCATATTTGACCACTCGTAGCCATTACCCGCGTGTCTCGGCTGTACCATTAGGTGCTATTGACAGATGCAAAATCAGTGCTAAGGACTCTCTTGTCTGGGACATTACCAGTACTAAGGACATTACTTTCTGAACTTAGCAGTCGGTATAAGTTCACCATACACTGGATACCATTCCACTGTGGGGTACCCGGAAACGCCAGCGGTGATCGATTGGTTAAGGAAGGAGCAAAAGAAGAAGAGTCTGATGTTCCCGTTACATACCACCAAAAGAAATTTTTTAGAGTAGAAGACATGCCTGGGGCTTGCCTCGCTGACTGCATTTGGTCGTCACAGTTTTGTAGTGCTTCTGGTGTGACTATAATAGGATGGAGGCTGTAGATAATGCTGTGTCATGCTGTGCATGAATACCTTTTGTGGGTAGTTCAGTCGGTTAGACTTATACTGTAATCCCTCTAGATATTTTTATTAAAACATGTCTAGACAACAATTTGTAAGTATGTGTACTGTTATACCATAATCGTACTTCCAGTTGTTTTCGAGTGTTTACAGTCCTACCCCGACCCCTACCCCCCCCCCCCCCCCAAAAAAAAAAAAAATTCTTTTTTCCCTGTACAGGTTCAGCATGTTCACTCGATTCCACAGCTGTGGGGTCGGTATGAGTCACCCCTGGTTTTTTCGAGAAAAAAAAAACAGATCTGGACACGTCCACATACGTTCACCAATGCCGACATAGCCCCATGATGAGTCACCCAGGCTGTCACCCTCAACTCAACCAACTACGAGTTCATGCCTCAGATTTTAATATGAGACTTAACCTCCGGCTCTTATCAATGAATGGACGTATTTATCTAGCCACCTCTCCACTCGACCACAGCTTAATAATGATCAGAAGCAGCTGTCTAGCATTTCTTCCAATCACCCACCCTTTAACAACGACAGAGAGTCTTTATCTAGCACCTCCTCCTGCTCTTAACAAGGACATGACGTATTTATCAAGCCACCCCTTAACAATGATCAGAAGCACCTATCTAGCCTTTTCTCCACTCACCCATTCCTTACCAACGAATTTCACTAAGCCATACTCGCTACATTCAATAATATCGGTCATTTTAATTTTTTTAAGTTTTTCATTTGAAGCTCTGAAAACCGTGTGAAGATCGTGTTCGGAAGCACTTATCTAGCTACCTCGTTACTCACTCATCCCTTACCAATGAATTTTACTAAGCCATACCCGGTACAGTCGATAATGCCGGCCATCTTTACATTTTAAAGTTTTCATTTGTAGCCTTATGATGATAGTGTATAGGTCACTGCGACCCTATATAGGCCACTAATAACTGCTACCCACCCCTTACCATCGAATTTCACTAAGCTATACCCTCTACCCGGTTAGCGAGGTAGGGGTATCCCCTATCAAAGGAGATGTAAGACGCCTCCTTTCCTCCGTTTGTCTACGGGACACCCTTGGGCAAGGTGGAGTACCCGTTTAGACCCCCCCCCCCCATCAGGGTTACGTGAAGCCATGGAAGCAGGTGGTGGATGGAGTGTGAGAGCAGCCGACAGATTGTTGTTGGTTATGGTCTTGCACTCTGCGGCGATAGGCAGATGATCTCATCAGTAGAGACAATGGCTATGGCCACCGACTAGTAAGTCACTGCCCAGAAGGAAAGCAACGACAAACTACCTTCTGCAAAACTTGCCAAGAAACCATAACAACCATGAAAGAAAACATAATAAGAAAGAGATCTGGTGGCGAGACCCCTAGGCCAGGCAGATCAGATAACACTGGGGAAGAGTGTGACGCAGGGACCAGTACTAGTAATAGTGATGACGGAGTTAATCCTGACTGTGTTACCAAGGAAACCCCATGTGTCAGACTAAGAAACAGAGTGAGAATGGCAACGTGGAATGTGAGAAGTTTGTATGAGGGAAAGCTTAAAGTAGTGTGTGATGAGATTGAGAGGTTAAACAATCACATTTTAGGAATTAGTGAACATCGCTGGAGCGGCAAGGGACATTTTACAACTGAAAATGGAAGTATTTTCATTTATTCTGGTAGAGATGTCGGAGGCCAGAGTGGAGTGGCATTTTGTTTAGATAAGACAACTGCAAAAGCTTTAATGGGATATAATCCAGTTAGTGATAGAATCCTCACTATTAGACTTAAAGGCCGTCCAAAAAACACAACTCTCATACAGATATATGCACCTACTTCAACAGCAGAGGAAGACGAAATTTAAGATTTTTACAACACACTACAAGACATATTAAATAAGATTGGTCGTAATGATATAACAATAATAATGGGAGATTTTAATGCTAAAGTAGGTGCAGGAAGAGCTGAAAATGAGAGACACGTTTTAGGAAAATTTGGATTAGGAAATAGAAATGATGCAGGTGACAAATTAATTGAATTTTGCACAGAAAATGAGTTAACGATAGCCAACACACTTTTTAAACAACATCCAAGAAGACTCTTCACATGGAAGTCTCCAGACAGTTTTACCAAAAATCAGATAGATTATATTTTAATACAAAGAAGATGGAGATCAAGCATAACATCTGCAAAAACCCTACGAAGTGCAGACTGTGATACAGATCATCAGTTATTAGAAGCAGATCTGAAATTAAAACTCAAAAAGCTTACCCGAGGACCAAGGCCACTTCGTTTTGATCTCACACAAATACCGGACGCATACAACATAGAAGTTAGGAATCGCTTTGGGGTCTTGATGTCTGTACAAGAAGAAATGACACCTGATGAACTGGCAGTACAAGCTAGAGATATCTTGATAACTGCAGCTAAAGATTTCATTCCGACCAAGAGAAAGCAACTTAAGCCATGGATTACTTCAGACACGTTAGAATTAATAAAACAACGAAGGGAGCTGAAACAGAAAGGAGATGAATCCGATAGCAGGATGAAGTATAAATCTTTAACTCGAGAAATAAGAAAGAACACAAGAAAGGACAAAAATCAATATATACAAGATTGCTGTACCAGAATAGAGCAATATCATAAGGCTGGAAGAGATTATGAAATGTTCAAGGAAATGAAGTTATTGACAAGAAATGTTCAACCTAAATTGAATGTTGTCTGTGACAAGATGGGAAATACCTTAACAGAATCTAAACAAATTCTAGAAAGATTGCAGGAGTACTGCAGTGGAATGTATGATATGAGTGACAGTGAGGATATGAACGAGATACATGAGCCAATGACAGCAGAGACAGAACCTGAACCCTCATTAGATGAAATTGCTTGGGCTATAAGGAACCTGAAGAATGATAAATCACCTGGATGTAATGAGATACCAGCTGAACTAATTAAAGCAGGAGGAGAAGAAAGCATACACATATATCATGCATTATGTACAAAGATTTGGAAATATGGTATATGGCCAAAAGATTGGAAAAGAACTATCTTCATTCCAATACCAAAAAAGGGCAACCTGAAATTATGCACCAACTATAGAACTGTTGCCCTGATAAGTCATGCAAGTAAAATTCTACTAAAAGTCATAATACGAAGACTTAGTAAGAAAATGGAAGAAGAGATTAACGTAGTTCAAGCTGGATTTAGACAAGGAAGAGGAACAAGAGATCACATATTCAACATGCGTTTAATAATAGAGAAGTGCAGAGAATTTAATGTAAACCTATTCTCATGTTTTGTGGATTATTCAAAGGCATTTGACTGTGTACAGCATCAGAAACTTTGGGAAATCATGAGGAATATGGGCTTTCCTTCACATGTAGTACATCTCATAAAAATGCTATATCTAGACCAACAAGCAGCAGTTAGAATAGATGGCGAGACATCAAATTGGTTTGACATCAAGCAAGGAGTCCGTCAGGGCTGCGTGCTGTCACCCTATTTGTTTAACCTGTATGCCGAAAATATAATGAGAAATGTAAGAGATGATATAAACAGGGAGCCATATGATGCCCTAAATATCGGCGGTCATGACATACCAGAGATTCGATATGCTGATGATACAGTATTACTATCCATAACACAGAATGGCATAGAAAACCTAATAGCCTCAACACAATTGAATAGTGAAAATCACAACTTATATCTTAACATAGCAAAAACTAAGATAATGCATACAGATAAAACTACTATGGAGAAAGAAATATACATTAATGGGAGAAAACTGGAGGTGGTGGAAAATTTTGAATATCTTGGGTCATTGATTACGAATAATGGTGACACAATGAAAGAAATTAAACGGCGACTATCCATTGCTCTTCAAAGACTAAAACAGATGAATAAATTATGGTGTGGGACAGACAGAACTACAAACATTAGATTTTTAAGAGCATGCATCTTTCCCATTGCAACATACGCCTGTGAGACATGGACACTTACTAAACAAGCTGAACAGCGCATTCATGCCTTTGAATATAAATGTTATAGACGAGTTCTAAGAATATCTTGGGTAAAGAAAAGAACAAATGCATCCATACTTCAAGAGTTGAATATTGAGGAGGGATGGCTATTAAAGACGATAAAACAAAGAAAATTGAAGTATTTTGGTCACTTGAAACGTCACGACAGTTTGGAGAGAACAATAATGGAAGGGTATATGTCTGGGAAGAGAGGAAGAGGAAGGCCAAAGAGAAGATAGGTGCAGGATGTGGCGGATGATCTCCAGATGGGTGTATCAGACGCGGGACATCTTGCTTGTGATCGAGAAGTTTTCCGGAAGGTTGTTATGGGAGCGAGGTTCTGCAAAGGACATGCTACTGAATGAATGAATGATAACCTCTACAATCAATAATATCGGCTTTCTTTGCCTTTTAAAAGTTTTCATATGTAACCTTTGTGATGATAGTGTATAGGCCACTATGACACTCTACAGATCACTAATAGCCGCGACCCACCACTTACCGACGAATTTCACTAAGCTATACCCGCAACAATCAATAATATCGACGATCTTAACTTTTTAAGGTTTTCATTTGTAACCCGTATGATGATAGTGAACAAGCCACTGTGACCCCAACAGGCCACTAATAAGTGCTAACCACCCCTTACAAACGACTTTCACTAAGCTACACCCGCTAAAATCAATGATATCGGCCATCTTTACCTTTCTAAGGTTTTCATTTATAACCTGTGTGATGATGTGTTTACACCACTACGACCCTATGCAGATCATTTAGCCGCCATATTTAAATTTTTACTTATAAGTGTTTTCATATGACGCATGTCATGGCTCAAGGTTCAAACCATCTAGTTCAAACCACACGCCGACATCCGCGCCCCACCCCTGCGCTCCCACCCCCACGTCTGCCCGCCCCCTAGCCCACCCCGAGGAAATGCACGGTAACCATAAGCCTTACACAGCACCAATGGAGTGATGATAGTGTTTATGACCAACCCAATACAGATACAGAAAGAAGACAAAAAGGAAGAAACTGAGGAGGAAGCGCACTGTACCCCTAACACACCATCAATCGTATGGTGATAGTGTTTGAGCATCACCCACTACACCTAATACTAACAGCAATTATTTAATTTTAATAAAATAAAATTCTAACTAAAAAGGGAAGTAACAGTGCAAAAATACGTTCGATTATTTATTCATGAGTTGCATCCCTTAAAATTGAGGTTCCCAACGGTGCAGTTTTTATACGGTGCTAGACTCTTCATATAGTAAAATATGACGTCACGGCAAAGGTGCTGCACCTGATTTGCTAATCAAATTGCACACTGTATACTGCTGTCGCTGGTAGTCTTGGTTTTAGCTTTCAGCCTTCTGAGATTCAACAACTTTCCATCCATGCGATAGTTGATGTCTATTCCAGTGTCGTTGTTTTCGAAGGCATTCGTCAGCATAGCTGAAAACATTAGACTGAACAGTGTTGGTGCCAGGACATAGCCTTGTTTCTCTCAAATGGTGACAGGAAAGGGCTCAGACAGCTCATCCTGTACTCTTGCCTGCATACCATCAAGAAATAACCGCACAATTTGTACAAACTTTTATGGACAGCTATAGTTCGCCATAATCTTCCACAGTCCTTCTCTGGTGACTGTATCAAAAGCCTTGGTAAGATCAATGAAAGTGGAGAACATTTCGGAGTTCTGCTCCTGACATTTTTCTTGCAGCTGCCTTACAGCGAAAATCATGTCAACAATTCCTCGTTCTTTTCTGAAGCCACACTGACTCTCAGGAAGAAGACCTTGGTCGAGATGAGCTGTGAGGCGATTGAGAAGAACTCTGACGAGTATCTTCCCTGCAATTGAGAGCAAGGAGATGCCTCAGTGGTTGTCACAGGACTGGCGGTTTTCTTTACTTGTGTAAAGGTGGACCATTGACGCGTCCTTAAAATCTTGTGACATGGTCTCGTTCACCCATATGTTTGTAAAGACTTGGTCAAGCTGCTCTGTTAGAACCGGTCCATCTGCTTTGTATATCTCTGCCGGAATGGAGTCAGGACCAGGAGCCTTGCCGCTGGAAAGTTGCTGGATGGCGTTGTTTACTTTCAGTATGTTTAGCAGGTCAGCAAGTCTATCTTTAGTAGGGACTTGAAGAAGGCAATTAAAACTGATTGCCTGCCGGAGACCTTTTGATAGACCCCGTAACCCAAACTTGACACCCGCGATCCACTTTATAGATTTGTTATTATCGTGGTTTAAACTGAACCATTTCTCTATTCCAGTCCACCATTTTTAGTGTCCCATTGAATTAAACTTCAGAACGAAAGAATTACCTTCCTTCCGTGTGCAAAATCACACATGGCAAACAAGATTACACATGAAAACATGATTCGAAATTGATTTTTGTGATTCGAATTTTTGTGACATTACCTTCTGGTGAAGGACCTCATATATTTTAACAAAATTACCGTTTTAAACAGTTTTATATTATAGTTATTGTGATGTAAACGACTTTGCGATAGATTCGAAAACGAACATGTGCAGTAGTGAGATATTTATGTAGAAGACGGTCATAATATAGAGAAAAAAAAATCTAACAGTCTAAGAACAACAACAATCTAACAACAATCTAAGAATATGATGGCTTTTCCATTTTGTGTGAAAATGATGTACTTCATAATGTTATGATTTCATTGCGTTTTATTCGTGTTATGGAGCAGTTCTTGTGAAATTCTAGAATCCAACTGGTGTGTGTAATAAAATTCACTAAATTTAACTGGATTAGCGGCTTCGGATATAAAATAACGCCTTGGTAAGTGAATTTGTTTCATAATTTTTAACACTTTAATTTCAATTGTTATTACTAAAACTCTCATTATTGTCATAATATTTATAACCTATCAATTTATTATTAACACTGTCATGTTCCTTGTGCAATCCTCTTTAATTTGATATGTAATACAATAGATCTGCTACAATTTTAACCATTTTAAAAGCAAAATTGTGGCATACCCCTAGTTCAAATTTTCTGCCTTGAATCTCTGTTTGGGTATGACCACTTTTTTGTTTGGCAGGCAATCAGTGGCTTTATCATCGATGGAGCATTCATTTCGAAACGATGAATGAATGAATGAACCCCCTCACTCTCCAGCGCACGAAGATTACCTTTCTGTCTTAACAAAATATGCGTGTGGTAATTTTAAAATATAACTTCAAAATAATATTTTTAAAACTTTGATTTTGCAAAACACAATATTTGCATTTGTTCATTGTTATATTAGTGTAACTGGATAGTCTAAAAAAACAACACTTATTTATTGTATCTTAAAAATATTAATACAACATCAAATTAATGTGTGTCAGTGATTGTTGTATATAAACATAAGGT
Source organism: Cepaea hortensis (assembly GCA_963921405.1). NCBI lineage: Eukaryota > Metazoa > Mollusca > Gastropoda > Stylommatophora > Helicidae > Cepaea > Cepaea hortensis. The sequence goes on along the minus strand of OY992888.1, from coordinate 27,343,144 downwards.
GGACTTAGACTGGCATTCTGATTGACTATGCTACATAGAGGTTGTCTACGTCTGTCCTACATGATATACACTTGACAGTTATTTCAGACTGGGGACAAGTGCAGAGTTAGTTCCGGAGTGTCATAAAACAGGAACCCAGTGAGAATATGTCTTGTGTGTGTCTGAGAGAGTAAAATGACACAAACAATGAAGTTAAAGTAATCCATCTTGGGTATTGGTCTTTCTCGTAAACGCCAGATTTCTCAACCTCGAATCTTGGTCTCTTCTCATGAACGCTTAAAAAAATCGACATATAATGCTGGTCTACCGTCGTGGACTCTTGGATAAAGCGACATCTAATTTTAGTCTCCCTTTATGGATGCTTTGAAAAATCAACACCTAATGCTGGTCTTTCATTTTGGACGATGGAAAAATCGACATCTAATTTTGGTCTCCCATTATCAACACTGGAAAAATCGACATATACTGCTGGTATCCCATTATTAACGCTGGAAACATCGACATCTAATGCATGTCTCCCATTAGAAACATTTTGAAATTTCGGCCTCATATACTGACAGATCTGCGGTTGTGAAGGCTTGGAGATCACGATACCCAAAACTGACCTCCTTTCCTTTAAGAGATATATATTTTGTATAATGGTTTTTAATATTCTTGCGTTTGTCCTCGGTCAGTTTGGGGACCGTTATTTCAGTGCATTTATTGCCCAGTCTACAACTATCAGAAAGAACTCGAGAGCGGCAAATGTCTTCTTGCTCTGTCGAGAGTAACCCTGTTGTCCTGTTTTTGCCATGTGCAGGTTATTGTAACTTAACGTTGTTATTCTTTAGCGGAAATATGAGACTAGACGTTCAAAAAACATCACGTGACACAGTAGATTGCAATGTGCTAATATTACGCCTACATGTTGGAAACAATATCACTTACTGCCATTTCGTTGCTTCGGTGTCCAGGGACTTCAAACAAGCACAGTGGTTTGTCTAACTCGCATCAGCACTCAGGTTTGGTATTCGGACATTCTTACAGCTGGTTCTCGCACTCAGCTTTGGTATTTTGACACTCGTTGGTTCGCAGAGGGTGAGTTTTTTTTTTTTTTTTTTTTAATTCGCATATCCTTTTACAGGACATCGCTGTCAACAGCAGCATCTTTCAGCTGTCTGTTGATTTCTTGGCAAGATTATGCTCAGTAGTTTGCCATTGCTTTCTGAGCGGCCGGCTCAGTTATCCCGCAAGTCACCAGCGAGGGTCGAACCGCTCCCAATTCTCGCCCGCTACGAGACTGCGTGATAAACGGGATTACGGAGAAAGTGGTGTAACCCCTCGGCCAGAGAGACCGGCAGTGGGTGAGTAGATAATGTTAATTGTTAACATATTCGAAACATAGTCAAGGACCTTTTCTTTACACGCCTTGGATCGTATTGGGTATATGGTGTTGGTCCCATATTCTTATAGACAATATGTACTCAAAGGGCGATTCGCTCGCTCTCTTTGTGCTCAAGAGTAGTAAAAACGAACTACAACTACTACAACAACTACTACTGCTGCTGCTGCTGCTGCTACTACTACTACTACTACTACTACTACTACTACTACTACTACTACTACTACTACTACTACTATTACTACTACTACTACTACTACTACTACTACTACTACTACTACTACTATTACAACAACTACTACTATTATTACTACTACTACTACTACTACTACTACTACTACTACTACTACTACTACTACTACTACTACTACTACTACTACTACTACTACAACAATAACTACTACTACTACTACTACAACTACTACTATTACTACTACTACTACTACTCCTACCACCACCACCACCATCACCACCACTACTACTACTACTACTACTACTACTACTACTACTACTACCACTACTACTACTACCACCACCACCACCACCACCACCACTACTACTACTACTACTACTACTACTACTACTACAACTACCACTACTACTACTACTACAACCACTACTATTATTACTACTACTACTACTATTACTACTACTACTACTACTACTACTACTACTACTACTACTACTACTACTACTACTACTACTACTACTACTACTACTACTAATACTAATACTACTACAAATTTTAATGCAGAGGGCTGATTTTGCGTGAGGGTTAGCTTTTTGGAGAGAACAATAATGGAGGGGTATATGCCTGGGAAGAGAGGAAGAGGAAGGCCAAAGAGAAGATGGGTGCAGGATGTGGCGGATGATCTCCAGATGGGTGTATCGGACGCAGGACATCTTGCTTATGATCGAGAAGTTTTCCGGAAGGTTGTTATCGGAGCAAGGTTCTGCAAAGGACATGCTACTGAATGAATGAATGAATGTTAGCTTTTCCTGTTACCAGCCTCCCTCATCATCAGGCGAACCCTCTCCGACTTCTGAAGTACTTATAACATAAGTTTCCAAGTCCAGGACGAGAAGTCAACATTTAAGTCCAGCTATTTCCCCGGGACAAGTCCAGGACGAGAAGTCAACATTTAAGTCCAGCTATTTCTCCGGGACCAGTCCAGGACTAGAAGTCAACATTTAAGTACAGCTATTTCCCCGGGACAAGTCCAGGACGAGAAGTCAACATTTAAGTCCAGCTATTTAAGTACAGCTATTTCCCCAGGACAAGTCCAGGACGAGAAGTCAACATTCAAGTCCAGCTATTTCCCCAGGACAAGTCCAGGACGAGAAGTCAACATTTAAGTCCAGCTATTTCCCCGGGACCAGTCCAGGACTAGAAGTCAACATTTAAGAACAGCTATTTCCCCGGGACAAGTCCAGGACGAGAAGTCAACATTTAAGTCCAGCTATTTAAGTACAGCTATTTCCCCAGGACAAGTCCATGACGAGATGTCAACATTCAAGTCCAGCTATTTCCCCAGGACAAGTCCAGGACGAGAAGTCAACATTTAAGTCCAGCTATTTCCCCAGGACAAGTCCGGGACGAGATGTCAACATTTAAGTACAGCTATTTCCCCGGGACAAGTCCAGGACGAGAAGTCAACATTTAAGTACAGCTATTTTCCCAGGACGAGAAGTCAACATTCAAGTCCAGCTATTTCCCCAAGACAAGTCCAGGACCAGAAGTCAACATTTAAGTCCAGCTATTTCCCCAGGACAAGTCCAGGACGAGAAGTCAACATTTAAGTCCAGCTATTTCCCCGGGACCAGTCCAGGACTAGAAGTCAACATTTAAGTACAGCTATTTAGTTAGTTAGTCGACAGATCATCCTCGTTGCACATCGGACCATTCAGTCCATAAGTGCTCGGATCCCCTCCTCAGCAAATCCCGCAGCGTGTAGCGGCTAACGACGCCAGTTCTGTGTTGGTTTATCAATCTTCTTTGGCTTCCTGCGTAGTGTTCTTGTTTGGCCACCCCTCTTTTAATTTGCTGCTCTCGCAGTCTGGCCATTGTTGTAGATTCACAGTCATCACTTGGTTCTTGCAAAAGTCTCACTTCTCGTAGAGCATTCAGAATGTCAGCCTGGTCCATGGCGCGTCCGCCCTCAACAGTAGCCTCACCTGCGAGCTTGTCAGCCCGCTCATTTCCCTGTACTCCCGCATGCCCTGGCACGAAGATGAAACTAATCTTTGCCAGCCGAGACCGCTTCAGAGACAGCAACCATTCTCTTCGGATCGACCCCTCCTCTATCCTCTTGATCATGTTCATTGAGTCGCTAAGGAAACAAGCCCTAGTGAATGTCTGTGTCTCGAGCCATGTTATTGCTTTACTTACTGCCATGACTTCCATGGTCAGGCTACTTGTGGTTTCAGTGAAAGCACCAGAGTCCTCCTTCACAATTCTCCCTCCGGCCCGAGCTGTAAAGGCCCATGAGCTTCTCACATGTCGGATGACCGACCCATCTGTGTAGATGACCGCGTCACTGTCTAGCGAATTCTCGAAAATCAACGCTTGTACTTCAGCCTCAACAGCAGCCGGATTTTCTTGTCTGCATTTTCTATCTAGTTGGATGCAAACTGAAAAGGATGTGCAGAAGTCTGTTGGCACTTGCACCCACTCCTCGCCAGGTTCTAAGTCCTCAAGTGAACACACCTGTTGAAGAATGTCCTCGGCTTGACCCATCCACGACCGTCCTCTTTTTAACCTGCTGCCCTTCACCTTCCTAATTTCACTATGCAGTGGATGCTGTGTGTTTGCGTTAATTCTGAGGTAGGCGCGTGCCCTGCAAACTTGCATTCTCTCTTCAATGGTTGGAAAATCAAGAAGGTAGCGCATCGCCCTGCATGCGGTATCTCTTGTACATCCAAGAATAATGCGCATAGCTTCATTCTGTATCCTTTCCATCCTTTCTATCTGCTTATGGCTGACAGTCAGGATTGCCATTGCATACTCCAAAACAGACATGACCAGCCCCTCGTACAGAAGACATAGATGGCGCTGCTCACAGTTTGCTGCCGCCATCACCCGCATCGCTGCCAAACCCCGCTTGGCCTTTGTTATCACCTGGTCTATGTGCACATTATAAGCAAGGCTTCGATCAAACCGTATCCCCAGGTAATTCATTGCCTGCGTTCTTTCCACCGTCTCTGAACACAGCATTACAGTTGGTGTTGGATTGTTGACAATATGATTATTCAACGAGAACCAAGTCACTGTTGCCTTTGTTGGGTTGACCATTGCCCCAGCTTCATCACACCAAGTACTTATGCGATTGAGTTCGGTTTGTAGCTCCACAGCAACCTCCTCTCTATCCTTACCCTGACGATACACTAAAACATCATCGGCATATGACAATGTCCTGCCAGGTCCAGTGATCTGCTCACTGGTGATTCTCACTGTGTAGGCGTTGAACAGTACCGGAGATAATGGTGATCCCTGTGGTAGGCCAGGATATATTGTTGTTGGTTCCGAAGTCCAACTGCCACATCTAAAAACTACTTTCCGTTGGAAGAGAGCTGCAGCGATCCAACTAAGGAGGAATGGACTTACGTTTAGTTCAAGAAGCTGAAACATTAAAAAATCCAGTGGTACTCTGTTGTATGCGTCCTCAAGATCAATCGCTGCAGCAACGGTTTCAGTGCCTGAGTGGAAACCTTCATAGACATCATGGGCAAAGACTGCTGCATTGGTCCAGTTTTCTCTTTTTGGACGGTACCCACCCAGGGTAGGTGGGAAAACACCTTGCCTCTCTAGTTGGCTTGATATTTTTCTGGCAATTACCTTCTCCAGCAGCTTGCCTATTGTATTCTGCATGGTTATAATTCGATATCCCTGAATTTTCTTGTGGTCTTTGTCAGGCTTCGGCAAGGGAATCAGATAGCTGTGTAACCATTCCTCCTTGATGCTAGCACTCCCTATACTGTTGTTGTACATGTCTGCTAGTTTCTCTAGCTCATTGTCGGTACACCTATTTATGTCGTCGTATCTTATGCCATCAGGACCTGGAGCACTGTTTTTTGATCGTCGAAGCACAGCCTTGATTTCTTGCACTGTCACTGTGTCTTCATCCGAAGTGTTCTGGGCCTTGCATCTGTCTGAGGTGACCTCCTTGGCCAGATTCCGGCCTCCCATGTCTGTCTGGTTGCTCTGCTCAAGGTAGCGTTCAAAGAGGGCTTTGCCCTTGTCCTCGTCAGTCCTCTGCCAGATGAGGTCAGCACCTTGGAAGTCAGAAATGCTCTTATTCTTGACTACACCACTCATGCTTTTATGTAGTCGCCAGAACAATTTCAGTGACTTGTCTGTGCTTACTCTTTGACACACCTCTGCCCATTTTTCGCTTTTAACCACCGTGACCAGTTTTTTGAAATAGTTTACTTTTGTGTGCATCTCTCTTTCTAAGTGCAAGCAGGGACTAGGATGACCAGCTCTGTTCTTCTTGGCATTTTGCCATCTCCTTACAGCACTACGCTTATCCACCCAAGCCTTCTCCACCTCGAAACTCCACCACGGTGGCTGCTCCCAGCTTTTTTTCCTTTTCTTCCTGCCCTGAAACGTTCTGCGCTTGTCACGTCTTATTTTACTCACCACATCCTGCCCTGTACTGTCATACTGGAACGTCTTTACCTTTAGCTTGTGCTGCCTGGTTCTGCCTTTCTCCACCAATATGCTGCATGGGTGGTGGTCGCTGCCATGGTGTCCTAGGACACCCCATTTACACACTGTAGTGAGTGAAGGTGAAACTAGCGCCAGATCAATAGCACTGTCCTCATCGCCTGGACGGCTTGCTGTCCTGGTGACACAGCCACTGTTGATACAAACCAGGTCGATGGTTTCCAGTGCAGTCTCGAGCTCCTCCCCTTGTGTATTGGAGGAAGTGTTTCCCCATGATCTGCCTTTAGCGTTGAAGTCACCACAGAAAATAACATTTCTCTCGTGGCCTAATATGCCACTTAAGCACTGCCACTTCTGGGCGTCCACACTCGCATTGCGGGCATAAACATTAACCAACACGAATGGTGTACTGGAATGAACTCTCAACGCCTGTATTTGTATATCGTCACTGTTCCAACTGGACATGTCTAGCTCTGACGCCACCATGCTGTCGCGAACGAGAATCGCCGTTCCCAGATGTCGTCTGTTATAGAAACATTTGAAGCCGGCAATTCGGAGTAGCTGATCGCCCAGTCTCGTCTCCTGGAGTGCTACAATGTCGTTCCTGTAAACTAGGGTTTCTAAAATAGAGCCCCGTTGTTTTACACTGGCACAGTTCCAATATAGAATACGGATGTTCCTGAGTCCTAGACGGTGACACTTGAGTCTAAAACGTCTCAAGCCACCGCGCTTACCTGGCTTCTTTTTCCCTGCGCGGCTACCACGCCGCTTCGGTATGTTGACTGCTGATCGTTCGGAAAACACACGTTGTTCCGCCATGTTGAAAAAACGTAAACACTGACTTTTGATTGAGAACCACACACGCTGCTGAAAATTCACTCAAGGATGGCTTCGCTCGATGCACGAACTCCGTAGCACCCGCGCAGATCTTGAGTAGAAACTCCTGGTTTTACATCCTGGCACACCAATTACACGCAAGAAATGAATAAATCCATCCCTTACGCGAAAAAGTTAACGAACACAAAACAACACGACCGTCCGTCGCCATCTTGAAACCGGAAGCCTAGTACAGCTATTTCCTCGGGACAAGTCCAGGACGGGAAGTCAACATTTAAGTCCAGCTATTTAAGTACAGCTATTTCCCCAGGACAAGTCCAGGACGAGAAATCAACATTCAAGTCCAGCTATTTCCCCAGGACAAGTCCAGGACGAGAAGTCAACATTTAAGTCCAGCTATTTCCCCAGAACAAGTCCAGGACGAGAAGTCAACATTTAAGTCCAGCTATTTCCCCAGGACAAGTCCAGGACGAGAAGTCAACATTTAAGTCCAGCTATTTCCCCAGGACAAGTCCAGGACGAGAAGTCAACATTTAAGTCCAGCTATTTCCCCAGGACGAGTCCAGGACAAGAAGTCAACATTTAAGTCCAGCTATTTCCCCGGGACAAGTCCAGGACGAGAAGTCAACATTTAAGTACAGCTATTTCCCCGGGACAAGTCCAGGACGAGAAGTCAACATTTAAGTCCAGCTATTTCCCCGGGACAAGTCCAGGACGAGAAGTCAACATTTAAGTCCAGCTATTTCCTCGGGACAAGTCCAGGACGAGAAGTCAACATTTAAGTCCAGCTATTTCCCCAGGACAAGTCCAGGACGAGATGTCAACATTTAAGTACAGCTATTTCCCCAAGACAAGTCCAGGACGAGAAGTCAACATTTCCAGCTATTTCCCCATGACGAGAAGTCAACATTTAAGTCCAGCTATTTCCCCAGGACGAGAAGTCAACATTTAAGTCCAGCTATTTCCCCAGGACGAGAAGTCAACATTTAAGTCCAGCTATTTCCCCAGGACGAGAAGTCAACATTTAAGTACAGCTATTTCCCCGAGACATTTCCTGCTGCCCATACTGGACTGGGTCAGACTGGAAGCCCATGTCAGTTTATCAAATCCCCCTCGATGCGGAATCGAACCCATGACTACAGGGCGGCAGGCAAGTGTGCTAGCCACTGCGCTAAGTCGGCTCCAATACGATACATGTTTTGTTGCGTATCCTTTTACAGGACGTAGCAATCTACCCCAGCATTTGTTCTGTTTGTGATTTTTCTACAAGTGTCGCATTAATTCGCCATTTCTTTCTGAACAACAGAAACTCGTACCATAATATGAAAACTAGTGCAAGGCGGAATGCTTCATTATCGCCTGCAGCTGATTGATTCAATGGATACTATCTATTAAAAGACGCCTAGACTATATTCTCATTAATAAAGTATTCAACAGTAATTATTCTTGATATATAGTATCCCGTCTCTTCCATGAGTGACACCTGAATGTGATGAATTGGAATATAGCTTCGAGTGATTATTTTGTCTAATTCAAAAGGGAAAACAATATTACTATTGTGTTAGCTAATAGTAATATTGTTTTACCTTTTGAATTAGACAAAACAATCACGCGAAGCTACATTCCAGTTTATCACCATCAAATGTCACTCAGGCAGTGACAGTTGGCGGTAATGGGGCACGTATACCCCTCATGTGGGCGTACCCAACCCCATCTGATCCTGGTGCGATGTCTTTTTTTTTTTCAATACATTTTTGGTATCTTCCGACAGTATGGTATCTTCACAGAAAGATGGGGAGTAGAAGGAGAAGAAGGAGGAGGAGGAGTAGAAGGAGGAGGAGGAGTGGAAACACATGTCTTTTTTTTTCAATACATTTTTGGTATCTTCCGACAGTATGGTATCTTCACAGAAGGTATCTTTAATGGTACTTGAGAGATCTTCTCTGAGTCTCTAATGTCCCCATCTTTCTGATCTAACTGTGCTAAAATTCTCGGTGGGAAAGCTTCCTCTTTCTCTTTGTCTGTTATCTCTGTATATTGTACCCACAGGTGCAGGGAGGTCTTTCCTTTGCATCTGTCTGTGCAATTTCCAGAAATCTCCCGGTGTTTTATCTCCTCCAGTCTCATTAGTAAAGTGTTCACATTTCGCTCTTTTGACCACTACTGCACAACGCTTGAATTCCCCCACCTTATCCTTCTTTTCTTTCGAAGCTTTCTCATTTTCCCCTCGTGAGCTTTGGAGTGTCCGCCGCACTTTCTGTAACTGTTAAACTGTCGCTCTCTTGGATTTCCATGCCCGTTTTACCTTGGAGCTCCACTATGGAAGCTGCTAGTGACTGCATGTCCTATGTTTGAGTCGTCCCAGAAGTGTCTTCTTCTTCTTCTTCTTCTTCTTCTTCTTCTTCTTCTTCTTCTACTTTTTCTCCTCCTTCTCCTCCTCCTCCTCCTCCTTCTTTTTCTTCTCATTCTTCTTCTTTTTCTTCTCCTTCTTCTTCTTCTTCTTCTTCTTCTTCTTCTTCTTCTTCTTTTTCTTCTTCTTCTTCTTCTTCTTCTTCTTCTTCTTCTTCTTCTTCTTCTTCTTCTTCTTCTTCTTCTTCTTCTTCTTCTTCTTCTTCTTCTTCTTCTTCTTCTTCTTCTTCTTCTTCTTCTTCTTCTTCGTCAGCTCCTCCTCCTCCCCCTACTCCTCCTCCTCCTTCTTCTCCTTCTACTCCCCCTTCATCTTTTTCTGTAAGTGCCGCTCTCCAAATAATTTTTCAGAACATGTTTGTGTGTGTGTGTGTGTGTGTGTGTGTGTGTGTGTGTGTGTGTGTGTGTGTGTGTGTGTGTGTGTGTGTGTGTGTGTGTGTGTGTGTGTGTGTGTGTGTGTGTGTGTGTGTGTGTGTCTTTAAACATGTAGATATTTTTATTTACACAACATACATATTCCGAACTATGAACATCTGTTTGCTTTTAGCTGAAAGGGGAATTAATATTTGGGTGTTTCCTTTGTGCACTCCCTATCTGTTCATGTCCAGCAGAAATTTAATGATCATGCTATACACAACGCTGTTGCACACATCTAAATCAATGCCAGTCGCAGCCGTTACCATTCCCATCTGGAAACCTGTACATGTGTCATATGCGAACGCTGCGGTATTGCACCAGGTATCTTTGTCCAGTAAATAACCACAGCAGTAGAGGCCAGTATATCGTTGGTCTCTCGGATAGCGATACAGGGGTATCTCCTTATTGAAGGTGAAGTAAGGCGCCTCCTTCCCTCCGCTAGCCTGCGGGACACCCATGGACAAGGTGGAGTACCTGTTTAAAGCCCCCCCCCCCCAACACACCCCCACCCTGATCAGGGTTATGTCCCAAGTCTAAGGGGTATCCTGCGTGCTGAGGAACTGCATGGCTGTGTGGAGCACAGTCGATAACTGAGGTAGTCAAGCTGTTGAAGGGACGGCGCTTGGTTGGTGGACATCTTGTCCCGGGCCCCTTAGCCAGCATGGGGGCTCTATTGGGGTGACCGTGTATGAGCTTTCACATACACTACACTAAATATGGTATTCAACTTCCTTTATAGGAATCATCGCGGGAGATACGGAGTACGTGCTCTGTGCTTGATATCATCTTCAGCGGTCAGTGTAGATGGAGTTGAGACAAGGAAAGAGAATAGAGATAGAAGAAAGCGTAGAAATTAAAGACGGGAATGAGAAGAATAAGTGGTGGAGGTGGGGGGGGGGGGCGAACAGCGTCTAGGACTCAAATATATAAGACTTGGTTATTGGAAATGTCGCAGTGCCAGGGAGAGAGAGAGGGCTTATACTGGAGAGGCTGATTTGTGACATTGATGTCATCATGCTGCCGGGATTGAATGGCGATGATTACCAGTGTCATCATTAGCCACATTAACCCGACTGGACAGGGTAGACATGGGCAGGGTCTGCTAGTGAAGGGAGATTAAAACATAAGGTTCTAAACCTAAGTCAACGGAGTAACAATGCAAGAGAGGTGCAGGGTATAAAATTAGAAATTGGGGGTCTAAGCTGGAACTTAGTTAAATGTATATGCTGCTGTAGATTATTTTGTCACAAAGCAACGACGGAACTAGCTTAATGAGTTGAAGGAGATCCCGGGATCCCAGGCTGTATTCTTCTCATTTGTGGAGACTTTAATGCACGAAACAGAGAGTGGGACATTACTAGGGAAAAATGACTGGGAAATGCCTTTGCAGAAGCGACACTAGTAACAGGGAAAGCTAATAATAAACACACAAAATCAGCTGGGTGCACTAGAAGTAGAAACACGTTTATGGATAACTACTATGACTACATAGCAATCGAACGTAGAACAAATATCACCATTATGTGTTACAAGGCAGTTAAGGAAGTCTTAAACAACCTAATTGAAACGTGTTTACCGCGACACGTGCTTTTAGCTGTCCTTCTCTTCGTGTTGCCAAGCCAAGTGTTTTACTTGTTTACATTTTGTATTTCAGCAATTCTGTATAAACTGCACCCATAGAAGTCGACACTTCTTTTAAGGACAAGACTGGGAACTGAAAACCGAGCTTTGTTATCACATTCGGGTATACCACACCTCAAGAATTCATCCTACATCAGGAAATTTTACACCTCACCTCAACAATACGACCTACAGCAGGAATCCATACCTCACCTCAACAATACACCTCACAAAAGTCACTTTATTCCGCAACTCAGTAATACATCCTGCAACAGTAGACCATGTCTACTAATTTTACTATTGACAACAACGTGTCAGTTAGGGAAAATTATAGTTCATCTTCCCAGAATATTTTCAGAAATTTCCTGATAACTCTTATTACAGTAGATGCAACCATCGCAGTTGTTGGTACACTGGTCAACGTATGGTTTATTGCAGCGTTATTGCTATCGCCGGAAATTCGTGCACGGATCCGCAACAAAATTATCTGCATCATGCTGGCTGTTAACTTAACAGAAGCCGTGATAGTTTGTCCGCTCTCTGTAGCTCGATCAGCTGCGATTCTTCATGGTGTCTACAACAGATATGATTGTTCTCTCCTATCAATTGAAAACACCGTCTACCACATCCAAGACTTTCTCAACAACTGGTACCTAGTAATCCTCTTTTGCATTAACACCGCCCAGGTCATGAACTTTGAACCTAAATTCACCCCGCTGTGGATAAAAATTTTAACTGTTGCTATGTTTACAGCTCCGTGTGTAATTGCTTTATTGTTCGTGCCGCTAACAATGAACAGTTATTATTATAGCAAACATGACGACAGCTGCATAGCAACCACCATCGAATCACTTAAGGTCTACAAATCTGTGGACACGATTGTCCCCCTGATCCTGGCAAGCTTACTTCTACTGGTGACGTCAGTGTTAAAGTACAGATGTTACCCTCAAGGACGTTCGTCTGACTCTCTCCGCGCCCAGCTCACAGACGACGGGTCGCAGATCGATCCCCTGTATAAGTTCGTCGTCATGCTTGCCGTTGCGGGGACGTCTGATTTCTGCTTGACATTGATCTACATGAATCCTGGCCCATTTTTTACCCTTAAATTCCAGACTTGGTAAGGAAAATGTATATTTCATTTTCATGGTGTGTGTGGCGTGTGATGTAGAGTGGTAAGAAAGAATGTCCGTCTGTCACATTTTGGGACAAGGTAGATGGTTTGTTTGTTGTTGTTAATTGCGGAATGTCAGTAACATCATAATATACAACATTATGTACTAGTATATGTCAGAAAGACAGTATTGATACGTTATATCGAAGATGTTTTGCTGAATGGCAGTGAATCTTGTATTGTGATGGAACAAACTAGGAAGAAATTCAAGGCAGCGGGGATCGAATTTCTAATAGAAATGTGCGCAACAGAATACCAGAACACCAAGGACCCATATTTTGTAGAGGGACAAGGACGCCTAAGCTACTTTGCAAAGCACATGATGATGACGATGATGATTTACGAGTATTGGAGAAATATAAGCTGTATAGAATACCGCTAATATTACGTATTGATATGAGAATTTGACGTTAAAAATAGACTATCTTTGAGAGCTGCAGAAAAGTATTATAAAAGAAGTATATAATAACCAAAGAAAAAAAACAGCTTTATACTTGTATGTAACATAGTAGTAAGTTTACATCACTTGTTGGAAAGCTGTTAATTTAAAAATATAAATAGCATGGATACAAGTTGCATCATTATCATTATCACCTGGCAAGTGCTTTACAGAACGCCGCTCTCATCATGGCGAGCCGAAAAGTTTCTCGGTCTCAGGCCACCTTTTCCACCCTCATGCCCAAAGTATCTGCAATGTACTGTGTCTCTCTTCGTCCTAGTCGACCGTTGCTTCTTCTTCCATGTCTTCTTCCAACAGAAAGCGGGTAGTACCGTCAACTGGAATACGGTAGCTCAGTCATGACTGACAAAGACCTGACTTCCCGTTTAATATGGCCAAAGAATTTTAGTTACATACACAGTGTGAAATAGAAAATGTATAACACAACACATTCTTCTACTGAGAAGTTGGGTAGCACTGTATACATATTATCATCATCCAGTGCCTTGCCGACGTCATGGATCAATTCGTGCGTTGGCTCCCTTCAGTGCCATGACACAAGACTATCAGCACTTACTGTGCTTTTCTAACTCATAATTATGGGTGATTACACGATAAAATCCTTGATAAACGCACTGCACAAAATGTAAAATGGCGACGTTAACGCAAAACTGTTATCAACAACTGAGTAAGGAGACATTCCACGGCTGTAACGCTACGCGGCATTACGTAGTTCCTCTGCAAGCTAGCAAGTTCCTCCGCAAGGGCGCGGCATAGCAACACAGGTGACGACATTATGGCAGAACATAGCGACGTAAAGTGAAGTTATGTCCCATTGTGACAACGACGTAAACCAAAGCGACACATAGCGGGGGCCTTCCTGTATACAACAATAAGAAAGAAACAAGCAGCATTCTTTGGCTATCTGATGAAAAGAGAGGAATTGTAGAACATTGTAATAGCTGGAAAGATCGAGAGGACGACAGACAGACAGACAGACAGACAGACAGACAGGCAGGCAGGCAGACAGACAGACAGACAGACAGACAGACAGACAGACAGACAGACAGACCAAGAGAAATGACGCTGGGTGGATTGAGACGGTTATGTTATAACGTATACCTATATCTTTTTTCTTTATGTATAACATATTTTTTTCCATTTTACCATTTCCCAACAGATGTTTCCATTTTTATGAGGATGCTCACGATAATCGTCAATGTATGGGTGTGTAAAGTGTGGGAGTTTGTTCATAATACTTTCAGTGATTATGTGAGTCAGCGTGTATGTGTCTAGATGTGTGAGTGTGTATGTGTGTCTAGATTTGTGAGTGTGTGGGTGTGTGTGTGGGTGGGTGTGGGTGGGTGTGTGTATGCATGTGTGTATGTGTGTGATAGTATGTGTATGTATGTGTGCATGTGTGTATGTATGTATGCGTGTGTATTGTGTACGTGTGTACACAAAGATGTGTCCTGGCACCCAAACTGTTCAGCCTCATGTTTTCTGCCATGCTGACGAATGCCTTCGAGAACAACGACATTGGAATAGACATCAACTACCGCATGGATGGAAAGTTATTCAATCTCAGAAGGCTGAATGCTAAAACCAAAACTAACAGCGACACCGTCAGAGAGCTCCTGTTTGCTGATGATTGTGCTCTATATGCCAACTCAGAGACAGACATGCAACACAATGTCTCAACTTTCTCATGTGCCTATGCCAACTTTGGGCTCAATATCAACTTGGAGAAGACTGTAGTTATGTACCAGCCAGCTCCAGGGAATAATCACACTGTGCCGAATATCAAGGTGAACAGTCATAGACTAAGTGTTGTGGACAAATTCACCTATCTTGGCAGCACTGTGTCACGACGAAGTGAATGCAAGAATCTCCAAGGCCCGCGCGGCCTTTAGCAGACTGTACAAGAATGTATGGGACAGAAATGAAATAAGCCTGCAAACAAAGCTGAAAGTCTAAAAAGCAGTTGTACTATCCACACTGCTATATGTTTGTGAAACATGGACTGTTTATCAGCGACACGCTAGAAATTAAACCACTTCTACACAGTCTGCCTTAGGAAGCTATTGAAGATTAAATGGCAAGACAAGATCCCAGACACTGAAGTTCTAGAAAGAGCATCCATGCCCAGTATCCATACTCTACTAATGAAGAATCAGATTCGTTCAGCTGGTCACTTAACTGGCATTCCAGATGACAGGCTCCCTAAATGAATTTTTTACGGTGAACTGTGTTGTGGTAAACGCTCCCAAGGCGGCCAGAGGAAACGCTTTAAAGACATTCTGAAAACCCCACTGAAAGCTTTTGGAATTCATCTTGACACTTGGGAGACTGCTGCCAAAGACCGAAATTCGTGACGTACATCATTACGCAAGGGTGCAGTCACTTGTGAAGCAACCAAGACTGTGAAGAAAAGGCTGGAAAGAAAAACCACTGCAGGAAATCCTATTCCTGAAACGTCAAACATTCTTTGTCCACATTGTCAAAGAACATTTCGAGCCAAAATAGGCCTTATCAGCCATCTTAGAATTCACGGTTCCATACTTTCAACCCCACTGGATGAAATGAATGGTCATCATCATTCTTAATGGAGAAACATCACACTACGGGTGTGTATATGTGTAAGCGTGTGTGTACGTATGTGTATGTATGTGTGTACGTGTGTGTATGTATGTGTGTACGTGTGTGTATGTATGTGTGTATTTGTGTGTGTATGTGTATGTGTGTATGTGTGTATATGTGTATATGTGTATATGTGTGTATATGTGTATATGTGTGTATATGTGTATATGTGTATATGTGGGTGTATGTGTGTATATGTATGTGTGTGTATGTGTGTGTGTATGTGTGTGTATGTGTATGTGTGTGTGTGTGTGCGTGTGTGGCTGTCTGGCTGTCTGGCTGTCTGTGTCTATGTCTGTCTGTCTGTCTGTCTGTAGGTAGGTAGGTAGGTAGGTAGGTAGGTAGGTAGGTAGGTAGGTAGGTAGGTAGGTAGGTATGTGTGTCTGTATGTGTGTGTATAGCAAACTCTTTTACCGCCACGAAGCGTATTGGTAGTGGGTATGTGGTGCTAACACCGTTTATAATCCAGTCGGCACCGATCAGTGATGTGTTTATAATCCAATCGGCACCGATCAGTGATATGTTTATAATCCAGTCGGCACCGATCAGTGATATGTTTATAATCCAGTCGGCACCGATCAGTGATGTGTTTATAATCCAGTCGGCACCGGTCAGTGATGTGGTCAATATCTGGCCAGTAGAAAATGTGCTGGTACTGTACTTATGTTATTGCGGGTAGACCTCGGAGTCGGATCTGTGGAATAAATCCCTGCGGTGAAGGAGGTTCTAACATATGACCACCAGATGGGCTGGCAAGCATGCTAGAGACTGCGTTACATCAGCTCCCATGTGTGTGTATGTTTGTGTGTATGTTTGTGTGTGTTGTTACACTTCATTTTCCACACTTTATCCCCACTTGAGACATTGACGTTCAGCCAACTCAACTCCGAGCCGTCGTATCTTTAGCTATCATCACACGCAGCTCCGTCCGTGAATAAGAAGTCTTCAGTGTGTCACACATGTTGCTGTTTCATGTCTAAAACCAACTTCTCCGTCTCTCTCATTGTCTCTATGTCTGTGTCTTCTTCTTTTGTCCTTTACACCCACCCCGGCCCTGACTTTTACATACGCCCTCCTTTCTTTGACTATCCTATGCATCTCCGTCCATGTCCACCCAATATTATTCATTTCTATTCCTACTTGTGATTACACTGACACGATATTAATGCTTCCACGTTATCTTATTTTTCCAGGATCGACATATACATTGCCTCCGGAGCTCTGGCCTACCTACGAACCATCTTCATGCCCGCCGCATTTCTGCTCTTTGGGGATATCAGAGAACGAATCAAAACCTGGAGACCCTGGCACCTATCAGCTCTTCGTGAAGATTTGGTTGTCAAATATGAGAAAAATACTTTCTAATTGTCAAATATATCACTCGTTGGGAAACCCCTTGTAGTCATTAAAAAAAAAAAAAAACACCACACATTTACATTTACTATTTTATTGACGCTCACAGAAGTAAAGATCAAAATTCCCAGCGCCTTCTTGATGAAACACGCATTGTGCAATAAAGGACGGCAGGGTGAATTAGTGTAGTTGATAGGGGGATACACTGATACTATTATGAACGCGGTCGAACGAGAGTTCGATGTCTGCGCTCGATCTGCTAAAAGAGGAAAAGACTGGTCACCTATTCCTTCGTGCACTCAGATAAACAAAATGCGATGTCATTGTCACATCACAGTCACATATCAGATTCCAGCATCGATGCATGTTTTTTCCTCCAGTAAGGGACAGCTAGACGCCTAAACATATAGCATCATTAGGCAGGTCTGTCATCCACCTCAACTCACACTTATAGAATATGGTCATAATTGGGACCCAGACATTCAGGGCCGTGCGGCGAAGTGCACTTGCTAAATTGAGAAAAACGCTGTCGGTATTTGGATCGTATCCCTGTATGCCTATAGCTTTCAGTTTGTTTATCGTATACTGTGGCTTTCACTTTTATCCTTTACTTCTATGAGCAACGGTCAGTAATTGTGAATGTATTTTTCATGATTGTCAAATTATATTCATTTCACAAATGTGATACACACAAACAATTTCGGCACATTTTCCTATAAAAAATGACACTATAAATTGCATTACCTTCGTTATTGTAAGTTGGCCATAGAATAACTATTATTGTATTCTATGACAGAATCACTAATGCAGAGCTTATCGAGAGAAATACAGGAATTAAGAGCAAACAGAAGCAGGTCTTGTAGCGGGAAACAGCTGTGGTATATGAATTGTTAGGAACATCACATTTTGAGGTCTTAGTGCGCAGAGGGATGAATGACTAGTATTCCCCTCCCATAGCGAACATCGAGAACTTACATCGAACTCTTGTTTGACAGCGCTTGTGTCATTGTCAAAGTAACATTCTAACCATTACAACAACGCGTCCGCTCCAGTGAATCAAGACACGAGAAAAAGACGTTGCTGTTGGATATGACACACGCTGAGAGACCGTGATAATAGTACAACTAGAAATGTCTTTCTCTGGAACCCACAGATCAAACTAGAAAGAGATCTAAACACACAGAGAAGAAAATCAGAGACACGGATGATTAAATTGGGCAGAACATGAAGGGAGCGGCAGGAGATAGAAGCAGGTTCGACAGCTTGACATGAATTGGTTGTTGTTTTATGCTTCATCGGGGAATCTAAACAAACAGAGAAGAAAATCAGAGAGGCAGATGATTAAAGTGGGTTGAACGACTTTATGCCAACTATAACTTTAGTCGCTCCTGTTACAGTGGTAATTTCTTTGCGTGAATATACTTCAAACTGAAAGCAATAAACTTTGGGTATAAAGATGAAATGTGACAACAGCTTTGGACAGGAAGAATTACAGCAACGAATATGCTTTCACCGATGCTCACCGATGCTCTTTGAAATAGCTATCGATTGGGTCATGCGCAAATGCACAAGCAATACATATAGGGGTATCCATTGGATTGACAAAATTCTAGAAGACCTGGACTTTGCCGACGACATAGTGCTTTTGAGTTCAACACACCCAGATGCCCAAGAGATAATAAACCATCTCTAAAATGTTTCAGGACAAATTGGTCTCCAAATTAACACCACAAAAACAAAAACTATTGATCTTACCAACAGTTCAGACGACACCAAATTAAGCAACCATGTTCTTGAAAATGTCAACAGCTTCACATACCTAGGAAGCAAAATGACATCTACAGGGGACTCAACACCAGAAATATTATCTAGAATCTCACTGGTATCTGGTGCCTTCAATAAACTGTCAAACATCTGGAAGTCAAAGTAACTCAGCCAACATACGAAACTTATAATCTTCAATTCTTGTGTGATTCCAGTGCTAACGTATGGATGTGAGAGTTGGAAATCAACGGTAGCTTTAGATTAAAAAATTAGACAATTTTGAGAACAAATATCTTAGAAGAATTCTAAACATCCAGTGGACAGATTTCAAAACCAATGCGCAAATAAGACAAGAGACTAAGCAAGATATTGTATCCAATTTTATAAGAAAACGCCGTTGGAACTACATCGGCCATGTACTCAGAATGAACAAGACAAGACTCCCCTACCAAGCCCTCATATGGTCACCAGTAGGGAAAAGAAAACGGGGAAGACCAAGAGAGACCCTGCGTAGAACCATCATCAGAGAAGGCTCATTCAACGGCCAAGTGAACATCCAAGATCTACAACAGGTAGCAGCGAACCGCCAGACATGGAGAACCATGACTTCTGCCCTATGCGACGACTTAGGCTTAAGAGAAAAGACTAACTAACTAACTAAATATGCTTTAAATGTTGTTGTGCTGACAGTGAACACACATGGAAACAAAATATGACTCAGAAGCTCAACAAATAAAATACTTATGGTGTTAGTTTATTTTAAATTCATTGATATTTTTGGATTACTTATTTGTGGATTGCGACATTCCTGATTTATGTTGGATAAGTATCCTTTTCATTGTTTATTTGTAGACAAAATTCTAGGTGGAAAGTTTAGTTTTTATCTGTATGCACACTTTTTTTCTGTGGAGATTCCTAGTAATATCTTACGTTCATATGTTTAACTGTGCTGTAAATACGAAAATTGTATTTGATCTACACTAGTATTATGCTGCAAATATCATTATTGTATTTGATCTAGCCAGTATTATGTTACATATATCAGTCGTGGCGTGCTGATGAGCGTAATCTAGCCTAGGAATCAACATACAGCTGAAAGATGCTGGTGTTGACCGCAATATCCTGAAACAGGATGGAAACGCGGATAAATAAAAAAAAATATCAGTATTGTTATTGATCTATTATCGTTTTAAGTAGCCATCCTTCTTCAATATTCAGATCTTGTCGTATGGATGCATTTGTTTTCTGTATCCAAGATATTCTTAGAACCCGTCTAAAACATTTACATTCCAAGGCATTTATGCGCTGTTCAGCTTGTTTGGTAAGTGTCCAGGTCTCACAGGCGTATGTTGCAATGGTAAAGATGCATGCTCTTAAAAATTTAATATTTGTAGGTCTATCTGTCTCACGCCACAATTTATTCAGCTGTTTTAGTTTTTGAAGAGCAATAGATATTCATCTTTTAATTTCTTTCACTGTGTCACCAAAGTATAGGTCAGTACATCATAATTTCGCGTTGTTGTTTATTAATGTGGGTAATTATGTTTTCTGCACAACCCTCGTTGTCTAGTGCATCGTATCGATTCACACACAATCTACTTTCCCTGCTATAGTAGAATGTTGTCTCTTATCTTGTTCAATCTGGCGATCTGTACTGCAACACTATTTTACCGCTGCTCTCTTCTCATGACATGACCAATAAATGTTGACTGTTTCCTTCTTATGTGTTAGTTCATCAATATGATTGGTTGGATTTAGTATGTATATTTTTTCTAAGAGATAAAGTAACCACTCTCATGCCAAACCCACTTGGTGGCCTTTCACATGCATGGTCAATTATAATGTTACTTTTCTTTGCTTCTCTTATGGACCTCCCAGTAACACACGTGCCTTTATAATTAGACTGAATAAACTGTTCTCACAAAGTTTAATATGTGTATATCATATGTCTCAATCGCTCATGTGGTACCGGCGCCAAAAGAGAAAAGTAAAAATCAGTAACACTGTGGGGCGCAGAGGTGTTTCCAAGGCACCAGGACTAGGTTCTATACTGGCCAGCAGGTCCCTTCGGGGTCCTGGCTATCGTAGGAGGATCTCTGATTCTTCCGAAGTCGGAGAATATCTGCCTGCACGGCGAGGAACCAACAGTCTGCTCACCAAAAAGCCAGACATGGGACAACGGATACTCGCGCAAACCTCAGGTCCTGTATGACATCACACTGATGTTGGACAACGGGATGTCTTCATCCGACATACAGGACATCACGCTGGAGTTCACAGCCAGTGAACGCAAGCAAACAGTAACACTGTAATCTCCTGTGCAGATCGTAAAATGCGACTACAGATGGTTATTGCGAGGCTGACTACTTCATACAATAGTCACATTCAGTCAACATCCAGCCAGCCATGGACTGGCCTACATAGGTCTCAGCATGCTTGCCTTATGGACCAGTGGTCCATTTTGAGTCTTGGCAGCCAAAGAATACCATGGACAGACAGAAACACCAATGACCAAGTACTACAGGAGACAAATGAAAATCGTAAATTGATTAGAGAAATTAGACGTAGACAGTCAAAATGTTTTGGACATGTTATGAGAAGAAATGGATTGGAGAACTTAGTGACAACTGGCAAGATCGAAGGGAACATACCAAGAGGAAGACCGAGAGGAAAATACCTGGATGGCTAGGTCACATGGCACGGACGAGACAGGAACACTGAGCCGATCCACGACGCTGGTGATCGAGTGAAATGGCGAGTCATAATCGCTCACCCTTTCCGGCATGGCACATGATTGATTGAGTAACAGCAGAAAGAAAGAGGAGGAGGAGGAGGAGGAGGAGGAGGAGGGGGAGGAGGAGGAGGAGGAGACAGTTCTCAATAATTTCGCTTTTCGTTTCTTAATTTCTGAAAGGGATAGTTATTTAACCCTCACCTGTCCTTTATCAGATTTAAAACAAACGACATACAAATTATAAACACACAAATATTATACATTACAAATAAATACTCGTAGAGCAAATAAAAGCAATACTTACGAGAACCAACAATTGCTGCATGAAATAATTTATTCACTTAATTGGTCAGGAAACATAGAAATAAAACATCCAAATGTAGGAACACAGATTAACGTTTACAGGCGTTCGATGTCCTTCTTGCAGAAACCAATATTTTTCAAGTTATTCAGTAAAACGACAGCTGAAACTCTCTTGTCCGGATCAGTTTGTAATGTAGACACAAGGCACATCAGATAAGGGTGAGGAACCAGCGACATGACATGGTCATCTTCCAGAAACTTGTATTCGTGTTCGTATGGCCGATCTCTGAATGTCACCATGCACAAGAGCACCGCACCCAGCGAGTACATGTCTAGCTTGTAAGGATCCACGAATGCACTGGTTCTTTTTCTGGTGCAGAGAATCCAATAGTACCACCCACATTTTTCGAAGAAATCATGGTACCGCCTGGAGAAAGTTCCACAGATAATCCAAAGTCTCCAAGAATAGCGTTGTTTTTAGCGTTGATAAAAATATTGTCAGGTTTGATATCGTTGTGAACTATTCCCTTTTCACTGTTGAGATATCGTACAGCACAGGCCATCTGGATAAAGTACTTGGCTAGCAATTCTCCGTTCAAGCTAGTCAGGTTGGAGGTCAATGTTCTATTAGCGCAATAGTCAGTACAGATGACCAAATAGCCAGGACAACGGGCTAAAGTCTCATATTGCATGATATGTGGATGAGACAGTCGGTGCATTGCCATGACCTCTTTGGTAAACAATCTGATGTTTTCAATGCCTCCATCAGGAGTCAGTAATGACATTATTTTCACAGCCTTCTTGAAAGACGGATCAGCCATTTAAGTGGCTAGGACAACTTCTCCCCTCATCCCACAACCCAGAACTGGACCACGATAAATCTTGTAAAATTTGAAGAAATCATCTGGCAGATCGTGCACAGGAGGATATTCTGTAGACACTTCAATTTGTAAACACAATCACAAAACACTACACTTGAGGAAATTATCCAGATAAGAAAATGCACTGGTGGCGATATATCCACGATTTTCAGTATAAACTCCGTGAAACAATTGCCAGTTAAATTATCCAAATAAGAAAATGCTTTGGGGACGATATATCCACAGTATTCAGTATAAACACCGTCAAACAACAGCCAGTTAAATTATCCAATTTAGAAAATGATTTGGTGACGATATATCCACGATATTCAGTATAAACTCCGTGAAACAACTGCCAGTTAAATTATCCAAATAAGAAAATGCACTGGTGACGATATATCCACGATATTCAGTATAAACTCCGTGAAACAACTGCCAGTTAAATTATCCAAATAAGAAAATGCACTGGTGTCGATATATCCACGATATTCAGTATAAACTCCGTGAAACAACTGCCAGTTAAATTATCCACATAAGAAAATGCACTGCTGACGATATATCCACGATATTCCTTATAAACTCCGTGAAACAACTACGAGTGAAATTAGCCAGAAACGTGTAAACCTCTCTTATATATCGTTGGTAGCCAACAGGGTGGGTGTAGCACCATCAAAGGGCGTTCTATGCCACTCCTTTTCCTAGAGGCCGAGCCACATGATCTAACTAATGCCCATTTGGATGGACCTTTGGAGATATTCAAGGTGTCAACACGGTCGTCTCAAAGTATCAATTACATTTTCTGTATTTGTACGTCTTACTTCTGTTTGCATTCGTTCAGTTGTTTTCCATCTGCCAACCGCACCTTTCATATTCGCTGTTGTTCATTGTGTATGTAAGTCACCTTCTCACAATACGAAGGAATGCAAATCGAAGGCTAAGAACCCTCACTTCGCGGCATGTCAAGTGACTTCAAAGCAGGTGGACACTGACAATGCCAAGGTCGACAAGGAAGCTCGCCACCAGGAGAGCTCAATAAAGTCCGGCACTAGAAAATCTAGGACAGGGAAATGGTGCAAATACTGCAGGTCGAATACACACAATGCTATTGACTGCAGGGGAAAGTCAGGAGACACTCAATTCGTCGTGTGCCCCGGAAAACCTAAGGTGGAGCCCACCGAACAGGTCGAGGCCGAAGGAGAGAAAACCACCTGTAGTGGAATTGGTAGAAGTTAACGGTCGTCAAGTGGAGTGTGTATACGACACAGGACTGGACGGGGAGGCCGTGATTTCTGCGGATCTGGTACATCCAGAACAATTCACAGGTGAAACCATGGAGATACAGCCTGCACAGAAGAGTGCTGTAGCCATGGATACAGCCTGCACAGAAGAGTGCTGTAGCCATGAAATTGCCCATTGCCAGAGTGGAGATTCGGTCAAGATATGTCACCGGCATCATCAAAGCCGCTGTGTTGACCGATCCCATTTTTCCTGTAATCCTCGGTTGCCGGTATGTCTTTCTGGGAATGCCCAGGGAGCCAATCCATATGGGAGCAATACAGACTCGCTCTCAGACGAGAACGGATGAGGCAGAAACAAATGTGACTAACCCACTGCCAGGGGAGTTGCGAACTGCCCAGAGTGAGGATGCTACTCTACGTCCTTGCTACAAAAAGCTGCAGAAAAGTGCTGATCCACCCAAACGGGGGCAGTACTATATGAAGAATAGGATACTCTACAGGAGAGCCGGAAGGGGAGACAACCTACATGGTTAGTTGGTGGTCCCAAAGGCCAATCGTTTCCAGATTCTTCATATGGGGCATACCATCTCATTCAGTGGGCATATGGGCTTTACTATTTTAGTTTACCATATACCCAGTATACCTCAAGGCCTGTACAAGTCACCCTTACTATTTTAGTTTACCATATACCAAGTATACCCCAAGGCCTGTACAAGTGATCTTTACTATTTAAGTTTACCATATACAGTATACCTCAAGGCGTCTTCAAGTGTTCTTTACTATTTTAGTTTACCATATACCCAGTATACCTCAAGGCCTGTACAAGTGTTCTTTACTATTTTAGTTTACCATATACCAAGTGCCGGCTTTCTGGCCTAGAGGTTAGCGACTTTTCTTCGTAATCTCGTATACTCTCGTAAGTAACGTGACGACGGTGAGAATCAGCAGTGGTTCGAATCACGTCGGTAACTTACAGGGTATGTGAGCCGGCCGCTCAGAAAGCAATGGCAAACTACTGAGCGTAATCTTGCCACGAAATCAACAATCAACTGACAGATGCTGTTGTTGACAGGGATGTCCTGTAAAGGATATGCAAAACATTTTTTTTATATACACAGTTGCCGGCTCCCTGGTCTAGAGGTTACACGGCTTTCTCCGTAATCTCGTATAATCTCGTAAGTAACGTGAGGTTGCGCGAGAATTGGAAGCGGTTCTCTCCGCGTCGGTAACTCACGGGGTATGTGAGCCTGTCACTCAGAAAGTAATGGCAAACTACTGAGCGTAATCTTGCCAAGAAATCAACAATCAGCTGAAAGATGCTGATGTTGACAGCGATGTCCCGTAAAGGGTATGCGGGGAAAAAAATTATATATATATATATATATATATATATATATATATATATATATATATATATATATATATATATATATACCCAGTAGACCTTAAGGCGTGTACAAGTGGCCTTTTACATTATTTCCTGCTTGTGTAGTGAACAAACTGAGATATTCTATAGCAGCAGGGATTCTAGAAACCTGGAAAAAGAACGCAAACTCAAATTTGCCCAAAGCTTAGCTGTCCGCAAGAACCAGAAAATAATCTCTACAGCAGCCTGATCCGAAAGCCAGAGAAAAGGCGACATAGGGGAAATAATCAAGATATTTGGCAGCTGGTGCAGTCCTAACTAGATAGCGTCGCCTTCTGAACCGCTAGAGAAAGGGGCGCGGGTAAGCGATTGTATATGGTATTATAGGCCACGCAACCAGTAATGTAATGATTATGGTACAGTATATACTCGCCATCAGGCGTATGCACACCGAATTCTGAGGTACTTGTAAATTACGTCCATGAGTCACGGACGAGAAGTCAACATTTTAGTCCAACTGACCGATGTCGGTGTTGAACCCACTATCTCAGCACCAGTAGATTGGAGTCATGCTCATCTCACTTGTTAGCATATACATAAACACACACACACATATATATATATATGCGTGTGTATGTGCGCACACACACACATACACGCATACACACACACATACATACACACACATACACACATACACACACACACATACACACACATACACACACACACACACACACACACACACACACACACACGCACACACACAATAGCCAGCAACCTCAAGCTGTGTCTGCAATATTTAGTAGTGGTGGTGGCATTCCTGAGCTCGTGTACACTGGAGTTTATACAGTGTCCGAGAGTTGAGCTCACCTAGTTGCATATCATTTAACGGACGTTGCAGTCAACTGCAGCACGTTTTTTTTTTTTTTTTTTTTTTTTGTATTTGCTGTTTGTGATTCCTGGGCAAGTTTACGTTCAATAGCTTGCAACTGCTTTTCTTAACGACCGGCACTCCTGCCATTGTATGAAAATAAAGCAAGTCTGTCCGATTCCAAATCGCCCGCAGCTGTGTTTCGAACGCGATATGCGGGATTTCTAATTGTTTTCGTAGCCCTTCGCTGACCAATGTACCTGAGTACAATATTTTTGCCTTATTACACCACCCGGCAGACAGACAGGTGTAATAGCCACTGCCATGTCACGGCTTCCCCGTGTTATATACTTGAATAAAACTGTCATTTACTGCCTGCAGTACCTTACGGTGTAGGAAGGGAGGGGGGGGGGGTGTCTTGAGCCTGAGGCATTAAGGCCGCCTGGATAGTGCAGTCGACGCGAACTGTGGAGGTTAGGGTTTTCTTTTTGCCCCGGACAGACAAACTCCACACCTTACCGAGGATTCGAACCCGGATCTCCCAAAGGAGAGCCCGCCATTCTAGCCACTCGGCCAGCCGCTCCACCCTTGAATACATCACCAAAACACGAGAAGTAGACGGTAAGCTTTACTACAGCACGAACACAAATAACAACACAGACGTTGCAGCTAAAGCCTTCATCAACACACAAGCAGCAAACACAAGCAGCAAACACACACCGATACATCAATTATCATTATCAAGTACCCAGCCGGCTGGCGTAGGCTTTTGTGGCTCTTCACAGATCTCGGTCTTTGGTTTTCTGGATTAACTCTGCTGATGGTAACCCTCCATGCCACCGCCTCAATCCATCCAGCATCATTTCTCTTGGTCTGCCTCTGCCTCTCTTCCCCTCGATCTTTCCAGTTGTCACGATGTTCTCCATTGCCTCTCTTCTCATTACATGACCGAAGAAAGTTGTTTGTTTCTTTCTTATTGTTGTATACAATGTTCTAGTTTCATTAGCCGGCTTCAGGATGTCGTTGTTAGTTACTCTGGCAGTCCAAGAAATTCGCAACATTCATCTCAGGGACAACATCTCTGTTGCTTCTAATGTCTTCTTAATTTGTTCATTTACATTCCAAGATTCACTGCCATACAGAAAAACTGGTTCTACATAGTATTTCGGCACTTTTTTTCTTACATTCATTGATAGTGACTTATTGCATAAGATACTCTTAATTTTCTGAAATGCGGCTTTTGCTTGCCCTATTCTGTTCTTAATCTCTGTTGCACATCTTCCATCTGATGTTATAAATGCCCCTACTTATTTAAAATTATCCAACTGGTTAAGAATATTTCTTTCTATTTCTATGTCACATTTTGGTGTCACCATTTTCTTTGATATCACCCATTGTTACTGTTTTCTTGATACTCAAGGAGATTCCTTTCCATGCACTCTCTGTTACTACAGTGTCCAGCAAATGTTGTAGGTCTGTTGATTTATCTGCCACCAATACTGTGTCATCTGCATAGCGTATGTTATTTATATTATAACCTCCAACTAATATTCCTGGCATCACTTTGATCTCTCTCATTATTACTTCGCTATATAAGGAGAAGAGATCGGGGACAAGACACACCCCTGAAGTACTCCTAGCTTTATCTGTTCGTAACTACCCACTTTATTTCCCATTTTAATTTGCTGCTACTTGGTTCCAGTGAATATTCTTTATTAATCTTAAATCTTTCCCATCAATGTTGATATCTTCCAACATTTTAAACATTTCATCATGTTTTACTTTATCAAATGCCTTAGTATAATCTATGAAGCACAAATATATGTATCTCTGTTTCTCTATTGACCTTTCTATTAGTGTCCGTAATGAATAAATTGCATTGTTTGTGCCCTTTCCCTCCACAAATCACTACTGTTGTTCACTAATTTCCATTTTTATTTTCTTTCTGGTTCTTTTCATTATGATTCTGAGTAGAAGCTTAGTGATATGGTTTATGAGGTTAATTGTACGAAAATCTTCACAATCAATTGCTACTGGTCTTGTTGATATAGCTATAAATACAGATTTCAGCATATCACTGGGTAAATATCCACTGCTGTAAATATCATTCAAGGTTTTGGTTAATATGACTACTCCAAATTCTCCCAATACTTCTAATTCTTCTATTGTGATTTCATCTGGCCAGCTGTTTTTCCTTTCTTAATATGTTTAATCGCGTCAGCGATTTCTTCTTTTAGAATAGGTGGACCTTTTAAGTTACTTTCTTCTGTTAATTCTTCCCTTTCTCCATCATATAATTCTCTTATATACTCATTCCACCTCTTAATTATAGCACCTTCCTCCAATAATACCTTTCCTGTTTTTGATTTCAAACACCCTGTATTTATTCTTATTTTTCTTCCCGTGAGCTCACTGATTTGTCTGTGCATATTTTTTGCATCTTTAACGGCATTTAATTCAATTTTTTTGCAACCAACTTTCTTTTCCCTTCCCATTTTTATCTTTTATGCCTTTATTTATCTTAGCGTATACTCGTTTGTCATTTTTACTCTGTTTTCTTTTGTCCATCAGCATTAAGATTTCTTCATTCATCCATTTTTCTTAGCTATTTGGCTTCTCTCCGGTAATATTTCTTTGCTAGTTTGATGGATGGAGTCCCTTAACATTTCCCATTGTTCATTTATACTCTGTATTTTAGTTATTGCATTGTACCTATTTTGCACAGTCACTCTGTACTGTTCTTGAATTTCTTTATCTACTTTCAGAACCTCTTTATTAAGTCTCATGTTCCTAACCATTTTTTCCCTCTCTTTAATCTTACTTTTCTTTGTCCACAAGTGGTGCATGATCGCTATTACAGTCAGCGCCAGGCATTGTCCTTACATTAATAAAAGCATTTCTAAATCTTTTATTAATTAGTATGTAGTCAATTTGGTTGCATATTTTCTTATCATGGCTTTTCCCTGTGTATAGTCGTCTTTTATGGTGTTTAAACCATGTGTTTCCAATTATCATATCATTGATATTTGCCCATTTTATTAGCTTTACCCTCTTTCATTTCTTGTACCTAAACCATAATTCTCCACTACATCCTCCATTTTTCTCTTTCCTACTTTTGCATTAAAATATCTCAGAATTATTTTTATTTCTTGTGATCCAATTTGAGCCATCGCCATTTCTATTTCGTCGTAAAAGTGTTGTATTTCTTCATCACTACTGCTTGTTGTTGGTGCATATTCATTCATTCATTCAGTAGCATGTCCTTTGCAGAACCTCGCTCCCATAACAATCTTCCGGAAAACCTCTCGATCATAAGCAATATGCCCCGCGTTCGATACACCCATCTGGAGATCATCCGCCAGATCCTGCACCCATCTTCTCTTTGGTCTTCCTCTTCCTCTCTCCCCAGGCATATACCTCTCCATTATTGTTCTCTCCAAACTTTCATGACGTTTCAAGTGACCAAAATATTTCAATTTTCTTTGCTTTATCGTCTTTAATAGCCAACCTTCTTCAATATTCAGCTCTTGAAGTATGGATGCATTTGTTCTTTTCTTTACCCAAGATATTCTTAGAACTCGTCTATAACATTTATATTCAAAGGCATTTATGCAAGAGGGTAGGGGTAATGATGACATCGAATCGAAGATAAAAATATTATTAACATGTTAATGTAAGTAATCGTTTATTATTATTGATCTCAGTTATGAATCAGTTTATGGGTTTAATGCCCTTCCTTCTCTTTGGTTAAGTGTTCAATATCAGTTGTGTATTTGGTCACTTTCAGCTTCACACTAGCGTCTGCGTGCACAGGTCTCATGAAACGTCTCTGTAGTGCCATTGAAAACCATTCCCTGCCACGCTTGGCTTGGGGTAGGTTGCCGACGCCTGATATAGGAGTTAACTCTGCTACTGTCCTGCCTGAAGTAGCGGTCAAGTATATCATATGGTATAAACATACACATATGCCGTAGATTGCCGACGCCTGATATAGGAGTTAACTCTGCTACTGTCCTGCCTGAAGTAGCGGTCAAGTATATCATATGGTATAAACATACACATATGCCGTAGATTGCCGACGCCTGATATAGGAGTTAACTCTGCTACTGTCCTGCCTGAAATAGCGGTCAAGTATATCATATGGTATAAACATACACATATGCCGTAGATTGCCGACGCCTGATATAGGAGTTAACTCTGCTACTTTCCTGTCTGAAGTAGCGGTCAAGTATATCTTATGCTATAAACATACATGCGTGCCGTAGGTTGCCGACGCCTGATATAGGAGTTAACTCTGCTACTTTCCTGTCTGAAGTAGCGGTCAAGTATATCATATGGTATAAACATACATGCGTGCCGTAGGTTGCCGACGCCTGATATAGGAGTTAAAACTGCTACTTTCCTGTCTGAAGTAGCGGTCAAGTATATCTTATGCTATAAACAATAATGCGTGCCATAGATTGCCGACGCCTGATACAGGAGCTACCCAAAGCCAAGCGTGGCACGGGAATGATTTTCAATGGCACTACAGAGAAGTTTCTTGAGACCTGTGCATGCAGACACGCTAGTGTGAAGCTGAAAGTAATCAAATACACTACTTACATTAACATGTTAATAACATGTTTATCTTCGATTCGATGTCACCATTACCCCTACCCTATTCAACCTCAAAGAGAAGTTATAGTAGGATCCATCACCGGCTCAGAATGATAGTCCTGTGACTAGTCAGCCACCCACGCAGCTTCCCAAGGATTTACCCCCACAGTCTTATTAATCCGAAGGTGATTGTAGACCATATGGTATAATGGACTACTTTTAATCATGTTCATCTTTGATTCTAAAGAAGTATGTTGTTCTTGAAACTCTTCGACATGCTGTCTTAACAAAAATATATACATATAGTAATTTTAAAATACAATTTCAAAATATGTTCAAAGTTTAGATTTTGCAAAACACAATATTTGCACTTTTACATGTTTATATTAAAGTAACTGGATAATCTACAAACAATAAACGTTATTTAATATATCGGAAACACATTATTACACAATCACATTAATATGTTTCAGTGATTGTTGTATATACAAATATGGTAGACTTAGATTGGCAGACTAGGTGACTATGCTACACAGAGATTGTCGACATATGTCCTATATGATATAAACTTGACAGTTATTTCGGACTGGGGACTTTGCAGAGTTAGTTCCGGGGTGTCGATAAACATAGGCCCAGTGAGAATATTACTTGCGTGTGTCTCATGGAGTAAAATGAAACAAACAATGCGGTAACAGTTTTCCGTATGGGTATAAACGCTGGAAATCTCGACCTCGAATCCTCGTGTTCTTTTATGAACGCTTGGATAAATCGACATCTAATGTTGGTCTCCCATTATGAATACTGGAAACATAGACCATTTAGAACATTAAGCTTGTCTCCCATTAGGGACGTTTCGAAATATTCGCTTCATATACTGACTGGCCTCCCGTCATAAAGGCTTGGAAATCACTGCACCTAAATCTGGTCTCCTGTCCTTTAAAAGATATCTGTTGTATACAAAGGTTTTAATATCCTTGGCAGTTTGGGGACCGCTGTTTCAATGCATTTATTGTGCAGTCTAAAACTATCAAAAAGCCCTCTAACTCCGCAGAGGTCTTCTTGCCCTATCGCGTGTATCTTTGCTGTCCTATTTTTGCCATGCACATGTCATCCTGTACCTTAACGTTGTTATTCTTCAGCAGAAATAACATATTAGAAGTTCAAAGAAATCACGTGACATAGAAGATAGTGATGTGCTAATATTACGTCGTTCTGTTGGAAACAAGATCTCTGGCTGTCATTTCGTTGCTTCGGAGCTGGGGAGCTTCACACAAGAACGGCGGTTGTCTAACTTGGATTCACACTCAGCTTTCGTAGTTTGGACATTCTGGATCGCAAACTCGGCCTTGGTATTTTGACACTCCGACAGATGGTTCGCTGGGCATGAGTAAATAATGTTAACTGTTAACATATTCGACACATAGTCAGTACGTATTAGACCTTTTTTACACACGTTGGATAGTATTGGGCATATGGTATTTGATATGATATTTGTTTGGAGAGAACTTCTATGGTATTTGCTGGAGAGAATTTCTATGATATTTATTGGAGATAATTTCTATGATATTTGTTGCAAAGAGTTTCTATGATATTTGTTGGAGAAAAGTCTATGATATTCCTGGAGAGAATTTCTATTATATTTGTCGGAGATAATTTATATTATATTTGTTGTGCGATAATTTTATGATATTTCCTTGAAGATGATTTCTGTGATATTTGCTTGAAGAGAATTTCTGTGATATTTGCATGAAGAGAATTTCGATGGTATTTGCTTGCATAGAACTAGATGTTGCATGTAATAGAATGTGTTCTTGGTCATTTTGATTCTTTATTTATAATTTCCAAATCATATGCGGCATCTTTGGTCAACCCGAGCTGAAAATAAACCTCTTGTCCTTGACTTGGAACGTAAATTACTAGTACCTTGGAAGTCGGAGTTGGTTCGCCTGATGGCGAGAGACAATAGTAATAAGGAAAGCTAATCCACACTTAAAAATAAGCCCAGTGCACTGAAGTAGCAGAGCGTGTTATGGACTACTCTTGAGTACAAAGCGAGCAAGCACAGAAACAAAACCTCAAATAACTGTATACATAAATAGATCTAGGCATCAATTGTACGAGCTTGCATCTGTATCGTAATAAAGTAACGTAAAGGACACTTGACGGTATTGACTTATAGTATTCTAGCCTTATATTTGTATAGACCAATGGGCATGCGATTGGTAATGTGGTCAATACTTCACCGGTCGCCTCTATTTCCCACAACATTTCCTGATACAGATTGTAGGCTGTGTCGACCTGAGAACCTATGATCATGGGACGGCAAGCAAGCGTCCAGCTACTGCACTACCACGACTGAATTGTCACTCTACCACAGGTCTATCTTAATTACCGCCCACAAACATGTTCATAGGAAATTAATGCAGTAACTTAGCTTTGACTTCCATACGCACGTATGAGGTGTGTTTGCTATAATTATTATTTGTATGTAGCTTTTATAACATAATACGCATATAGTAAATCCTAGGGTTTATTTGTATACGCTAATTCTAGAGGTTAAATTCACAGAGAGTAATTCTACAGTGTAATTATAGATGATAATTCCAGAGGCAAGCGAACATCCAGTCAGTCCTGTTTATGCAGATATCTCTGGCAATGAAATAGTTGACTGTTGGATTTCCAAACTACCCACAGATGGCTCACTTTTCGTAGAATAAATGTGTTGCATTGTATACAGGTCTCGCTGAGATGCGTTCACATGGATCTACATAGCACAAGCTGCTGCTGCGAAAAGGAGAAGGGAAGGGTCCAGAAGGAGGAGGAGGAAGAGGAGGAGGAAGAGGAGAAGAAGAAGAAGAAGAAGAAGAAGAAGAAGAAGAAGAAGAAGAAGAAGAAGAAGAAGAAGAAGAAGAAGAAGAAGAAGAAGAAGAAGAAGAAGAAGAAGAAGAAGAAGAAGAAGAAGGAGGAGGAGGAGGAGGAGGAGGAGGAGGAGGAGGAGGAGGAGGAGAATGCATCAGCAGGCGGAGTGACTTCGCCTGATGGCGAGGGAAACTGGTAATAGGAAAAGGTAATAAACTCGCATAATCAGTCAAGTGCAAAAGAAATAGAAGCACTTCAATGGACTACTATTAGTACAAATCGAGCGAACGAAAACAAAGAACATCATAATGTGTCAACTTCGTATTATAAGTCAGTTAGTGAAGTCTCAAACAGCCTCATTCAAACGTCTTCACAGAGACACCAGCTTTTTATTGTCCATTTGTTTCGTGTTGTCAATCAACTTGATCTACTTGTTTACGTTTTGTATTTCAGCAAATCTTTACATACAGCGTCCACAGACATCGACACTACTTTTAGGATACGACTGGGAATTCAGGACAGCTTTGTTAACGAGTTCGGGTATACCACATCTCAGGAATTCAGCCTACAATAGGAGACTTTATACAGCAGCTTGGTAAATACAGCTGACAGCAGAAGACTTTATACAGCACCTCTGCAATACAGCTGACAGCAGAAGAATTTATATCGCACCTCAACAATACAACCTACAAAAGGAGACCATTCCGCACCTCAACAATAAAGCCTACAACACGGGACTTTATACTGCATCTCAACAGTACAGGTTACAACAGTAGACAATGTCGTCTAATTTTACTATTGAGAACAACACTTCATTGAGGGTAAATTACACTTCACCTGGCGAGAACATATTCAGAAATTTCCAGATAGCTGTTATTACAATAGATGCAACCATTGCAGTTGTTGGTACACTGGTCAACGTATGGTTTATTGCCGCGTTATTGCTATCGCTAGAAATTCGCGCACGGATCCGCAACAAAATTATCTGCTTCATGCTGGCTGTTAACGTAACAGAAGCCGTGATACTTTGTCCGCTTTCTATAATCCGAACTGCTTTAGTTCTTGTTAATGTCAGATTTTATTGTTCTCTGGATTCAGTTTACAGCAACATCTACCACATCCAAAACTTTCTCAACAACTGGTACCTGGTTATTCTTTTGTGCATTTACACGGCTAAGGTCATGAACTTTGAACCTAAATTCACCCCGCTGTGGATAAAACTTTTAACTATTGCTATTTTTACAGCTCCGTGTGTAATTGCTTTATTGTTCGTGCCGCTAACAATGAACAGTTATTATAATCGATTTTATGACGACAGTTGCATAAGAAGCACCTCCCAATCAATGAAGGTCTACAAATTTGTGGACACAATTGTCCCCCTGACCCTGGCAAGCTTACTTCTGCTGGTGACGTCACTGTTGAAGTACAGACGATATCCTCAAGGACGTCCGTCTGACTCTCTCCGCGCCCAGCTCATAGACGAAGGATCGCAGATCGATCCCCTGTACACGTTCGTCGCTATCCTGGCCGTTGCGGTGACGTCTGATTTCTGCTTGATGTTGCTCTACATGAACTCTATCCCATTTATTAGACTTGGATTCAAGACTTGGTACGGAAAACATATTTTATGTTCATGTTATGCATGCCGTTTGCGACAGAGGGATGAGAATGTCCGTCTGTCACATTTTGGGACAAGGTCGATTGTTGTTGTTGTTGTTGTTGTTGTTATTGTTATTGTTGTTGTTATTATTATTATTATTATTATTATTATTGTTGTTGTTGTTGTTGTTGTTGTTGTTGTTGTTGTTGTTGTTGTTGTTGTTGTAAACAATGAACCAGAAACAATTTGAAATAAAAAAAACAACATGTCTGAGGCTACAACTTGAAGAACATATTTTGCTATAAAAGTAAAGTACATAACTGCGGTATGTCAGAAACATCATAATATACATTATGTACTAGTCTATGTCAGAAAGACAGTACTGATATGTTACATCGAAGATTTTCTGCTATGTGGTAGAGAATCTTGTAATGTGATGGAGAAAACTAGGAAGAACTTCAAGGTAGCGGGGATAGGGTTTCTAAGAGGAATGTGCGCAACAGAATATATCCAAAACACCCAGATTTGTGGAGAAACACGAATACCTACGTTACTTTGCAAGGCACATGATGATGACGATGATGATTTACGCGTATGGAAGAAATATAAGCTGTAAATAATACCACTAATATGACGCATTGCTATGAGAATATGACTTTAAAAATAGACTACCTTTGAGAGCTTCAGAAAAGTATTATTTAAGAATTATATGAAAACCAAAAAAAGACTGTATAATTTTATGTAAAGTATAAATACGTTTAAATCACTTATTGGAAGCTGTTAATTTAAACAACTTGCACCATTATAAATATCACGTAGCAAGTGCTTTGCAGAACGTCGCTCTCATCACGGCGAGTCGAACCGTTTCTCGGTCTCTGGCCATTGTCTCCACCCTCATGCCCAATGAAGCAACGTGGGGTGACGAGAGAATCTCGCCGACGCTCGACGCTCAGACGTAAGGCGAGACGGACATATAATCAGATTGGTACTGGTATTACTGGTGTTGGAAGTCTTAACTAGCTGCTGAGAATGGGGACGGAGCGCTTGTGGGAATGCCCCGAATGCTGTGATGTCGGTTCCTAAATCAATCAATCAATCAAGCCTGCATGTCCAAAGTATCTCGGTCTCTGGCCATTGTCTCCACTCTCACGCCCAAAGTATCTCGGTCTCTGGCCATTGTCTCCACCCTCATGCCCAAAGTTTCTCGGTCTCTGGCCATTGTCCCCACCCTCACGCCCAAAGTATCTCGGTCTCTGGCCATTGTCTTCACCCTCATGGCCAAAGTATCTCGGTCTCTGGCCATTGTCTCCACCCTCATGCCCAAAGTATCTCGGTCTCTGGCCATTGTCTCCACCCTCACGCCCAAAGTATCTCGGTCTCTGGCCATTGTCTCCACTCTCATGTCCAAAGTATCTCGGTCTCTGGCCATTGTCTCCACCCTCATGCCCAAAGTATCTCGGTCTCTGGCCATTGTCTCCACCCTCATGCCCAAAGTATCTCGGTCTCTGGCCATTGTCTCCACTCTCATGTCCAAAGTATCTCGGTCTCTGGCCATTGTCTCCACCCTCATGCCCAAAGTATCTCGGTCTCTGGCCATTGTCTCCACCCTCATGCCCAAAGTATCTCGGTCTCTGGCCATTGTCTCCACCCTCACGCCCAACGATTCTCGGTCTCTGGCCATTGTCTCCACCCTCATGCCCAAAGTATCTCGGTCTCTGGCCATTGTCTCCACTCTCATGTCCAAAGAATCTCGGTCTCTGGCCATTGTCTCCACCCTCATGCCCAAAGTTTCTCGGTCTCTGGCCATTGTCTCCACTCTCACGCCCAAAGTTTCTCGGTCTCTGGCCATTGTCTCCACCCTCATGCCCAAAGTATCTCGGTCTCTGGCCATTGTCTCCACTCTCACGCCCAAAGTTTCTCGGTCTCTGGCCATTGTCTCCACTCTCACGCCCAAAGTTTCTCGGTCTCTGGCCATTGTCTCCACTCTCACGCCCAAAGTTTCTCGGTCTCTGGCCATTGTCTCCACTCTCACGTCCAAAGTTTCTCGGTCTCTGGCCATTGTCTCCACCCTCATGCCCAAAGTATCTCGGTCTCTGGCCATTGTCTCCACTCTCATGTCCAAAGTTTCTCGGTCTCTGGCCATTGTCTCCACCCTCATGCCCAAAGTTTCTCGGTCTCTGGCCATTGTCTCCACCCTCATGCCCAAAGTTTCTCGGTCTCTGGCCATTGTCTCCACCCTCATGCCCAAAGTTTCTCGGTCTCTGGCCATTGTCTCCACCCTCATGTCCAAAGTTTCTCGGTCTCTGGCCATTGTCTCCACCCTCATGTCCAAAGTTTCTCGGTCTCTGGCCATTGTCTCCACCCTCATGTCCAAAGTTTCTCGGTCTCTGGCCATTGTCTCCACCCTCATGCCCAAAGTTTCTCGGTCTCTGGCCATTGTCTCCACCCTCATGTCCAAAGTTTCTCGGTCTCTGGCCATTGTCTCCACCCTCATGCCCAAAGTTTCTCGGTCTCTGGCCATTGTCTCCACCCTCATGCCCAAAGTTTCTCGGTCTCTGGCCATTGTCTCCACCCTCATGCCCAAAGTATCTCGGTCTCTGGCCATTGTCTCCACTCTCACGTCCAAAGTATCTCGGTCTCTGGCCATTGTCTCCACCCTCACGCCCAAAGTTTCTCGGTCTCTGGCCATTGTCTCCACCCTCATGTCCAAAGTTTCTCGGTCTCTGGCCATTGTCTCCACCCTCATGCCCAAAGTTTCTCGGTCTCTGGCCATTGTCTCCACTCTCATGCCCAAAGTTTCTCGGTCTCTGGCCATTGTCTCCACCCTCATGCCCAAAGTTTCTCGGTCTCTGGCCATTGTCTCCACCCTCATGCCCAAAGTTTCTCGGTCTCTGGCCATTGTCTCCACCCTCATGACCAAAGTATCTCGGTCTCTGGCCATTGTCTCCACCCTCATGCCCAAAGTATCTCGGTCTCTGGCCATTGTCTCCAACCTCATGACCAAAGTTTCTCGGTCTCTGGCCATTGTCTCCAACCTCATGCCCAAAGTTTCTCGGTCTCTGGCCATTGTCTCCACCCTCATGCCCAAAGTTTCTCGGTCTCTGGCCATTGTCTCCAACCTCATGCCCAAAGTATCTCGGTCTCTGGCCATTGTCTCCACCCTCATGCCCAAAGTATCTCGGTCTCTGGCCATTGTCTCCACCCTCATGCCCAAAGTTTCTCGGTCTCTGGCCATTGTCTCCACCCTCATGCCCAAAGTTTCTCGGTCTCTGGCCATTGTCTCCACCCTCATGCCCAAAGTATCTCGGTCTCTGGCCATTGTCTCCACCCTCATGCCCAAAGTATCTCGGTCTCTGGCCATTGTCTCCACCCTCATGCCCAAAGTATCTCGGTCTCTGGCCATTGTCTCCACTCTCACGTCCAAAGTTTCTCGGTCTCTGGCCATTGTCTCCACTCTCACGCCCAAAGTTTATCGGTCTCTGGCCATTGTCTCCACCCTCACGCCCAAAGTTTCTCGGTCTCTGGCCATTGTCTCCACCCTCATGCCCAAAGTTTCTCGGTCTCTGGCCATTGTCTCCACCCTCACGCCCAAAGTTTATCGGTCTCTGGCCATTGTCTCCACCCTCACGCCCAAAGTTTCTCGGTCTCTGGCCATTGTCTCCACCCTCATGCCCAAAGTATATCGGTCTCTGGCCATTGTCTCCACTCTCACGTCCAAAGTTTCTCGGACTCTGGCCATTGTCTCCACTCTCACGCCCAAAGTTTCTCGGTCTCTGGCCATTGTCTCCACCCTCATGCCCTAAGTATCTCGGTCTCTGGCCATTGTCTCCACCCTCATGTCCAAAGTATCTCGGGCTCTGGCCATTGTCTCCACCCTCATGCCCAAAGATTCTCGGTCTCTGGCCATTGTCTCCACCCTCACGCCCAAAGTGTCTCGGTCTCTGGCCATTGTCTCCACCCTCATGCCCAAAGTTTCTCGGTCTCTGGCCATTGTCTCCACCCTCATGCCCAAAGTTTCTCGGTCTCTGGCCATTGTCTCCACCCGCATGCCCAAAGTATCTCGGTCTCTGGCCATTGTCTCCACCCTCATGCCCAAAGTATCTCGGTCTCTGGCCATTGTCTCCACCCTCACGCCCAAAGTATCTACAATGTCCTGTGTCTGTCTTCGTCCTAGTCGACTCATGCTTCTTCTTCCATGTTTTCTTCCAACATAAAGAGGGTAGAATAGCTCATATTAAAAACCCAGTAATATAAACAAGATATGTCCATCTTGGGAGATTTAAAGAGAAAAACAAAACTTTAAAAATAGGCAGATGCCTTAGCAGTACTGTATAACGAAGAAGTTTAAATAACGAAGAAGCAATTAGAAAATCGAATCGAGGCTCTAGAAATATAGAGATGTAGAATAAAATGCATTTCATTAAAACAAAAGCAAAGAAGCATGCATGTATGTACTTGTTTACAGCGACCTCTTTTATCACTATGAAGCGTATTGGTATTGGGGATGGGGTGGTAAAACCGTTTATAATCCAATCGGCACCGGTCGGTGATGTGTTTATATTCCAATCGGCATCGGTCAGTGATGTTTGTATAATCCAATCGGCACCGATCAGTGATGTGTTTATAATCCAATCGGCACCGGTCAGTGATGTGTTTATAATCCAATCGGCACCGGTCAGTGATGTGTTTATAATCCACTCGGCACCGGTCAGTGATGTGTTTATAATCCAATCGGCACCGGTCAGTGATATGTTTATAATCCAATCGGCACCGGTCAGTGATGTGGTCAATATCAGGCCTGCCGCCATTGCTGTCCAGAAGAAATTCTGGTACTCACATTATTCCGGTTTAGTCCTGGGAGTAGGATCTGTGGAATAAATCCCTGCGGTGAAGAAGGTTCGAACATATGACCACCGGGTGGGCAGGCAAGCGTGCTAGCCACTGCGCTATATCAGCTCCCATGTGTGTGTGTGTGTGTGCGTGTGCGTGTGCGTGTGTGTGTGTGTGTGTGTGTGTGTGTGTGTGTGTGTGTGTGTTATTACACTTCATTGTCCACCCTTTATCCCCCATCTGGATATTGTTCCTCAACCAACTCAACTCCGAGCCCTCTTATCCTTTGCTATCCATTGCAGCTCCGCCCATGAAGAAGAAGTCTTCAGTGTGTTACACGTGTTACTGTTTCATTCCTATAACCAACTTCTCCGTCTCTCTCATTGTCTCTATGTCTGTGTCATCTTCTTTCGCTTTGTATCCCTCACTTGAGCGTAAGCCCTCCTATCATTGGCTATCCCATGCAGCTCCGTCCATGTCCACCCTATATTATTCATTTCTATGTCTACTTATTATTACACTGACACGATATTAATGCTTTGACGTATCTTATTTTTCCAGGGTCAACATGCACATTGCCTTCGGAGTTCTGGCCTACCTACGAGTCATCTTCATGCCCGCGGTATTTCTGCTCTTTCGGGATATCAGAGAACGAATCAAAACCTGGAGACCCTGGCGCCGATCAGCTCTTCGTGAAGATTTGGTTGTCAAATATGAGAAAAACACTTCGTGATTGTCAGAAATAGCACTTGTTGGGGGAACCCTGGCAGTCATTAAAACCACAAAATTTATATTGACTATTTTATCGCGCTCACAGAAGTAAAAATCAAAAGTCCCAGCACCTTCTTCAAGAAACAAGTATCCTTATGTAAAAAACGGGAGGGCAAATTAGTGTAGTGGATAGGTGGATACACTGATAATATCATGAACGCGGTCGGACGAGAGTTCGACGTCTGTGCTCATCGTCTGCTAAAAGAGGAAAAGACTGGTCACCTATTCCTTCGTGCACCCAGACCTACACAGTGTGTTGTCCCTGCCACATCACAGACGCTTATCAGATTCCAGCATGGAGATAGGTTTTTTTTCCCTTCCTCCAGTAAGGGACAGCTTTTTGTCGCATATCCTTTACAGGACATTGCAGCCAACATCAGCATTTTTCAGCTGCTGTTGATGTCTTGGCAAGTTTTGCTTTCAGTAGTTTGCCACTGCTTTCTGAACATACCTCGGTAAGTAACCAGCGCGACGCGATCTGCTGCCGAATCTCAAGGGACCTGCTAGACACCTAAAAATATATCATCATTAGGCATTTCTGTCATCCACCTGAATCCACACTTTTAGAATATGGTCAGAATTTGGACCCAGACATGCAGGGCCGTGCGGCGAAGTGCACTTGTTAAATTGAGAAACACCCTAAGCCTATAGCTTTGAGATTGTCTTTTGTATAGCGTGGCCTTTACTTTTATCCTTAACTACAATGAGCAACAGTCTGTGAATTTATTTTTTTATGATTTCGCCACATTTCCCTATTAAAAATTCCACTGCAAAAGTGTTGCGTTCATTACTGTAAGTAGGCCATAGAAGAACTACAATGGTCAGCTATGACAGAATCATTAATGCAGAGCTTATCGAGAGAAATAAAGAAATTAATAACAAACAGAAATAGGTCCCGCAGCGGGGAAGAACTGAGGCACATGAATTGTTAGGAACATGACATTTTGTAGGTCTTGGTGCGCAGAGGGATAAATGACCAGTTTTCCCCTCCCATAGCGAACATCGAGAGCTTACATCGAACCCTTGTCCGACAGCGCTTGTGTCATTGTCAAAGTAATATTCTAACCAATATAACAACGCGCCCGATCTGGTGAATCAAGGCGCGAGGAAAATACGTTATTGTTGGGTATTACACACGCTGAGAACACGTGGTAATAGTACATCTAGAAATTTCTTTCTCTGGGACTCACATGTCAAACTAGAAAGAGAAGTAAACACACAGAGAAGAACATCAGAGACACGGATGATTAAATTGGGCAGAACGTGGAGGGAGCGGCAGGAGATAGAAGCAGGTTGGACAGCTTGACATGAATTGGTTGTTATTTTATGATTCATCAGGGAGTTTAAACAAACAGAAGAATATCAGAGAGACAGAAGATTAAAATGGGGAGAAGAACTTTATCCCTACTATAACTTTAGTCGCTCCTGTCACAGTGTTAATTCTTTCTATGAATATTCTCAAAACTAAAAGTAATAAACGTTGGGTATAAAGATGAAATGCAACAACAGTTTTGGATAGGAAGAATTACAGCAACTAATATGTTTTCAATGTTGTTGTGCTGACAGTGAACACAAATGGAAACAAAATATGACTCAGAAGCTCAACAAATGAAATACTTATGGTGTTAGTTTATTTTAAATTCATTGATATTTTTGGATTACTTATTTGTGGATTGCCACATTCCTGATTTATGTTGGATAAGTATCCTTCTTTTCATTGCTTATTGCCTTCTTTTCATTGCCGATGCTCGACGCTTAGAGGAAAGGCGAGACGCACATATAATCAGATTGCTACTGGTACTATTGGGGTTGGAACTCTTCGCTGGCTTCTGAGGATGGAGACGGAGCGCTTATGGGAAAGCCCCGAATGCTGTGATGTCGGTTCCTAAATCAATCAATCAATCATTGTTTATTTGTAGACAAAAATCTAGGTGGAAAGTTTAGTTTTTACCTGTATGCGCACCTTTTTTCTGTTGAGCTTCATAGTAATATCCTGTGTTCACTTGTTTGCCTGTGCTGTATATACGAAAATTGTATTTGATCTACACTAGTATTATGCTGCAAATATCATTATTGTATTTGATCTAACCAGTATTATGTTGTATATAGCAGTTTTGTTATTGATCTATTATCGTCTTAAGTAGCCATCCTTCTTCAATATCCTGATCTTGTCGTATGGATGCATTTGTTCTTTTCTGTATCCAAGATATTCTTAGAACCTGTCTAAAACATTTACATTTCAAAGCATTTACGCGCTGTTCAGCTTGTTTAGTAAGTGTCGAGGTCTCACAGACGTATGTTGCAATGGTAAAGATGCATGCTCCTAAAGATCTAATATGTGTAGGCCTGTCTGTCCCACGCCACAATTTATTCAGCTGTTTTAGTTTTTGAATAGCAACAGATATTCATCTGTTAATTTCTTTCACTGTGTCACCAAAGTAGAGGTCAGTATATCATAATTTCGCGTTGTTGTTTATTTATGTGCTTAATTATGTTTTCTGCACAACCTTCTGATGTGTTAGTTCATCAGTATGATTGGCTGGATTGTGTATGTATATTTTTTCTAAGAGATAAATTTACCACTCTCACGCCAAACCCACTTGGTCGCCTTTCACATGCATGGTCAATTATAATGTTACTTTTCTTTGCTTCTCTTATGGGCCTCCCAGTAACACGCGTGTCTTTATAATTAGACTGAATAAACAGTTCTCACAAAGTTTAATATGTGTATATCATATGTCTCAATCGCTCATGTGGTACCGGCGCCAAAAGAGGGAGTTAAAAATCAGTAACACTGTAATCTCCTGTGCAGATCGTAAAATTCGACTACAGATGGTTATTGCGAGACTGACTGCTTCATACATTAGACCAGTGTTTCCCAACGTGGGGCCCACGCCCCACAGGGGGGGGGGGGGCAATTTGATTGTTAAGGGGGGCAATTCGAAAATGGAAGAAATCGGCTAGATATAACAATACGGGGAGACTTGAGACTAAAGGTAACTCAATTGGAACCTGACATAAAATCTCTTTGCAGCAAGCATCAAGCGCAAGGATTTCGGTAAATTTAAATAATTACTAATAATTAAAATAATATAGAAAAATATTTCATGAAAATTATTTTGTACTTAAATTTCAGTTCTCCATTATATGTTTTGAAAATTTACTTACTGTGTTTGCTCAATAATTCCCTAGTGATTTCTTCCTAAAAACTAAAAAAAAAACATTTTTTTCTACTGGCCTCATAGGGCCATATAACATTTACAGAAAATTAATCCTACACTTTTCCCAAACTTTGATAAAAAGAAGATATAAATGAGAAGACTGAATATTAAAAAAAAAAAATCGGTCCTTTGGCTAGGATCGGGTGCATTTGCTGCCCCCCCCCCCCCCCCAGTAGTGTGCCTGGTCTGATCGGGGGCAGGGATGATCAAATGTGGGCCTGGTGGACCACTGTGGGCAATAGCTCACAGTGAGACTAAGAGTTCACACAAAAAGGAGGAGGCGGGGGAACCAGATTGACTGGGGTGACCACCAAACCAAAAAACAAAACAAAAGTTCACTCAACACAACCGACACATAGGGACACGGGACTGTGGGGGGGGGGGGGGGGGGGGGGCTCTGGCCCCTCTGGGAACCATGAGCCCTTCTTAAAAAGTTTCTTTAGTGAACATTTCCATTTTTGAATATTAAAAATGATGCATATGTTTGGGGGGGGGGCATATGAATTTTAGAAAGGCTTAGGTGGGGCATAGCACAAAAAAGGTTGGGAAACACTGCATTAGACACATTCAGTCAACATCCAGCCAGCCATGGAGTGGCCGACATTGGTCTTAGCATGCCTGCCTTATGGGCCAGTGGTCCATTTTGAGTCTTGGCAGTAGCAGCAGCCAGAGAATGAGGAGAAGGAAGAGGAGGGAGGCGGAGAAATTTCTCAATAATTTCGCTTTTTATTTCTTAATTTCTGAAAGGAATAGTTATTTAACCCTCACCTGTCCTTTATCAGATTTAAAACAATC
Organism: Cepaea hortensis; assembly: GCA_963921405.1. Lineage (NCBI taxonomy): Eukaryota > Metazoa > Mollusca > Gastropoda > Stylommatophora > Helicidae > Cepaea > Cepaea hortensis. Next base: position 27,298,403 of record OY992888.1, on the reverse strand, counting down.
GACGAAACAATCCAACCAACAAACAAATGTTATAAATTACAAATAAACACATGTAGAGCAAGAAAAAGCAATACTTACGAGAACCAACAAATGCTGCATGAAATAATTTATTCACTTAATTGGTTAGGAAACAGAAATAAAACATCCAAATGTAGGAACACAGATTAACGTTTACAGGCGTTCAATGTCCTTCTTGCAGAAACCAATGTTTTTCAAGTTATTCAGTAAAACCACAGCTGAAGCTCTCTTGTCCGGGTCAGCTTGTAATGTAGACACAAGGCACATCAGATAAGGTTGAGGAATCAGCGACATGACATGGTCATCTTCCAGAAACTTGTGGGCGTGTTCGTATGGCCGATCTCTGAATGTCACCATGCACAAGAGCACGGCACCCAGCGAGTACATGTCTAGCTTGTAAGGATCCACGAATATACTGTTTCTTTTTTCTGGAGCAGAGAATCCAATAGTTCCACCCAAGTTTTTCGAAGGAATCATGGTACTGCCTGGAGAAAATGCCACAGATAATCCAAAGTCTCCAAGAATAGCGTTGTTTTTAGCGTTGATAAAAATATTGTCAGGTTTGATATCGTTGTGAATTATTCCCTTTTCACTGTTGAGATATCGCACAGCACATGCCATCTGGATAAAGTACTTGGCTAGCAATTCTCCGTTCAAGCTAGTCAGGTTGGAGGTCAATGTTCTATTAGCGCAATAGTCAGTACAGATGACCAAATAGCCAGGACAACGGGCTAAGGTCTCATATTGCATGATATGTGGATGAGACAGTCGGTGCATAGCCATGACCTCTTTGGTAAACAATCTGATGTTTTCAATGCCTCCATCAGGAGTCAGTAATGACATTATTTTCACAGTCTTCTTGAAAGACGGATCAGCCAGTGAAGTGGCTAGCACAACCTCTCCACTCATCCCACGGCCCAGTACTGGACCACGATAAATCTTGTAAAATTTGAAGAAATCATCAGGCAGGTCTTGTACAGGAGGATATTCTGTAGACACTTCCATCTGTAAACACAATCACAAAATACTACACTTGAAATATCCAAATAAGAAAATGCACTGGTGACGATTTATCTACGATATTCAGTATAAACTCCGTGAAACAACTACCAGTGAAATTATCCACATAAGAAAATGCACTGATGACGATATATCCACGATATTCCTTATAAACTCCGTGAAACAACTACGAGTGAAATTAGCCAGAAACGTGTAAACCTCTCTTATATATCGTAGGTAGCCAACTGGGTGGGCGTGTTAGCATCTCTAAAAAGGTGTTCTATGCCACTACTTTTCCTAGAGGCCGACCCACATGATCTAACTAATGCCCATCTGGATGGACCTTTGGAGATATTCAAAGTGTCAACACGGTCGTCTCAAAGCATCAATTACGTGTTCCATATTCGTACGTTTTACTCAATTCGTTTTTCATCTGCCGGCCGCACTTTTCATCTACTCTATTGTCCGGTGTTATCGGACGAGGACAATGCCTGGTGGGATTCATTCGAAATCCTTCCGCGCGTCGCGACACTAACATCGGACTAGTTAACTTGAGTCGCCCAGATGGGCTGACAATATGTTGATATTGGGTGATTGTTTGACGAATGTCAAAACACGGCGAGGAGCAGAAATATAACAACGTGGCTCACCTGTGAGACGGCGTTGCCGAAGTCTGAGAACAATCTAAATACAATACCAGCTTGCAAGAGACATGAAAGTGGTTCATTTATCAAAATGCAGGATCAGCTGTTTACGCTTTAATATGTTATTTTGCGTTATATATATATGTCGTCGTCTCCATCTTCATTCTCAAATTGACCATGTTTTTTTCATATTTCTTTCGGCCGCCTTGAACTTGAGCGTAATTCACACTGGACTCATCTTTGCCCGTAGGTCAGATTACCAGTCCTCCCCCCTTCCCCCCCCCCCCCCCCCCCCCCCGGGCCATCAGGCAAACTCATTCCGAATTCTGAAGTAGTTGTAATTTACGTTCCTAAATCAAGGACGGGAAGTCAACGTTTCGTTTAAGTCTAATTGACTGGTGTAGGGCTAGAACCCTCTTCCTCGCCATTAGCGCACCGCAAGTTAAAGCGCTCTTAATCTTTCGGCCACGCGATTGGTCAAAGTGATCACCATCTTCACCTTGATTCGATTCATTCTCTTGATCCTGGTGAACATGATTGTCCCCACCCATATATAAATATTGTATCAATGTTATCTTAATAATACATTACAGCTTCTACTACTAATCCTTAGCGTTGGTGATAATGTCTGCCCACAGCCTTCAGTCATTTCTCACACCGATGTTCCTCTATTCTAAGATGTCAAACTACAGCATCTTCTCTAAGGTATCCACCTTCTTCTCCTTCCTTCCAAATTTCCCGGTGTGACTACATACGCCAATTGTCCCTTTCTCGTTATATGCACAAAGAAGCCGGATTTTCTTCTTTTGATGCAAGTAACCATTTCTCTTTGTAAGTTTAAAAACTGTCAAGAAATCTTCATTACTCATTCCATTCGTCTAAGATGTTCTGATCATTATTCTATAAAACCACACACCCACAGCTTCCATTTAATACCTCTCTAGTCTAATACATATTATTGCATCTCTTCCGTACCTCAGGATTGGCTCCACATAGCTCTTCAGAACTGTATTACACCACGACAGTTTCATCAACGTAGTGCATTTCAGAATCTGGAGAACCGCCGTAGCACAATGGCTAGCACGAATGCCTGCAGGCTAAAAGAGCACGTGTTCGAATCACCACCCAGACCAAAATTAATAATGCAAATGGGCTCCCAGACCGGCCCAGGATAAAATGGGCTCCAGGAAATGTCCTGGGAAATAAATGCGATCCACGTGTTATGTGAGGAGCTGCTGGCCAAGTAGCTAGAATACCGGATTCTCCTTCGGGAGGCCCGGGTTCGAATCTTCGGTAAGGTGTGAAGTTTTTTTGTTTTTTTTATTTCTGTCGGGGGCAAAAAGAAAACTCTAAACTGCACAGTTCGCGGCGACTGCACTAGCCAGGTGGCCTTAATTCTTCAGGCTCAAGATCCCCCCCCCCCCCCCCCCCCACCGCCCACCGTCAGGTAGTATATTGGCAGTAAATGACAGTTGACAGACGTGTTATTTGGGGACTGGGTGGTCTCGAGGTATGGTTTCCGCCTCGAGTGCTGGAGGTCCCGGGTTCAGGCCCCGGTGAGGACCGGGATTTATTTAAAAAATTTACCTGGACTTCTAGTAATAAAATCTCCCCTGGTCTCTGGGTAGTGAGATCGGACGCCCGTGTGTATTGTTGCGCACGTAAAAAATACCTTGGCAGTTGGAAATCGAAAAAGATTAGCCTAACGGCGCTGCCCGGGCAAAATTTCGAGTTCAAAAATCTACCCAAGTATTTCAGGATCCTCGCCGAAGCAACGGAGTTCGTGCATTGAGCTGAGTTTCTCCAGACTCAGGTTTGATTTAGGAGGAAAACGGTGCACTTATGGGTCAAACCGTGTGCCGTGATGTTGATCCAACGACTAAACTAAACTAAACTAGTATCTTAGAGACGGATCTTATACCTCTAAGTCATTTTCTTTCTTAGAAGTGATCATTATACCTCTGAGTCTCTTCATATCCTAGAGGTGGACATTATATCTCTAAATAACTTCGAACCATGAAGGTGGACATTATACATCTTAGTCACTCAGGCCCCTAGAGGTGATATTATACATCTAAGTCACCCCAGGTCCTACTGGTGGACATTAGGCTTCTAAGTCACAGCGTCCCTCAGAGGTGGATATTATAAGTAAAGGTGTCTTTTACATGCCAAAGGCGCTTTCGTCATACGGAGCTAGAGCCATATTTGTATAGACCAAACGGCACATCTGGGGTGATGGGGTCTGTGTCTCATCGGTCGCATTTACCTCCTAAAACATATCCTGGTACCCATTCCAGGCTGAGTCGACCTGGCAGCTCAGATCAATTAACAAAATAATTGAATCCGCCTTCTTTCTAATATCCTCTCTCTCACTCTCTCTCTCTCTCACACACACACACACACACACACACACACACACACACACACACACTATCTCTCTCTCTCTGTCCGTGCATCTTTTACCCGCTCACAATCTTACATTCTACCTCCTTTTCTCATCCTCTCTTAAATCTTTTCTTCCTCGTTCTCAAATAATTTCCCGTATTGTCTCTCTCCCTCCATCTCTCACTCTCTTTTTTTCTCACTCTCCATCTCTTCCTTTTGGATCTTCTAATTCTTAACCGCCGATCTCTCTGGCTGTGGGGTTACAACACTTTCTCTCTGTAATCCCGTTTATCACGCAGAGTCTCGTAGCGGAGCGAGAGCTGAGGCGGTTCGACCCCCGCTGGTGACTTGCGGGATACTGAGCCGACCGCTCAGAAAGCAATGGCAAACTACTGAGCGTAATCTTGCCAAGAGATCAACATACAGCTGAAAGATGCTGGTGTTGACAGCTAAATCCTGTAAAGGATATGCAAAAAAAAACAAAAAAACAAAATTCTTAACCGCCCCCCTCCCCCCAGTCTCTCACTCTGCCTCAACCATGCTCTCTCTTCTCTCTATTATCATCTCTCTCTCTGTCTCAGTCTCTCTTCAACTTCGGTACTCTCAATTCCTATTTCCCTCATTGTAAAGCAATGTCCTTCACACAATCATTCACATCGTCTCTGTTGCTTGTTTTCATTTTCCGCTCTCTCTCTCTCTCCCTCTCTCTCTCTCTCTCTCTCTCTCTCTCTCTCTCTCTCTCTCTCTCTCTCTCTCTCTCTCTCTCTCTCTCTCTCTCTCTCTCTCTCTCTCTCTCTCGGGGCCTCTATGTCTTCTCTATCGCTCTCTCAGATTTCTCCATCGTCCTGTAACTTAAGTCTTTCTCTTTCACCCTAACTCTCAGACCTTTTGTCTCTCTCTCTCTCTCTCTCTCTCTCTCTCTCTCTCTCTCTCTCTCTCTCTCTCTCTCTCTCTCTCTCTCTCTCTCTCTCTCTTATTCAAAACTTGTTTCGCACTCTCGCTGCTCTTTCTCGGTATTTCCCTCTCTTTCTAACTCTGAAAACTTATTTCTGTCTCAATCTCTGAAATGTCTATATATGGAACCATCTCTCTCTCTCTCTCTCTCTCTCTCTCTCTCTCTCTCTCTCTCTCTCTCTCTCTCTCTCTCTCTCTCTCTATCTCTCTCTCTCTTGTGAGAGTGCGGGATATGTGTGTGGATAGGTGCGGGATGTGTGGGTTGGCTGGGGTATGTGTGTGTGGCTTCTTCTTCTTCTTCTTCTTCTTCTTCTTCTTCTTCTTCTTCTTCTTCTTCTTCTTCTTCTTCTTCTTCTTCTTCTTCTTCTTCTTCTCCTCCTCCTCCTCCTTCTACTTCTTCTTCTTCTTCTTCTTCTTCTTCTTCTTCTTCTTCTTCTTCTTCTTCTTCTTCTTCTTCTTCTTCTTCTTCTTCTTCTTCTTCTTCTTGGTGTGTGAGGATGTGTGTGTGGGTGGGTAAATGTGTGTGGGATGGGGGATCAGTGGTTGGGTGGCGGCATGTATGTTTGCCTGGTTCTGTGTGAGTACGTGGAGGTATGTGTGGGTGGGTGGGGGAGGTTTGGTGGCTGGGGGATGTGTTGGTGGCTGCGGGATATGAGGGTGGATGGGGGATGTGTCTCACAACATTGCAATATGCACTGTTTATGTTTACAACTTTCATTTGATAATGTTTTTTTTTTTTTTCATGTGAATGTATCATGCGTAATATGCATTGTTTATGCTTACAAAATCCATTTGACAATGTTTTTTTCCCCTATGTTAATGTAATATGCACATTTGATGAATGAAAGATGAGTGATCGAAAGGGCCGAATGTAAGACGGGCCAGCGTGCCCAATTTGTTACCCTTTTAAAATAAAATTTGTTCGTTCGTTCTCTCTCTCTCTCTCTCTCTCTCTCTCTCTCTCTCTCTCTCTCTCTCTCTCTTCCCCACTCTCTTACGTCACTTTCTCTCTTTTGTCTCTCGCAATTACTCACCTTCTCTCTCCAACCTACTTTCTCTATATCTTCTCTTTCGTCTATTCTCATACAATCTACCTCTGTCTCATAGACCATCTCTTCCACTCTGTCTCCTTTTCATTCTCGTTCCTATGACACCTTCCTTCTTTCTCATTATTGTTTCCTCTGTCAAACCTTTTCTCTCTCGAGCGATCTCCATTTCTCTTTATTTTTATCCAGGTGGCTCACGTTCTACCTCACAAATCTCTGTCGCTTGCTGCCTCTCTCGCTTTCTCTTCATCGTTCTCCTTCTGGCGTGTTTTTCTCAATATATTGTCTAAGATTAGAATAACCGGATGGTGATTATATATTTCTAATACTGCGTGTTCATTATGTACAAGACTAACAGAATCACGGTTGTGTTTCAATATGATCTGGTTACAGTCTTTCAGATAATTCCTAACCAACCAACTATCCAACCAACCTTGCAAAAAAACCAACCACCCAATCAGCCAACCAGTCAATCAACCAAACAAGCAACCATACAATCAACAAACATAAAGCAAACAATCAACCAAACATCTAGTTAATCAATCAACCAGTCTAACCATTTAACAAGCCAACCAGCCATACAGGCAAATAGCCAATTAACCAGTTAACCACCCATCCATCCAGTCAATCAGTCATCGATCGATTCAACCAACAAATATCCCAACCAACCAGCCAACTAGTCACCCAAGCAAACAATCAGTAAAACAACCAACGACTCAACTAGCTAGCCAACCAGCCAGTCAGCCATACAGTAAACCAACTAAGTGATAAGTAAACCAAACAACCAACCAATCAGCAAGCCAGCCGATCAGCCAGCCAGACAGTCAACGAACGAACCAATACGTCAACCAACCAAATAACAAGTCAGCTAGCCAACCAGCCAGTCAGCCATACAGTAAACCAACTAACCGATAAGTAAACCAGCCAACCAACTAGCTAGCCAACCAGCCAGTCAGCCATATAGTAAACCAACTAACCGTTAAGTAAACCAGCCAACCAACTAGCTAGCCAACCAGCCAGTCAGCCATACAGTAAACCAACTAAGTGATAAGTAAACCAGCCAACCAACTAGCTAGCCAACCAGCCAGTCAGCCATACAGTAAACCAACTAAGTGATAAGTAAACCAGCCAACCAACTAGCTAGCCAACCAGCCAGTCAGCCATACAGTAAATCAACTAACCGATAAGTAAACCAGCCCACCAACTAGCTAGCCAACCAGCCATACAGTAAACCAACTAACCGATAAGTAAACCAGCCAACCAACTAGCTAGCCAACCAGCCAGTCAGCCATACAGTAAACCAACTAACCGATAAGTAAACCAGCCAACCAACTAGCTAGCCAACCAGCCAGTCAGCCATACAGTAAACCAACTAAGTGATAAGTAAACCAGCCAACCAACTAGCTAGCCAACCAGCCAGTCAGCCATACAGTAAACCAACTAAGTGATAAGTAAACCAATCAACCAACCAATCAGCAAGCCAGCCAATCAGCCAGCCAGACAGTCAACGAACGAACCAATACGTCAACCAACCAAATAACAAGTCAGCTAGCCAACCAGCCAGTCAGCGATACAGTAAACCAACTAACCGATAAGTAAACCAGCCAACCAACTAGCTAGCCAACCAGCCAGTCAGCCATACAGTAAACCAACTAAGTGATAAGTAAACCAAACAACCAACCAATCAGCAAGCCAGCCAATCAGCCAGCCAGACAGTCAACGAACGAACCAATACGTTAACCAACCAAATAACAAGTCAGCTAGCCAACCAGCCAGTCAGCCATACAGTAAACCAACTAACCGATAAGTAAACCAGCCAACCAACTAGCTAGACAACCAGCCAGTCAGCCATACAGTAAACCAACTAAGTGATAAGTAAACCAAACAACCAACCAATCAGCAAGCCAGCCAATCAGCCAGCCAGACAGTCAACGAACGAACCAATACGTTAACCAACCAAACAACACGTCAGCTAGCCAACCAGCCAGTCAGCCATACAGTAAACCAACTAACCGATAAGTAAACCAGCCAACCAACTAGCTAGCCAACCATCCAGTCAGCCATACATTAAACCAACTAATTGATAAGTAAACCAGCCAACCAACTAGCTAGCCAACCAGCCAGTCAGCCATACAGTAAACCAACTAACCTATAAGTAAACCAGCCAACCAACTAGCTAGCCAACCAGCCAGTCAGCCATACAGTAAACCAACTAACCGATAAGTAAACCAGCCAACAAACTAGCTAGCCAACCAGCCAGTCAGCCATACAGTAAACCAACTAAGTGATAAGTAAACCAGCCAACCGACTAGCTAGCCAACCAGCCAGTCAGCCATACAGTAAACCAACTAACCGATAAGTAAACCAGCCAACAAACTAGCTAGCCAACCAGCAAGTCAGCCATACAGTAAACCAACTAACCGATAAGTAAACCAGCCAACCAACTAGCTAGCCAACCAGCCAGTCAGCCATACAGTAAACCAACTAACCGATAAGTAAACCAGCCAACAAACTAGCTAGCCAACCAGCCAGTCAGCCATACAGTAAGCCAACTAACCGTTAAGTAAACCAGCCAACCAACTAGCTAGCCAACCAGCCAGTCAGCCATACAGTAAACCAACTAAGTGATAAGTAAACCAGCCAACCAACTAGCTAGCCAACCAGCCAGTCAGCCATACAGTAAACCAACTAACCGTTAAGTAAACCAGCCAACCAACTAGCTAGCCAACCAGCCAGTCAGCCATACAGTAAACCAACTAACCGATAAGTAAACCAGCCAACCAACTAACTAGCCAACCAGCCAGTCAGCCATACAGTAAACCAACTAACCGTTAAGTAAACCAGCCAACCAACTAGCTAGCCAACCAGCCAGTCAGCCATACAGTAAACCAACTAACCGTTAAGTAAACCAGCCAACCAACTAGCTAGCCAACCAGCCAGTCAGCCATACAGTAAACCAACTAACCGTTAAGTAAACCAGCCAACCAACTAGCTAGCCAACCAGCCAGTCAGCCATACAGTAAACCAACTAACCGATAAGTAAACCAGCCAACAAACTAGCTAGCCAACCAGCCAGTCAGCCATACAGTAAACCAACTAACCGTTAAGTAAACCAGCCAACCAACTAGCTAGCCAACCAGCCAGTCAGCCATACAGTAAGCCAACTAAGTGATAAGTAAACCAGCCAACCGACTAGCTAGCCAACCAGCCAGTCAGCCATACAGTAAACCAACTAAGTGATAAGTAAATCAGCCAACCAACTAGCTAGCCAACCAGCCAGTCAGCCATACATTAAACCAACTAAGTGATAAGTAAACCAAACAACCAACCAATCAGCAAGCCGGCCAATCAGCCAGCCAGACAGTCAACCAACGAACTAATATGTCAACTAACCAAATAACAAGTCAGCTAGCCAACCAGCCAGACAGTCAACCAACCTACCAATACGTCGACCGACCAACCAGCCAGCCAAACAGCCAATCAAACATCCCATAAGTCAGCCACCCAGAAAACCAAACAGCTAGCAAGCCAGCCAACCAACAAACCAGTCAACCAATCAGTCAACCAGCATATAAATCTGTCAACTAACAAGTGGTTTTGAATCTGCCCAAGTGTTTTTTTTTTTTTTTTGGGGGGGGGGGAGGGGGGGGGGAACGTGACTGCATGTTCAGAGCGATGGCAGGTGGCTATGTCCCAGAGTTGACCGGTTTTTGCCTTATGCAGAAATGCGTGGCTGCTGGGCTTCTGGTTGACTGCCACTGCCGTCGGTGATGAACTGTATTTTCGTGGACTGTGTGGGTGAACATCTAAGAAACATCCAGATAGGAAAATGACTGCCGATTCCATCAGAGATGAATTGGGTGTTTCGTGGGGGACTGGTGTGTTGACATTCTGGCGGCGGCATTATGCACAGTGTATCTGTGCGGGCTGTTGTTTGTCGAGACTCCTGTCTTTTCCACTTTTCACATTGGGCAGTGGGGAGCGTTTTATGTGATATTCACTGGCACAGGAACGGAGCATAATGGGGACGACCCGTTGCTGTGAAGTTGGAACTGCGACTAACTAACTAACTAACAAACCAACCAAGCAGTCAGCCAGCCAGCCAACCAACCAACCAACCAACCAACCAACCTACCAACCAACCATCTAGCCAACCAGTCTACCAACCAACCAACCAACTAATCAACTTCAATAACAGTCGCCCTTCTGAAACGTTATGAGTATATTGTGTATTTATATAAATCTTCTACCTCTTCTTAAAGTTGCATATCTTTTTTTTTTTTTTTTTTTGGCTGTTTGTAATTTCTTAGCAAATTTACGTTCACTAGTTTGTCATTCCTTTCTGGACAACCGGCATTCATACCATTTTTATAAAACCAACGCAAGGCAGTTTGCTGCCAAATCACCCGCAGCTGTGTTTCCAATACGGCATGCGGAATTACGAACTGCGTCTGTAACCCATTCGCCACAGAGCCGGCTTATATAAATCATTGTTTCATAAACCAATGGCAAACTACCGAAGTTGAAAAAAATGCCTAGTAAATGAAAAACAGCCATAAATGCTGGGGTGATTGCGACTTCCTGCAAAAGACAAGTAACTAACTTTACAAGTCATTGTCAATATCTAGTCTTAACTCACGGTTATCTCTGGACATGTAACTAACTTTATAAGTCATTGTCAATATCTAGTCTTAACTCACGGTTATCTCTGGACATGTAACTAACTGTATAAGTCATTGTCAATATCTAGATTAGAGGTTAGCGACTTTTCTCCGTAATCTTGTATACTCTCATAGGTAACGTGACGACGGTGAGAATCAGCAGTGGTTCTCTCCGCGTCGGTAACTTACCGTATATGTGAGCCGGGAGCTCAGAAAGCAATGGCAAACTACTGAGCGTATCTTGCCAAGTAATCAACAATCAGCTGAAAGATGCTGATGTTGACAGCGATGTCCTGTAAAGGATATGCACACAAAAAAAGTCTTAACACATGGTTATCTCTGGCCATGTAACTAACTTTCTAAGTCATTGTCAATATCTGGTCTCAACTCACGGTTATCTGTGGACATTTGACTAACTTTATAAGTCATTGTGTGTGTGTATGTGTGTGTGTGTGTGTGTGTGTGTGTGTGTGTGTGTGTGTGTGTGTGTGTAAGTTTGTGTGTGTGTACAGAGACGACATAGGCTAGATAACATACACATTCCCATCTTGGCTGCTACTCCTGTCTCTATGCCAGCCAACAGCCCCAAGCTGTGTCTGCAATATTTAGTAGTGATGGTGGCATTCCTCAGCTCATGTACACCCTAGTTTATACAGTTTCAGTGAGTTGAGCTCACTGACTGTAGGATGTATAGGATTGATGGCTCAACCCCAAAGAGAGATAGGATACTAAGTTCCTCTTTCTCAAAGTGATCCTGCCCGTTATAATCAATTAAGCTAGCACTGGCTCAAATGCTTGATTTAATATATAGAGTTTCGGAGAACCAAGGAATTCCTCCAGGGAACAATGTTACGTTTCCTGAAGGCCAACACTATCTTGTTGGGGGTTCCTTGCCTCTCTTCTCTCACCTAATCGGTTAATATCTAGGGCTTGTCTTATTGAACTACTGACACGACAAGAAAACACTCAAAGGAGGAAATGACCTATTACATAATTTATTAAAACATAAACATGGATTATGGTCATTCAATACATCAACAACATCAATTTGAATTGGTATTATGCATTAATAAGTGTTACTACAAGTATAAGATATTTTATATCCCTGGATGCCTGAAATATACATTTTACTGACATAATTTCATTTCATTTGGGAGAGACTATCTGAACCTGCTTATAACCCTAGTGGTACTTCAGGGTGACTAGTCCCTGATGTCACTAATTCCTTGAGCTTGTGTTAAGTTCTCCTAATGAGTGAAACTTATCTCTCTGGATATCGGATATTAGTTGTTTCCCTATACTACACTATTACTGGGCTAGAAAACTGATTGCAGGTGAGTTATGTTTTGGATACTGTTCTGCATCACTTTGTCCAGATACTTCACTCACAAAAGAAAAATCAGGCCTGGATCTAGATTCAGTCAAGCTGCTACCTTCATCAAGTCCTGCATTCAACCTAGTCAGGTCTGGATCTAGCGGTACTAAGCCACTATCTGAAATTTCAGCAATCAACATACATCTACTCACATTCTCAATATGACATTAGAAATGCAATGCTGTAAACTCTTAAGTAACCAACAAGTGAAATCAATAAAATGAATCTTGTTCCTAGATAAAAATAAACATAGGAGAAAGATAGTCTTGGTGTTCTCAGTTAGTTTTCACCAACATAATTATTTGCTCGCCATCCAATCTTCCACTATCAGGTGTTCAAGGTTTAAACTAACAGAAGTGCAGTTTCATCTTCACCTATGCCTGTCCTTCAGGGTCTACAGGTTAAGTAAGACCTTGATTGATTTGGAATAGACAACTATGTTTACCATCCTCTTCTGTACCTAGTTTTGTTCTCTACATCTTTTTCCATTAAGGGTTTTGAAAATCATTCCCCATTGCAATGGGTATTTGCTTATAAACAGTATAAGTACATCATGGTATCCATTTTGGTGTAGTATTCAGGTGAATTCTTTTCAAATCAAAAGTTTCAAGGCGGGTATATTCCCCCTCTTCACCATGCCTATAATAAGCTTGTACTTCATTTATCATCATTCTCATCATTATCATTATATCATTATCATCATCATTATTTTTATTGCAATCATCATCTTCATTACAATCATCATCATTATTATATCATTATCATCATTATTATATCAGTCTTCATCATCGTTATATCATCATCATCATCATCATCATCATTATCATTACAATCATCATCTTCATTACAGTCATAATCATCATTATTGTTATTACAATCATCATCTCATTATAATTACATTCATCAGGATACTAGCCCACATGTTATAACATGAGTGATCTATAACACAAAATGGGGTTTTGCTTAAGACACAAAGCCAGAAGCTTGTATTACGAGTGATGCGTAATATAGGTTGTGTCGTGCTTAGGGCACAAAACCAGATGATGGTACCATAAGTTATACATTACACATAGTGTTGTCATGCCTCGGTTGTTAGCTTATACCCTTCTTAGCATGTTACTTCATCTCTCTCATATTCTTTCCTCAGACATAATATTCATATGTGCATGGATGATCATTTCACTCATTCATCAGGCATAATAATCATATGTGCATGGATGATCATTTCAGTCAGTCATCAGAAGCAATATTCATATCTGTATGGATGACAATTCACTCAATTATCAGACATAATATTCATATGTGCATGGATGATCATTTCACTCAGTCATCAGCCACAATATTCATATCTGTATGGATGATCATTTTACTCAGTCATCAGACACAATTATATCTGTATGGATGACAATCAAGCATTTGTATGTGCTTTGCACAAATAAATTCACATATTCAACCACAATGACATTACAATGGAATCTGAATCATTCACATCCTTAATCAGAAATTATATTTCCTGGATGATATTTAAGCTTACTGGTGTGTTTTTACAAATAATATATTAAAATATGCAACACCAATGAAATCATAATGGGGCCTCACTCAATACCCAGTCATTCATCAGAATTCATAGTCATAGTTGTATGTTTGATAAGTGGCATATTTATGTGATTTACAAATGATAAACTCATATATTCACCACCACTGAAATCATAATGGAACATCACTAATTCCACCATCACTCATCAGACATCATAATCATGTTTGCATGGATGATAATTAGGCATTATTCTGTGCCTCACAAATGATAAATCCACAAGTTTTACAACAATGAAAATACATTTGACTCACCACATGGGTGCTTTCACCCAACATACACAATTATGATCCCTATAGACATCTATTTACATCTCAGGTGCTCGTGTACTTTTGTTACACATTATACTAATTTCTCTTACCAGTGTTGGCACATGTAAACTAGTTTCTTATTACTGAACTAAGTATTCTTAGCTTCCTAAATCTTACGTTACTAACTCCTAAATCACTGCTGATTGAGTTTAACTCCTTAAGAATAAATGTACAACTAGGTCTAATGTTTTTACATTAAATAAGTTGTTAACTAGAAGAAAAGGAAACTCACAAGGTTGTCCTAATGTAAGTTTATCCATAAACTATGGTAACAGAATATAATATTTAGTTTCACTAAATTAATTTCATAAGAACTAACCACATGGTTTACACACATTTGACTTACCAATTATTCTTGGGAAAAATACTCACAGACTGAACTAAATTTTAAATAAATATTATGTTTACCTTCAGCCGAATAGGATGGCTTCCAACACTTCGGCGACAGGTTTCCGAATCTGAAAGCGATGTCGTAGACTGATGTTTCCTATTTTCATTCATACTACTTACATTTGAATATTTTGTTTAGGAATATTTCATCGCTCCATCCGCTATCTCAGATATTCTCCGGCCTCGTGCTGGGTTGGTTAACAAACAGGCCGGGTTCCGGTCGTTCGTCATTTTATTTACCTTTTTCCGATTCCAGTTTTTGGTATCTCGCCGAACTGGGTCTGTTGTTGTATAATGTTGGATTTTTCGAAGCGGAACAAATTCGCGCTGTTGCGGTCTCAATCTTGATTGTTGTACGGAAAATATTTACAGCAACGTTACAGCTTGTGAAAAAATATATTACACTGACCCATGCAACAGTTAAAACATTAGTAGCATATTCTTTACATGACGTAGCAGTGAACTGCAGCATTTTTGTTTTGGCTGTCTGTGATTCCTGGGCAAGTGTATGCTCCGTGGCTTGCCATTGCTTTCTGAACGACCGGCAAACATACCATTGTATGAAAATCAACGCAAGGAGGTCTGCTTCCAAATCGGCCGCAGCTGTGTTTCGAACGTGGTATGCGGGATTACGAATTGCATTCGTAACTCCATGGCTGTCCTATGGACCTGAGTACAATACTTTGGCCGTATTAAACCACCCGGCCGGCAGGCAGGTGCGACAGTCACTGCCATGCCACGCCTTCCCCTCGTGAAATACTTGAATGAATCGCCAAAAACACGAAAACTAGACGGTAAGCTTTAATAGGAAAAAGATCACAAATAATAAAATGGGCGTTGCAGCCAAAGCCTTCGTTAGCACACATACAACAAACACATACGGATACAATTACATGAGAAACACTGTTAGTTGCATATCCTTTACAGGCGGTTGCAGTCAACACCAGCATTTTTTGCTCATATTGACTTCTTGGCAAGTTTAAGTTCAGTAGTCTGCCATTGCTTTCTGAACGACAAGCACCCATACCATTTCGTAAATAACCAGCGCAACGCGGTCTGCTGCCAAATCACGCGCAGCTTTGTTTCGAACGCGGGTATACGGGATCACGAACCGCGTCCTTACCACCTTAGCCACGGAGACCGGCATGAGAAACACAACATGAAACATTTTGTAAAGTTAAATAAAACTTACTCACCTGTTTTGTTGTTGTGGACTGGGGCAGGTGTGTGATTGATTCCCCGTGTATGTTTATGCCATACGATATAGCTGACCGCTACGACAGACAGGAAAGTAGCAGAGCTAACTCCTATATCAGGCCTCGGCAACCTTCGCCAAGCCAAGCGTTGCACGGGAACGATTTTCAATAGCACTCAGAGAAGTTGCCTAAGGTCTGTGCGTGTAGACGTTTGTGTGAAGCTGAAGGTGACCAAATACACACCTGATATTGAACACTTAACCAAAGAGAAGGAAGGGCAATGGATCCATTAACTGATTAACAACTGAGATCAATAATTATCAATGACTACTTATATTAACATGTTAATAACGTGTTTATCTTTGATTCTATTGAAATGTTTTCTTCTTGAAACTATTCAGCTTTCTGTCTTAACAAAATATACATAAGTTAATTTTAAAATCGTACAATTTCAAAATAGTATGTTTGGAACTTAGATTTTGCAAAACACAATATTTGCAAGATAAAAGCTTGGAAAATCGACATAGGCCTATAATGCTGGTCTCATTTATTGACACTTGGAAAAATACATATATAATGCTGATCTCCCATTATTGACACTTAGAAATATATACATATATTGCTGGGCTCCCATTAGGAACTCTTGGAAAAATCGACATCTAATGATGATCTCCCATTAGGGTCGTTTTAAAACATCGGATTCATATACTGACTGGCCTCCAGTCATGAAGGATTGAAGATCACGACACCCAAACCTGGCATCCTGTCCTGTAAGAGATATATATTTTGTACAATGGTTTTAGTGTCCTTGCATATGTCCCCAGCCAGTGTGAGGATCGTTACTTCAGTACATTTACTGCGCAATCTACAACTATCAGATAGCCCTCGAGAGTCGCAAATGTCTTCTCGTCCTGTCGCGTGCATCCCCGTTGTACTGTTTTGGTCATACACAGGTTATCGTGTAACTTAAAGTTGTTATTCTTCCACAGAAATAAGATAGTAGTAGATAGTGATGCACTATTATTACGCCTTCAAGTTGGAAACAAGATCCTTGGTTACCATTTCGTTGCTTCAGGGCTCAGGGACTTCACACAAATTCGGCGGTTTGCTTAACTTGCATCCACACACAACTTTCGTATTCAGAAATTCTGAGCGCTGGTTCGCAAACTCGGCCTTGGAATTTTGACACTCTGGCAGCTGGTTCGCTGAGGGTGAGTAGATAATGTTAATTGTTAATATATTCCACATATAGTCAGAACATCATGGCCCATTTATTTACGCGCCTTGGACTGTATTGGGCATATGGTGTTGGTCCCATATTTGTATAGGCAATCGGCACTCAGAAGAGGAATCGCTCGCTTTCTGTGAACTCAAGCGTAGTAAAAACGTGCTGCTGCTGCTGCTGCTGCTGCTGCTGCTGCTGCTGCTACTACTACTACTACTACCACTACTACCACCACTACTACTAGTACTACCACTACTACTACTGCTACTAGTAGTAGTAGTAGTAGTAGTAGTAGTAGTAGTAGTAGTAGTAGTAGTAGTAGTAGTAGTAGTAGTAGTAGTAGTAGTAGTAGTAGTAGTAGTAGTAGTAGTAGTAGAAGTAGTAGTAGTAGTAGTAGTAGCAGCAGCAGCAGCATTAGTAGTACAAGCGAATGCACATTACTGATTTTGCGTGCATGTTAGGTTTTCCTATTCCCGTGTCCCTCGTTATCAGGCGAACCCCATCCGACTTCTAATCAATCAATCAATCATGTGCCATGCCGGAAAGCTTGGGAGGTCATGACTCGCCATTTAACTCGATCACCAGAGTCGTGGATCAGCTCAGTGTTCCTGTCTCGTCTATGCCATATGGCCAAGCCATCCAGGTATTTTCCTCTCGGTCTTCCTCTTGGTCTGTTCCCTTCGATCTTGCCAGTTGTCACTAAGTTCTCCAATCCATTTCTTCTTATAACATTGCCAAAAATGTTTGACTGTCTACGTCTAACTTCTCTAATCAATTTACGATTTTCATTTGTCTCCAGTAGTACTTGGTCATTGGTTTTTCTGTCTGTCCATGGTATTCTTTGCATTTTCCTCAGAAACCACATTTCTGCAGCTATCAGATGTTTTTCAGCTTGATTGCTCATTGTCCAAGTTTCTCATCCATATAAAAGAACAGGCTCTATGTATCCCCACAACACTCTTTTTCTCGTTTCAGTTGACATCTTTTTATTGGTCAGAATGATTTTCATCTTGCTAAAGGCTACTTTCGCCATGGCGATTCTTGTTCTAATCTCTTCAAGGCATCTCCCATCAGATGTTATGACTGTTCCGAGATAATTTTACCGATTCACTTGTTGAAGAATATTCCCATTTACTTGTATATTACATTGTGGTACTTCGTTCTTCCTAGTGACGACCATAACCTGTGTCTTTTTACATTTTAATGCTAACCCCAGTTGCTCACTGTTTACAATAACCGTATCTACTAATTGTTACAGATCCTGCTCATTGTCTGCAATCAATACTGTATCATCTGCATATCTAATGTTATTGATGTTTCGTCCTCCAATGCCGATTCCATTTATATCTTCTAGATTTCTGAAAATATTTTCACTGTATAGGGAAAAAAGATCTGGAGACATTACACATCCCTGCCTAACACCTCTCTTAATAGGCTGATATTGTCCAATTTCATTACCAATCCTTATAGCAGCTTGTTGTTTCCAATATGTTTTTTTTATAATTCTAATGTATTTCCCATCAATTTGTAGATCTGCAAGCATATCCACCATGTTGGCATGTCTAACTCTATCAAAAACCTTTGTGTAGTCAATAAAGCAAAGATGTATATCCTTGTTTACTTCTATAGCACGTTCAATAACTGTTCGCAGCATATACACAGCATTTACTGTACCCTTTCCTTCTACAAACCCACATTTTCTTCCCCTATTTCAGGTTGTATTTTCTTCCTCATTCTTTGCATGATAATTCGTAGCAAAATCTTTGTGATGTGACTCATTATACTAATTGTTCTATGTTGATCACATTCCAAGGCTCCTGATTTCTTTGGAATTGCAATAAATACAGAGTTACATAATTCAGAAAATATATCTCCAGTATCATTTAATGTGTTCAGCAGTCTTGTGACTTGATCTAGTCCATATTCTTCTGAAGCTTTAATCATTTCTTGTTGTGATGTTATCTGCAACGGGGGCGTTGTCAGCTTGCATATGCTTAAGAACATTTCGAACCTCCATCTTCAAAATTCGCGGTCCTTCATTATTAAATCTAATATCATACTGGTCCTCTCTGTTATCATCATAAAGGGTTTTCACATAATCTGTCCATACATGTAGAATCTGATCTTTTTCTATTATGATTTTGCCATCTTAGGTTTTAGACAGCCTGTTGATGTACTTGTCCTTGTATTAGTAAGTTCCTGAATTCTTTTGTGCACTAATTCCGACTTCTAAGTTACTTATAATTGACGTCCCCAAGTCCAGGATGAGAAGTCGACATTTAAGACATTTCCCAGGAAGTTCAGGTCAATTTATCAAATCCCCCTCGATGTTGAATCGAACCCATGACTACAGGGTGGCAGGCCAGTGTGCTAGCCACTGCGCCAACTCGGCTCCCATTCGATACATGTTAGTTGCATATCCTTTTACAGGACGTCATAACCAACCCCAGTATTTTTTTCTGTATATGGTTTCTTGGCAGGCTTACGTTCAGTAATTCGCCATTGCTTTCTGAACAACCGAAACTCATATCATTGTATGAAAACCAGAGCAAGGCGGTTTGCTTCCAAATCGCCTGCAGCTGATTGATTCGATAGATACTATATATTAAAAGTCTGTATCAATAAATTATTCAAAAGTAATTATTCTTGATATATAGTCCTATTTGTTCTCTAGAAAGCTAACACAACAGTAATATTGTTTTCGCTTTTGAATTAGAAAAAAAAAACATTCACGAGAAGATACATTCCAATTCATCACCATCAGGTGACACTCAGGCAGTGACAGTTTCCGGTAATGGAGAAGATTCTACCCCGATCCTTAGATGTTCATTCTGTCCGGTTGTATCCTGACCATATTGTGATGTTGTCTGCTCATTTATATCTGTGACGTCCGCTAGTTCATATGTCATCTACTTTTTCAACCTTTGTGGTTTTCAATGAATTGCTATGTTGTTCGCTATTACCACAGTATCTTGTCCTTCTCATATATGTTTTTCATTCAACAGCGCTCGTTTTATATAACGTCCATATTTTCCCCTTTTTGCGTTAAAGAAAACTTCTGTTCTCAGAAAACTCTTCTCAAGAAACTAATCTCAAGAAACTCTTCGTTCAAGAAGATCTTCTCAGGAAACCCTTCTGAAGACCTATATGTCTAATGCTTCAATATTATGCTCGACTTAAATGTTGACTTCCCGTTCAGAAAGCAATGGCAAACTACAGAACTGAGAAGGCAATGGCAAACTACAGAACTCAGAAAGCAATGGCAAACTGCAGAACTCCTAATAAATCACAAACAACCAAAAGGAATTGGATAAGGTTATAATGTCCTTTTTTTCCACTGACCTTCGCTTTCAAGTTCATCATCATCATCAAGTGCCCTGCCAGCTGGCGTGGGCGTTCATGACTCTCCACAGATCTCGGTCTTTGGTATTCTGGATCAACTCTGCTAATGATATTCCTCCATGCCACCGTCTCAATCCATCCAGCATCATTTATTTGGTCTGCCTCTGCCTCTCTTCCCCCCAATCTTTCCAGTTGTCACGATGTTCTCCAACGTCTCTCTTATCATCACATAACCAAAGAAAGCTGTTTGTCTCTTTCTTATTGTTGTATATAGTGTTCTAGTTTCATTAGCCTCTTTCAGGCAATCGTTGTTAGTTACTCTGGCAGACCACGGAATTCGCAACATTCGTCTTAAAAACCACATTTCTGTTGCTTCTAAGCTCTTCCTAATTTGTTCATTGACATTCCCAGATTCACTGCCATACAGCAAAACTGATTCAATACAGCATTACGGCACTCTCTTTCTTACATTCATTGATAGTAACTTATTGCATAAGATACTCTTCATTTTCTGAAATGCGGGTTTTGCTTTCAGAACATCTTTATTAAGTCTCAAATTCTTCACAATTTTTTCGCTCGCTTTAATCTTACATTGATTTGTCCACATATTGGCACATGATCACTATTACAATCAGCACCAGGTATTGTCATTACATTAATTACCGCATTTCTAAATATTTTATTAATAAGTGTGTATGTGTAATTTGGTTGCGTATTTTCATATCAGGGTTTTTCAATGTGCATAGTCGTCTTTTATGGTGATTTAACCATGTGTTTTCAATTATCATATCATTAATATTCCATTCCATTATTTTCTCTCCTCTTTCATTTCTTGTACTTAACCATAATTCCCCCTATATCCTCTATTTTTCCCTTTCCTACTTTTGCATTAAAATCGCCCAGTATTATTTTTATTTCTTGTGATCCAATTTGAGCTATCGCCATTTCTGTGTCATCGTAAAAGTGTTGTATTTCTTCATCACTACTGCTTGTTGTAGGTGCATATACTTGTATAATATTTATATCTATTGGTTTGCCTTTGATTTTGACCATTATACCTCTGTCTGAAATACACCAGTATCCATTCATAGATTTGGCTGTTTTTTCATCAACTATTATTCCGACACATTTTTTCATGTGTATCCCCTCCAGAATAAATTATTGTGTGTTTGTCGGTTATAATTTTGCCAGATCCCTTCCGTCTCATCGCACTTATGCCTAGTATATTCATTTTCATGCTTTCCATTTCTCTTAGAACATTGTTTAACTTTCCCAGCTCATTTAATGTCCTAACATTCCATGTTCCTGCTCTAAATTTATTTAGTTTAGATATAATTTCGCCATTAGGCAGTTGGATGATGATCTGGTTTCACCTGTGGCTCATGACTGTCCCTACCGGACGAGGATGTTCTAAGACAGCCATTAACGTCGTGCACTATCTCTTACATGTATGTTGCTATGAAATCTTATGAAGATAATGTGCTGGTTTCATCTTGCCTTCCACATCCACATGGTGGGCTTTTAACTCTGCCTTTGACAGCCTTTTCCGACTGTCAGGACAAGTGAGTGCCCTGCTCTGCTCAGCTGCAGAGTTGTCCACTTATTCCGGTAGATACTCGGTCCCCAGAGCTGTGTTAGCCACACCGTAGTGTTTTTCCATCCTCTACCACTAGGAGGCGCAGTTGGGATGTTCCCTTCCTAAAGTTATGGTCCATGACCAAAACTTTCCAGTACTTTTCAAAGGACTGTTTTCAGGTTGGCCAAGACTAAATTGGAAAGATCCTGGGGATGTAAGGACGGCTGACCACATCATTCATCAGGTTTCGATTGGTCTTAGAATGCAGGACTGGCACCATACAACCAATATGCCAAATGGGCTGTATAGAGGTCCTGTGACAATAAGTATGGGGTTGGTTTCCTTAATGTCAGGCGTTATGAAATTGGGATATCTTCTGGCCAGAACAGGTATGTCCATTCTGCTGACCCCATATATACTAGTTGACATATGCTAGTTGACAGCCAAAGGGAATTAGACACACGGAGATGACGAACTTTACACTAAAGAGTTCTGCCGAGAGGCAATCGGTCCAGCAAAATGGTCAGGCTGCATGGTGTGAATATTCATCGTCGGCAAGGCCCACCCAGACTATGCCAGTATGTCCGGAGTCGGTTATCAATTCACCTGATCGAAACTGCATTCTTCCTCTTGGGTGTTTACTCTGATGTAATCGGTACACTTCTGCCGAGCAGGATCTGTGATGTCCACTTGTCGAAACCTTCATATGGTGTAGAGTTGACTTCAACGTCTCTATTGAATCGTCTTGACGATGAGTTTATGCAGACCAACAATTCTTCTCTTCTCAACGACTACTTTGAGAATTGCTGCCATAAAGTTCTGTCTTCACGATTAGGTTATGTAGGCCAACAATTTTTCTCTTCTCCACAACTATTTGGAGAATTGATGCCATAAGGTTCTGTCTCACAGTGTCACACACTATAGTTTATTAGGAGAATCAGCACTCTATGAAATGCGCTACAAGATGTCCTCTTGGCCGAGGATGATAAGAAAAATCAACCATTTTTTGAATGTCTATCAAGTTTAGTATTAAATCATACCAAAAGGTCTCCTGCTGAGATCTTCTTTCGATATAGCGATATCAGCCATGATGATTGGCGGTTGATAGTACTTTGATCAATCGGCCGGATTCTTACCTTGATTTTCATAAACCAGGTGTTCAAAATAGCTTTACATATCAATTTGATGTTCAAAGCTTGCTCATCCGCTAATTTGAAGAAAAAAAAAAACTTATTCTTTCTCTCCATCAACCAACCAAAGGGAGAACCTGAAACAGACAACTTCGTAAAAGTAACTTGCACCCACTCACAGTTTTACATGACAATTGACTGAGCGGGTATAACATCAGAAAACAGTGTCATTAATTTACATTATGACTACCTGATCCTGTTTTGCATGACAGGCAGACTTGAGCAATGATAGAACAATGACTAACTGTATCAATCATGTCGACTGTATCAGTACCGTCTGATAGAACATTATCTCGTCTTATAGAGGCCCAGTTCGTCGAGACAGGCTCTTGATATCTGAATCTCTTTCATACAAGACACCACTCTATCCTACTCACTTCACTCACCCTTGTCTTTCGTCCACACAGACTAGTTGTTAAGGTCGCATTGCTGTTTAGATGGAAAACTCCCTCCCGACATCCCATTAGCCAAAGAACATTTATGTTTTTGGTGTTCTTCTGAAGAAGTGTAGTCTTAATATTATAGCAGCTACCTACAGTTTAGTCAAAAGATGCCCCCTTTCTACTGTTGTTTCTCACCATGTACAAAGAGAGCGTCTTTTTATATACGTGTATCATTACCCCATGTAGAAAGTTGCATATTAAAAGAGTCCTTTCATTAATCCCTCGCCTAAGAAGTGGATCTAGGAATGAAAGGTTCCTATGCCCCAACGGGAGCTGCATCAGTATCCTATTAAAGTAGGCCCTAGATGATAGTAGAGTAAAGAAAGTTCATTTGATCCTCAGGGAGATGCCTCAGTACATATTAAAATACGGCACTAGATAATAGTGAAGTAAAGAAAGTTGCTGTGCTCCTCAGGGATTCCTCTTTGAATTGTCAAATTAGTTGCTCGCCTATTATTATATTATTATATTAAAGCGTATTTAATTAGGACTTTAGCCTAGTTATATTAGAGTTGCCTAATCGTTGTCGAATTACGCAATAGACTGTTATATCTTTCCAAATAACCAGTCCTGTAATCAAGGCAAACGTTCTGAACAACTGGTCACGTAAACACCTTCGATATTCATGGAAGGAAGTGACCTTTTCACTTCTAGTTCCGTGCAAGACTCGGTAGCTTTTGTTCAATAATCGGTTCAATTAAATTACAATGTTTAAGCAAACATAATTGTCAAATACCTTATCTATCGAATTCAACACATCGGATATTGGATCTGTAGGTTGCTCTTGAAGCACACAAAATACAGCTCGAAAGGGAGATGTCCACACCAAGTCTAGACGTTAACTAACGCCAGATAGCCTTCGCCTCATTATAATTTATGATCTCGGACCTGAGATTGCTCATGATCCACGATTTTTACGCTTAGTCCCCAAAAAGATTTATTATACCCATGAAGGATCTAGTTTTAGTAAGTACTGTTAAATATTCTTCCCCTTGTATTTAAAACTGCAAAGGTGTTTATTTACAGAAACTTGCCCAACAGGAATCCCCCGACGGATTTCCCTTTCTATAAATAGCAACGTGTTCCCCGGCACCCACAAAACCCACGGCTCGGAACAATAACCACCACTGAGGAAGCAGGTTACACGAGACCGAATTTGAAATTTTTTTTTCGAAAATTGGAAATAGAAATGGTAACCGGATAATGAGGAGAGAACTCGCTGGGTTTTCGTTACAGGTCTTTTACTTAGTTTACCGCAATTAACATCCCTATTGCGCGTCTGGCTGAGTGGCTAGGTCGTTGGGCTCCAATTTGGGTGATCCGAGCTGGTGTCCTCGATAAGGTAATGGATACTATTTTTTTGTATTTTTGTTTCGGGAGCAAGGGTAAAACCCTGACCTGCACAGTTCGCGGCCACTGCACTTACACCTTACTTAATTTGGGCCAGGCGGCCTTGATTCCTCAGGCTCACGACCCCCTGCCCTAAACCACGGAGAATCATAGACAGTAATGACAGTAATGTACAACTTACAGTACAGTACAATCCCTGTCACAATCTTTTATTTTCTGCAGTTGACTTCTGTGGATTGCCTGCTGTAAGTGCCGGTCAGTACCTGCTAAATAATTTTTCAGACCATGTGTGTGTGTTTTTTTTTTTTTAAGAGACGATATGTTGTTTATTTGCATAACATGCATATTTGGTTTTAACTGAAAGGGGAGTTACTATTTGGGTGTTTCTTTTGTGTTAGTATACATTCCCTATACGTGCATGTACTGCAGCAATCTCATAATCATGCTGCATGAGACGCTGTTGCAGACATCTTCACAATCAATGTCAGTCGCAGGTGTATCCAATCATATCTGGAAACAGAGTGGGGCAATTTTGGGGAAATCCGACAGGGAAATGCCCTTGCAGAAGCCATTGTGGATTCAGAAGTAATTCGGCATAAACAACGCCCATAAACCTATTCATGAGAAATTAATGTAGAAGCGTTACTTTGACTTCCGTAAACACATATGAGATTCGTATGCTATAAATATTCTTTCTATGTAGCTTTTATAACATAATACGCACATGGTAAATCCTAGGGTTTATTTGTATACGCTATTTCAGAGAGTAATTCTAGAGGGTAAATATAGAGGGCAATTATAGAAGGTAATTCCAGAGGCTAGCGAGCATCCAGTCAGTTCTGGCTATGCATATGCCCCTGGCAATGATAGAGTTGACTGTTGGACTTCCAAACTCCATAGGAGGCACCTTATTAGTAGATAAAATATGCTGCACTTTATCCGGGACTAGCTGGTGCGCGATGCCATGACTGTACATGAATCTACATAGCACACCCTGCTGCGGATCGGAATCCAGCTAAGAACAAGTGTTAGCAGGCATATGCGAGCGCGAATTAAGCATCTGCCTGGCAACATACTACAGTAACAATAAACATCCACATCCTAACATATGATTGTCTCTAGCTGCTCGAGGTGAAACACCCAGATGAGAAGAAGAAGAAGAAGAAGAAGAAGAAGAAGAAGAAGAAGAAGAAGAAGAAGAAGAAGAAGAAGAAGAAGAAGAAGAAGAAGAAGAAGAAGAAGAAGAAGAAGAAGAAGAAGAAGAAGAAGAAGAAGAAGAAGAAGAAGAAGAAGAAGAAGAAGAAGAAGAAGAAGAAGAAGAAGAAGAAGAAGAAGAAGAAGAAGAAGAAGAAGAAGAAGAAGAAGAAGAAGAAGAAGAAGAAGAAGAAGAAGAAGAAGAAGAAGAAGAAGAAGAAGAAGAAGAAGAAGAAGAAGAAGAAGAAGAAGAAGAAGAAGAAGAAGCAGAAGCAGAAGAAGAAGAAGAAGAAGAAGAAGAAGAAGAAGAAGAAGCAGAAGAAGAAGAAGAAGAAGAAGAAGAAGAAGAAGAAGAAGAAGAAGAAGAAGAAGAAGAAGAAGAAGAAGAAGAAGAAGAAGAAGAAGAAGAAGAAGAAGAAGAAGAAGAAGAAGAAGAAGAAGAAGAAGAAGAAGAAGAAGATCATCATCATAATACCTCAGGAGGCAGAGACGTTTCGCCTGATGGCGAGGGACGCTGGTAATAGGGAAAGCTAATACACATGCAAACAAAGCCCGTTGCAAAAGAAGTAGTAGTAAGTGAATGGACTACTCCGAATTCAAAGCATTAAAAGTCAGCGAATGAAGTCTCAAACAGCCTCATTCACAGTCCGTGTGTTAGTGTAGTTAACCCACGTGTTTTACTTGTTTACGTTTTGTATTTCAGCAATTTTTACAAGCTGCATGAATAGAAATCGACAATACATTGAGGACAAGAGTGAGAACTGAAGACCGAGCATCGTTGTCACATCCCGGTACACCACACCTGAGCACTTCAGCATACAATAGGGACATTATTCTGCACCTCAGCAACTGCCTACAAAAGTTGGCCTTATACCACACCTCAGCAATACAGCCTACAAAGGGGGACTTTATACCGCACCTCAGCAATACAGCCTACAACAGGGGACTTTATTCAGCACCTCAGCAATACCGCTGACAGCATAAGACTTTATACCGCACCTCAACAATACAGCCTACAAAAGGCACTTTATTCCTCAACTCAACAATACATCCTACACAGTAGACCATGTCGACTAATTTTACTATTGAGAACAACGTGTCAGTTAGGGTAAATTACAGTTCACCTTACGGGAACGCCATCACAGCTTTCTACATTACTATTATTACAGTAGATGCAACCGTTGCAGTTGTTGGTACACTGGTCAACGTATGGTTTATTGCAGCTTTATTGCTATCGGCGGAAATTCGCGCACGGATCCGCAACAAAATTATCTGCAGCATTCTGGCTATTCACTTAACAGAAGCTGTGATAATTTGTCCGATGTCTATGACTCAAGCAGCTGCGATTCTTCTTAATGTATACGACAGTTTAGATTGTTCATTCCAATCAATTGGAAACAACATCTACCACATCCTAGACTTTCTCGGCAACTGGTACTTAGTCATGCTGCTATGCATTTACACGGCTCAGGTCATGAACTTTGAACCCCAATTCACCCCTCTGTGGATAAAAATTTTTACTGTTACTATTTTTACAGCTCCGTGTGTAATTGCTTTATTGTTCGTGCCGCTAACAATGAACAGGGTTTATCGCCATGATGACAACAGCTGCGTAACAACCACCTCCAAACCATTGAAGGTCTACAAGTCTTTGGACACAATTGTCCCCCTGACCCTGGCAAGCTTACTACTGCTGGTGACGTCACTGTTGAAGTACAGACGATATCTCCAAGGACGTTCGACTGACTCTCTCCGTGCCCAGCTCATAGACGACGGGTCACAGATCGATCCCCTGTACACGTTCGTCGCTATCCTTGCTGTTGCGGTGACGTCTGATTTCTGTTTAATGTTGTACTTCATGAATCCTATCCCATTTGTGAGCCTTGAATTCAAGAGTAGGTAAGGAAAACATATATTTAATTTTCATGGCGTGTGCGGCAGAGTGGTAAGAATGTCCGTTTGTCACATTTTGGGACAAGGTCGATGTATTTGTTGTTGCTGTTGTTGTAAATGGTTGATGTTTTGTTGTTGTTGTTGTTAACTGCGGAATGTCAGAAACATCATAATATACACCATTATGTACTAGTCTATGTCAAAAAGACAGCGGCAGTCTCCGTGGCGAAGTGGTCAAGCCGTCTGCCTCACGCTCCGAAGGTCGTGGGTTCGATTCCGGCTACGTTTTACGGTTCACGGGTGCATTTTTCTCGGAGACTTCTGGGGGTCGTCGTGGGAGCTACAGAGTTCGTGCTTTGTGCGATGCTTTCAGCAGGCAGACCTGAGGAAAGAGACCCAGCCATATGGGATAAAACCCAGTGCAATGAAGTCGATCGTCTCGACTTTTAAGATTTGTTTTGGAAGAAAAACAGTACTGATATGATCTATCGAAGATGTTCTGCAGTATAGCAGAGAATCTTATAATGTGTTGGAACAAACTACTAATAAAAAGTACTTCAAGGCAACGACGTCCTGAAGACCAACCAGTAGTTAATTGACAGGTCAAAACCTTCTTACAGCATTCCACAATG
The DNA here is from genome assembly GCA_963921405.1 of Cepaea hortensis. Taxonomy (NCBI): domain Eukaryota; kingdom Metazoa; phylum Mollusca; class Gastropoda; order Stylommatophora; family Helicidae; genus Cepaea; species Cepaea hortensis. The sequence continues at coordinate 27,269,985 of OY992888.1, read as the reverse complement.
CAAATTCATCCCGACTTAGTTTAAGGATGGGAATAAAAGCTAAAACACTCATTCCTGGACTTCAGCTAGTAATCCAGTTGAATAAACGAATATCTTAAATTCCTCTTCTTCTCTAATAAGCCACAGCTATTAATGAGCTGGGTTAGAAAGTTCTTAAGAAATGCCGTTAATCCGGTTTCTACGAATAACACAGGAGTTTCCATAGATAAGAGGAAAGAGGATACAGACTTGTAGAATGGGCAAAAGAACAAGAAATGGTTGTAGGAAACACCTGGTTTAAACAGCATCCTAGAAGATTATGGACATGGAGGAGTCCAGACAGCAGGATTAGAAACCAGATAAATTACATCCTGATTAGCAAAAGGTTTCGAAATGCGTTAACAGTCGTAAAAACAGTTCCAAATGCAGACTGTTACAGTGATCACAGATTAATTACAGGCACATTGAGGGTAAAGTTAAAGACAGTCAAGTATGCAACCGGAAATACTAAATATGATTTGTGCAAATTGAAAACTGACAAAGAAATACAAGATAATTTTAATATAGAATTAAAGAACAAATTTGATATATTGTCTGATTTAGAGATCATATTTGAAGATGTGGATGGGAAATGTTGAAGAATTCAATCAGTTTAGATGCAGAAAAAACTATTCCAAAATTAAAGAAAGTGGGTCGTCAGACATGGATGACTGAAGAAATTTTACAGCCAATGGAAACAAGAACACAGAACACAAATAATCCTGTCTAATATAAAGAAATTCACAGAAAAGTCAGAACATTATGTAAGGAGGCAAAAGAAGCATGGCTCCAGAAAAAAATTGCATAGAAATTGAAAAACAACACAATAGTAAAAATACCAAACTAATGCACAAAAGAATTCAGGAGCTTACTAATCAAAGAACACTTACATCAGCAGGCTGCCTAAAGACAAAAGATGCAAAAATCATAATAGAAAAAGATCAGATTTTACATGTACGGTCAGATTATGTGAAAAACCTGTATGATGATAATAGAGAAGAACAGTATGATATTCAAAATAATAATGAAGGACCATCAATTTTGAAGATGGAGGTTCAGAATGCTCTTAAAAATATAAAAACTGGCAAGACCCCCGGTTCAAACAGCATCACAACAGAAATGATTAATGCTTTAGAAGAATACAGAATAGATAAAGTTACCAGACTCATGAATACAATATATGATACTGGAGATATACCTCATGAATTATGTAATTCTGTATTTATTGCAATCCCAAAGAAATAAGGAGCCTTTGAATTTGATCAACATCGAAAGATTATATAATGAGTCACATCACGAAGATTGTGCTAAGAATTATCATGCAAAGAGTTAGGAAGAAAATGCAACCTGAAATAGGAGAAGAACAATGTGGGTTTGTAAAAGGCAAGGGTACAGTAAATGCTGTGTGTATATACTGAGAACCGTCATCGAACGTTCTATAGAAGTACACAAAGATCTACACCTTTGCTTTAATGACTACACAAAGGCTTTCGATAAAGTGAGACATGTCGACATGATAATAATGCTTGTAGATCTACAAATTGATGGAAATGACCTTAGACTTGTAAAAAACATATATTGGAAACAACAAACTGCCATAAGAATTGATAATGAAGTAGGTAAATATAAGCCTATTACGAGAGGTGTGAGACAGGAATGTGTAATGTCTCCATATCTTTTTTCCCTGTACAGTGAAAATATTTTCAGAAATATAGAAGATATGGAAGGAATCAACATTGGGGAACGATACAAAACTAACATTAGATATGCAGATGATACAGTCTTCATAGCCGGCAATGAACAGGACCTGCACCATTTAGTAGATGCGATTGTTGCACACAGTGAAGAACTAGGGTTATATTTTAATTGTAAGAAGGCATAGATTATGGTCGTCAATAGGAAGGAAGAAATATCACAATGTAATATACAAGTAAATGGGCACATTCTTAAACAAGTGAATTGGTACAGCTATCTCGGAACAGTCTTAACATCTAATGGGAGATGCCTTCAAGAGATTAGTACAAGAATTGCCATTTCGAAGGTAGCCTTTTGCAAAATGAAAAACATACTAACCAATAAAAAGATATCAATTGAAACGAGAAAAAGAGTGTTGAAGTGTTACAGAGAACCTGTGCTTTTATATGGATGTGAAGCGTGGACAATGAGCAGACAAGCTGAAAAATATCTGATGGCTGTGGAAATGTGGTTTCTGAGGAAAATGCAACGAATACCATAGACAGAAAGAAAAACCAATGACAAGAAACAAATGAAGATCGTAAACTGATTAGAGACATTAGACGTAGACAGTCAAAATTTTTTGGGCATGTTATGAGAAGAAATGAATTGGAGAACTTGTTGACAACTTGCAAGATCGAAGGGAAGAGATCAAGGGGAAGACCAAGAAGCAAGTACCTGGATGGCTTGGCCACGTGGCATGGTCGAGTCAGGAACACGGAGCTGATCCACGACTCTGGTGATCGAGTGAGAAAGCAAAACATGATCGCCCACGCTTGTCGGCATGGCACATGATGGATGGATTTCATAGATACACAGTCTTTAACCTTCCATGGGCCTGCCTGGGGCAAACTGAGGCCGGGGGGTCCTTTAACAGATAGGGTATCACTCTTCGCGGTTTCTTGAAGGTAGATCCTCAGAGCATTGCAAACAATGTCGACCATCCCTGTGTTCGTGTTCAGAGAACAGACCCTCTAAGTTGCTATTCTTCTTCTTCTTCTTCAGCGTTCCGAGCCATTGAGGTTCTTTGCTGCAGATACAATCCGTCTCCATTCGTCTCTCTGGTTGACCTTCTCTTGCCAGTCGTTGATTCCAAGTGCTTGTAGGTCTGTATATATATATTATCTCTCCATCGTCTTCTTGGTCTACCTCGGGGTCTACGGTCATTTATTTCCTGAGTGTAAGCGAGTTTTGTCTCCCTATTATTTTCCATTCTTTCTATATGCCCCAGCCATTGTAGTCTATTAGCCTTCATGACACCAGTGATTAGCGGGGACTTAAACAGATCATAAATGTCTTTGTTGCTTCTTCTTTTCCACTCTCCACTTTGTGTATCCCCAATGGGTCCAAAGATGCGTCTTAAAACTTTGTTCTCAAAAGTTTGTAACAAGGCTTCGTCTCCTTTCGTTGTACTCCAGGTTTCAGAGCAATACAGCACAACTGGTCTGATACGTGTTTTGTATATTGTAATTTTGGTGTTACGAGATAGCGCATTTGATTTTAGTAGATGTTGTAGTGCAAAGTATATTTTATTTCCAGAATTGATTCTAGTTTGTATTTCTTCCCTTATGATGTTGGAGCAGTTGAAGATTGTACCCAGGTATTTGTATGTTTCCGTTCTTTTAATGGTCATATTATCTATTAGTATGTGGCCAGAGTTTTTAGCCATTCCTTCTCTTAAAATTACCATATATTCTATCTTATCTTGGTTGATAACCAGCCCCATCTGTTGGGCTTTTTCCTTTAAGTAAAGCTACATAATGTGATGAAGGTTTAGGCCTATGCTATAGTAGTAGGACAGCATCAGTACCGCAGAAATGGGTGCACAGCTGTCTCATCCAAGAGGCCTGAGGAGCTACAGGCCATGCAAAAATACCTGGTCAAATGCAGCCACTTTGCCTTTGACGTTTATGAGGGGTTCCAGAGTAGATAGGAAACAATGGCGGCAGCGCTTGATCTCGAGGATGCGTACAATAGAGTTCGATATGATATTTTGATGACCGCACTGATGGAGAAGGGGGTCAATCCCTGGTTTCTTGAACTGAATAGCAGCCGTCCTGTATTCTCGTCGGGTTGCTCTCCGTCTGGGTGCATGGACCTCAGAGCCACATATTTTAACCCCGGGACTACCACAGGGATCTGCAATCTCACCGGTGCTCTTTATCTTGTATACGAGCAAATTTGCAAACTTAGAAGCACGAGGGGTTGGAAGGATACTAACATTTGCAAATGATATTCTTGAATATAGGCAGGGGAGAGATAGGGAGCAAACAGCCCAGGAGCTACAGGCGACAGTAGACAAAGTGATTGACTGGTGCACTGAATTGAGTGCTGTCATCCACCCGGAAAAGGCAGCTGTTTTGTGGTGCTCTCTCGACAACAGGATTGTGAGAGCTGATGTCCCAAGCGTCGTAATAGATGATAGAAACGTCAACAGAGAGACAAATCTGAAGTATCCGGGAATCACATTTGACAGGAGCCTGTCCTTCAAGGACCATGTGGAGACGGTTGTGACAAGGTCTCAAAAGGGACTCAATGCACTTAAAACTATGGCTGCAATGGACACAGAGAGAGAATGCTTTTCACACTATACCAGCACTTGATCCTCTCAGTGATTGATTATGGACTAGGACTGCTCACTGTCTCAAAGAGTCAGCTGGTGAAATTAGAACGCATTCAGAACGAAGCTATGCGGATCATTCTGGGATGCACCAGAGACACCCCAGTAGTGTATGTGCGTTACATCCTTGGTCTGCCTACTGTTGCTGGTAGGCTCAAGGTGATGCAGGCGAAGGCATACCTCAGATTAGCTGCAGACACAGATCACCCGTTAATGGCCAGCGACTGATAAGAGTGACACATGGATGGCTCAGGCGGAGGATACGATCAGACAGGTGTGCATCTTGGAGAAAATTAGGCTAGGAGAGGAGTGGGTCAGAGTGCCAGCGGAGCAGTCAGACTTGTGCAGAGTTATAATCACACTGAGCCGGGAGTGCATGGAGTGGCCAGCAGGCGCCACGGAAGTGGAAATCCAGCAACTAATTCAGGAGAATGCTCGCTTGGGTGATGTGATTATCTACACAGATGGGTCAGTGTTGAGAGGTAAGAGAAGTGCCTGGGACTTCTTAGCAAAAGCTAATGGTCGAAGTTTGGTGCAGGAGAGCCTGGCATATGATACCACAACATCTAGCGTAAGAAAGGAGGTGGAGGCCGTCAGTGCAGCTTTCCGATGGATGGAGAATACGATACACACACACATCGTGATTGTAACTGACTCAGAAAGCATGCTGAGGAAGGTGAGGACAGGCAAGCTTCGGGCAGAGTGGCTTGCTTCGCTTCGGAGGTCACGGGTGGCAAGCATCGCCCGGATCTTTTCTCCGGGGCATGCCGGTGTGCTGGGGAATGAACAGTCGGACAGATTGTCTGGCTCTGCAAAACTTGGTGGAGTACTAATACATGACAAGGCAGACGTGGTTGCGGCCTTGTGGGAGCACGTGTATACCTCGGAGGATCAAATGGATCACTATGGTCTATCAAGAATGAGACAGCGAGGAATGACGAGGGGATCTCGCCGACGCTCGACGCCCAGAGGAAAGGCGAGACGGACATATAATCAGATTGCTACTGGAACTATTGGTGTTGGAACTCTTCGCTGGCTGCTGAGGATGGGGACGGAGCGCATATGGGAATGCCCCGAGTGATGTGATGTCGGTTCCTAAATCAGTCAATCAATCAATCAATCAATCAATCAATCAATCAATCAATCAGGTTTAGTCTGGTAAATCCAACCTATATGTTCTGTAGTAATCCCTGGATTCTCCACACATTAGGAGTTGAAGATTTGAGACTGGAATTCTTACTTGGTTGTCCCAGCTACAAGGCCACTCATCCATCCCTTTCTCCGCCGATACAAAAGTGCAAAAACTCATTGCTATACATTTGTACGAAAATCAAATGTCATAATCAAAGTATCAACAAACACAAAAGGAAACTAAAGGAAAAAGGGAGGAAAAGGGTTAGTGTTACTCATGCACAAATTCCTTCGTTATGGTGATGGAGTTTACTCCACTCGTATGGATTGTGGGTGATATCTTCTCACTGCTCACCCCTATTCGTGATTAACTTTGAGACGTCCTGCTGAGTTAAGGACATTATACCCAACCAACCATCATGATAATACAACTCATCCAGATATGACAAAACCATCAAAAGACCTAACGAACGAACGAACGAACGAAAGTCTTTATTTTCAAAGGGTTAAGAATTGGGCACGCAGGCCCGTCTGACATTCTGTCCTTCTTCTCTATTTCCTCTCATACATTCTTTCATTCAACATCACTTATGAAGCAAATTTTGACAACAAAAGAACAATAGCATTAAAACGCATGAAAAATAATCAATAACAAATGACTCACTGAGGCAATGTTTAACATGGGCATTATACATACCTAAGGAGGGTGTAACGTGCCATACATAAGGGAATGTTTTTTTGGCTAGTTGTCGTTTGAGATAAGTTACCTTTATTGTCTTTTCGTGTTATTGTTTATGGGGGAATGTAGTCTGTATTAAGGTAGTGTTCACACAGGTTGGGAATGTATGTATAATGATTGGTGGTGTATTTGATTTCTTGTGGACGATTGTTCCACAACTGAGCGGCAGAGTATGCTAAGCTTGTTTTATATAAGTCTATCCTAGGTTTAGGGACATGAAGTATATTTAGTCGTTCGCTATGTCTAGCTTTATATTTAAACAATGGCCAAAGGTAGCTTGGGGCATTTTTAGCATCCTAAAAAGGAGCACCTAGACAACGTGAGACCTAGACATCATGAGACATGCATCATGAGACATACATAATGAAACAGACATCATGAGACATACATCATGAGACATACATCATGAGACAGACATCATGATTCAGACATCATGAGACAGACATCATGATTCAGACATCATGAGACAGACATCATGAGACAGACATTATTAGACAGATATCTTGAGTGAGACATCGTGATACATCATCCACAACTGCGATATGCAATAGGCAAACATCTACTGACAAATGGTAAATAGCCAGTCACCAGACCAATCACCAATTTCTGCGGATGGTACTTTGGTACACAGATGTCCTATCCCATCCACACTCATAAGGCAAAGCCGATCCTCCCTTCTCCCAGGCTAGACTCGGTTCACACGTGCCATCCTTCATCACCATCAAGTCATTTGCTCTTCCCCACTGGGCAACATTAGTGCCTCTCCAACAGCAGTAGGGCAATATTTAATAAGTAAATAATAATTCACATGTGAAACAAATTACATATGAAAAACATAGAATCCCCTATGAAATAATGCATGAGCCATCAGATATATATTCACTAAACATAGACAAAGGTTTGAACACATATGGTCTTTTCCCCCGACCATTAGCAACAGGGGTTTTGTGAACGCAATTCGTAAACCCAACCACTGTTGCAAGCCAACAAGTGCACAAACTTCAGAGATAAATTGCATTATGGTAAATCTTTAAGAGTGCTTTTAGCAATTCTCATGAACATAAAATATTCGTCCAGCCATAACAACAATTGTGTAATGCAGGCGTGAAATGCACGTCTTGCAAAGCCTGTGGATGCGTCAATCTTTCTTCTCATATGAAAGCAGAACTCATAAACCCAACATATAACTTACTTAATTATTCTCAGCATTTTCGGGGAAAAGATTACATGTCAAATCACACATTCTGATCATAAGAGTTGTAAAACACAGACTCTCAAGAACGTTTCTCCAGTTTGATGAAGAATGTGCAATGATGAGCTTCCATTAGGAAGGCCTATAGCACATAAAGATTGCAGATATGCATTGAGAGTGCGCTAACATCCACCAAGCATACAGTAGAATTCTCATAGCAGACGAAACGATAGACATGGTAAAATTATTCAGTATGTTAGACATGTCAGTTGTCAGAAAGCAAACATCCAGGGTGGCTTCTCAATGAAGCTCTGATCTCACACTTTCACAGTTTCATACAAATACACCGATACTCGTCTCTTTCTCATCACTAGGCACAGCCACAGAGAAAACGAAATTGGGCGATGAATTTCACCACATTTCGAAAGCGGCCAGCCCAGATTAAATCTATATTGCTAATGCTAGGCTATGTTTTTGGCCAGGGTCAAATGGAATCTCTCGGCAAGCTTTGCGAATCAGCCAATCAAATGCCTGCATGCGCCCTTTTCAAACCGTGCTAACATAGTTCTGTTCCAGACTCGAAATAACCCTGATGTCATTCCATCAGTAGAGACACCGTTCTATATTAATAGATTTGGCAAATCCTCTATTCATTGAAAATGTGGATGAATGACCACATGTCACAGTCCGTAAACCCTTCGCTACGGAGCGGCCAATTAATATTGTCAACAACCTACTTGCGACAGGTAATTCATGACTCCCTACTTTTGCACGACACGAATCAATAACTCGTGTGGTTTACAAAAGGATACATTTTTATTTAGAGCTATTTACACACAAGCTCTGCGAGCGGAATACATCATGGATAATTAACAACATGGTATGTTTCACAGATGCATGTAAGAGGTGAACACAATGATACTATTAACTAATTGGAATCTAAAGCCTAGCCAACACTATTGCTGATAAACTATATAAGGTTCCTAGCGAACATGTCTGCTCTCTATCAGTCTTTGTCCCCGTCTGTCGCACGCTGGTAGTTGCGTGTTGAACCACGGACATTCAGTCCTGCGTGCGCTGGCGAGTTTGCGTGCGTAGAGTCCCAGCACGCTTGGTTAGTTAACTCAAGTAACTGGTATTCTCCAGTTACTTGTCGAGAAGCGAGTTCCCTATACTCTTGGGAAACCCTCGCTCATCAGCACTCAATAACCTATTAGTTGACACGAGTGTGTCCTGTTGTCAAGCTAAATATAGTGCCTGTGTCTCTCCTGTCTGGTGTTCTCTGTATAGCTCCGTCTTAACTCTTTAAGCTCCTGTGTGGATCTTTGACAAATATGATCAAAGAATTTTAGTTACATACACAATATGAAGTAGATATTGTAAAACACTACATATTTTTCTGCTGAATGTATGCAGCACCGTATAGATATTAGAATTGACTTAAATAAAAGATTAAAACAACACACAAGTATGCAGTGTCTTATATAACAATAGCCACTAAATGGCTGGCTAGCACCTTGCCGTCTTGACAGGCGATAGTTTGTAAAATTGAGTCATATCTATGCACAGCACAAAGCCTGCGCTGAATTTAGAGGCCATGACATTTAGTATGTAAGTTGCATTTCCTCGCATTAGGGCAAGGCTTGTACCTACCCAATTGCGCTCCTCTGCCAGAAGAGCCACTAAATATTAAAGTTTAAAACCAATAGGGGTAAATAGGTTACTATCGAAAGCAACACAATACAAATACACGTGCTAGAGTCGTTATAATATTTGCTTGCGATAATATTATTCTTATTCAGTAGCGAATTTCATCATAATCATAACGGCATAAAGTTTAGTTCTGTTAGCGGAGCATGTCAGAAAAGCAGAATCGTAAATGCCAAAGATCAAAATTTAGATAATGATCAGAGTGTCTGAAAGACGTTTACAATGATTCACGTGATGAACAGGTTTTATATTCCCAATAACAGTGAAGGATCACTAGTTATGAAAATGGAAGTTAAGAAAGCTCTTTGTCATGTGAAACCAGGCAATACTCATGCCAAGACAACGTCTCAAATTAAATGTCCAAAGCCGTCGAAGAACATGGAATAGCCAGGTCACCAGACTGCCGAATACTACCAATGACACTGGAGAAATCCATGCTAATTTTTTTTTAAATCTGTGTACTACAATCCCAGGGAAATCAAGAACTATAGTATGTGATCAACGATTTAAAATAAACTAACATAATAAGTAACATAACAAGGATGTTGCTAAGAAACATGGAACGGGTTAGAAAGGAAATAACAAAAATAAAAAATAAAAAATAGGCGAAGACAATGTAGCCTATAGAAGACAAGGATACAACAACTGTTGTGATTTTGCTGAGAGCATAAATAGAGAGTTCTCTAAAAGAAAACAATAACCCACGTCTTCGTTGATTACTCAAAGACTTTCGATAGAGTAAAACACACGGATATGATAACAACTTTTGCAGATCTCCAAATCGACGGGGAAACGCTTAGACTTGTAAAGAACATATATTGAACAAATAGGCGGTCATACAAATTTATAGTGTAGTACACCAATATCACACAATCAAGACGACATGGATGTGTAATTTACCTATGTCTTTTTCCTACATAGTCAAATTGTTATACGAAATGTAAAAGACAGGAGAGAAATCGCCATCGGATTTTCAACATACTATATAGATTCTATAATATTGTATGCTCGTGAGACCTGGACAATAGGCAGACTTGCTGAGAAACATCTGATGGCTGCAGAAATCTGGTTTCTAAAGAAAACGCAAAGAATATCTTGGGTGGGTAGACAAAAGCAAACGAGACAGTCCTTCAGGAAGCAAATGTAACCGCAAATTTAAGAAAATTAGATGCAGGCAGCCGGTCTCTCTGGCCGAGGGGTTACACCACTTTCTCCGTAATCCCGTTTATCACGCAGAGTCTCGTAGCGGGCGAGAACTGGGAGCGGTTCGTCCCCCGCTGGTGACTTGCGGGATAACTGAGCCGGCCGCTCAGAATGCAATGGCAAACTACTGAGCGTAATCTTGCCAAGAAATCAACAGACAGCTGAAAGATGCTGCTGTTGACAGCGATGTCCTGTAAAAGGATATGCGAATTTAAAAAAAAAAAAAAAAAAGATGCAGGCAGTCAGCATGTTTTGGGTATGTTATGAGGAGAAATAACTTGACAAATGACAGCTGGCAAACGATGGCAAAAACAGGAAGATAAAGAGATAAATTCCTAGATGGTTTGGTCAAATGGCACACTCCTGATACGATGACAATTAAAATCGGGTGAGATGACGAATCATGATCGCCGACGCATATCGACATGCCATACGATGATGCTGAACGGGCTGTAGTACTTTACATTTAAACATTTCGTTGATAAGGATTCATAGAAAATGAACATATCATGTCTAAGCGCATTTAGTAGCGTTATTTGTACTGAAGTAAGAAATTAAAGTGATCAGGAATTACATGACATTGCAAATAAAGTAAACAAGCTAAGTGCTGGTTGTGGACTGGGCAATACAGAAAAAAACTAAGACTAATAATTAGCAATACCATGGAGAAGCCAGCAATAAACATCGGGATACATGGTCCTCATACTAGAATAGATGCCAAGTGTCTCATATATTGGGCACATCATAACAAACGATGGCAGAAGTGGAAAGGCAACCACTAAGAGCGTAAGGATTGTCATAATTAAAATGACAATACTATAAACAAGATATGCTCGTCTAGAGAGATTTAAAGAGAAAATAAAAACTTTAAAAATATGTAGATGCTGTAAAGTACTGCATAGAAGGATCGATGGCATTTCATGAAAACAAAAGCAAACAAGCATGCATGTATGTAAGTGTATAGCGAGCTCTTTTAACGCCACGAAGCGTATTGGTATTGGGTATGTGGTGCTAACACCGTTTATAATTACATCGGCACCGGTCAGTGATGTGTTTATAATCCAATCGGCACCGGTCAGTGATGTGGTCAATATCAGACCCGCCGCTATTGCACTCCAGAAAATGTGCTGCTACTTAACGTTATTCCGGGTAGACCTGTAGACCTGGGAGTCGGATCTGGGGGGGGGGGGGGGAAATCTCTGCAGTGAAGGAGGTTTTAACATATCACCACCTTTTTTCACCCTTTATCCCCTTTGGGGCCTTCAACCAACTCAAGAAGTCCGAGCCGTCTTATCCTTAACAATCCCATGCAGCTCCGTCCATGATGAAGAAGTCTTCAGTGTGTCACACTTGTTGCTGAATCATGTCTATAACCAACTTCTCCGTCTCTCTCATTGTTTCTATGTCCGTGTCTTCTTCTTTGGCCCTTTACCCACCCCCCCCCCCCTTCCCCATTTTGGCATAAGCCTTATCTTTGACTATAACATGCAGATACTTCCATGACCACCCTTTATTATTCATTTCTTTTTCTACTTATTATTACACTGCCACGATATTAATTCTTTCACGTTATCTTATTTCTCCAGGCTCAACATGTACATTGCTTTCGGAGTTCTGGCCTACTTACGAGTCATCTTAATGCCTGCCGTATTTCTGCTCTTTCGGGATATCAGAGAACGAATCAAAACCTGGAGACCCTGGCGCCGATCAACTCTTCGTGCAGATTTGGTTGTCACCTATGAGAAAAATACTTCGTGATTGTCAGAAATAGCACTTGTTGGGGGAACCCTGGTAGTCATTAAAAACAACATTTAAATTGACTATTTTACAAAAGTCCCTGCGCCTTCTTGAAGAAACAAGTATTACGCATTAAAAGACGGGGCGGTGAATTAGTGTAGTTGATAGAAAGATACATTGATAATATCATGAACGCGGTCGGGCGAGAGTTCGATGTCTGCGCTCGTTGTCTGCTAAAGGAAGAAAAGGCTGGTCACCTATTCCTTCGTGCTCTCAGACCTACACAATGTAATGTCCCTGTCGGATTACAGACCCATATCAGATTCAAGCGTCAGGACATGTCTTTTCCCCCTCCAGTAATGAGACAGCTAGATACCTAGACATATAGTATCATTAGCCAGGTATGTCGTCCACCTGAACCCACATTTATAGAATAAAGACATAATTGCGACCCAGACATGCAGGGCCGTGCCGCGAAGTGCATTTGTTAAATTGAGAAAAACGCTGTCGGCGTTTGGATGTGGCAGGATCGAATCCCTGTATGCCTATAGCTTTCAGATTGTCTGTTGTGGTGGTTCTCGACCTTTTTTGGCCTATGCACTCCTTCACCATATGTTCATAATGCCATCCCCCCCCCCCACTTTTTTCGTATTTCCTCCATATAAATCCCCCCCACCACTTTTTTTTTACACAGTATACGTAAACATGGAAGCTAAATTTAATAGCACATCCTAGAACAAGTCTAGGCGTCTACATAAAACGTGATTTGCGGGTCTACTTACGTTATAAAACTAATTTCAGAATAAGAGAAGTACAGAACCTTAAAGTGTGGATGGAAAAACAATATCGAGTAATCGGTTCTTGTATTAATGCGATCTTGAAATAATCTTAATTCTCCCCTGGAAACCTGGAAAGGAAGGGAGGGGAGGGGGGGGGGGGAATTCCCCGCCGGTTGAGAACCACTGGTCTATTGTATACTGTGGCATTCACTTTTGCCCTAACTTCCATGAGCAACGGTTAATACTTGTGAATTTATGTGTCATGATTGTCAAATTATATTCTTTACACAAATGTGATACACACAAACAATTTCGACACATTCCCCTATGTAAAAAAAATGCCACTGCAAACGTGTTGCGTTCGTTACTGTAAGTTGACCATAGAAGGACTATAATGGTAAGCTATGACAGAATCACTAATGCGGAGCTTATCGAGAGAAATTAAGAAATTAAGAACAAATAAACACACAGGTCCCGTAGTGGGAAACAGCTGTGGCACATGAATTGTTAGGAACGTCCATTTTGAGGTGTTAGTGCGCAGAGGGATAGATGACTAGTTCTCCCCTGCCATAGCGAACATTGAGAGCTTACATCGAAGCCTTGCCCGACAGCGCTTGTGTCATTGTCAAAGTAACATTCTAAACATTACAACAACGCGCCCGCGCCTGCGAATCAAGGCGCGAGGAAAACACGTTGCTGTTAGATATGACACGCGCCGAGAAAACGAGATTATACGAGGGTAAGTTAATAAGTAAGTCACAAATGGCTGTAGAAAAATAACTAAATATGATAACAACTTGAAACCAGTTTATTTTTATACATACAATGTCCCTTTATTTCTCGACATAATTTCCACCAAGATTGATGCACTTATCCTTTCTTTTTATTAGTCCTCCCACACCGGCTTCATAGAACTACGTGCTCTGTTTTCTAAACCACGTTTTCACTTCACATTCAACTTCGGCATCATTCTCGAAATATCTCCTGCTAAGGTGGGTTGTCAGTGTTTATGCTGACAAATGTGTGCCCCGTAAAGCGGTGCATAGCTGGGTGGAAAACGTTACGCGGGCGAGTCAATAAGTAAGTCACACAGTTCTGTGGGATAGCCGGTAAATGCAAACAAAGCACGCAGTTCTATGCAGCCGGTTTGGGAGGACTGATAAAACTATGGGATAAGTGCATCAATGTTGATGGAAATTATGTTGAGAAATAAAGGGACAATGTATGTATAAAAATAAACTGGTTTCAAGTTGTTATCATGTGTAGTTATTTTTCTACAGCCATTTGTGACTTACATATTAATTTACCCTCATAGTACAACTAGACATTACTTTCTCTCGGACTCACATGTCAAACTAGAAAGAGATTTAAACACACAGAGAAGAAAATCAGAGAGACAGATGATTAAAGCTGGAGAACACCTTTATCCCTAATATAACTTTAGTCGCTCCTGTTATAGTGGTAACGTCTTTATATTATAATACTCAAACGTAAAAGCAATAAACTTTGGGTAGAAATATGAAATGTAACAATAGCTTTGGATGGGAAGAGTTACAGCAACTAATATGCTTTAAATGTTATTGTGCTGACAGTAAACACAAATAGAAACAAAAATTCAGAAGCTCAACAAGTGAAATACTTATGGTGTTAGTTTTTTTTATATTCTTTGGTATTTTTTGATTACTTATTTATGGATTGTCACATTCCTAATTTATGTTGGATGGGTGTCCTTCTTGCCATTGTTTATTTGTAGGCAAAGGTCTGGGTGGAAACTTTAGTTTTTATCTGTATGTGCACCTTTTTTTCTGTTGGGCTTCCTAAAATGTTCACTTGTTTAACTGTACTGTATATACGAAAATTGTATTTGATCTAAAACAGTATTATGTCGCATATATCATTATTGCATTTGATCTAACCAGTATTATTTTGCATCTATAAGTATTGTTATTGATCTAACCAGTATTATCTTGCATATACCAGTATAGTATCTAGTCTAACCGACATTATGTTGCATATACCATTATAGCATAGATCTAGATTTTATTAGAAAGCAGCACGTCAAATGGTTTGGCCATGCAAGTAGGTTACCAGCCAACAGCATACCACAACAAGCAATGATGTACAGACCAGATGGAAACAGAGGAAGAGGCAAAAAACGTTGGACGTAAACGTTGGACGTAGGGAATAGCAGAGTCCATGGGAATATCGAAATATGAAGCCCATAATCGGGCACTCTCATGATGTTTATACTTCACCTCGACACCGCAAGGTACAAGAGGAACATGATGAGATGAGATGAGATGAGATACCATTATAGCATCTAGTCTAACCAGTATTGTATATCTCAGTATTTATCCGATATAATCACTAATATGCCGGAGGTACAATGGCTAATACGCTGGCCTGCTTACCTGGTATAAAATCTCTATTGTGATGGAGATCTATTTTTTTTCTTAATTGACATGGGCTCTCGGGTTGACCAAGCTGAACATAGTTACCAGGAAATTGTCTAGGGGGTAAAGGCCACCAACAGGATCAGTTACCGACGGGTCTGTGAAATTATGGCGCTAACACCTTGGACTTAATGTGTTTACTGGTGTAAAAATGGTCCTTTCATTAACTTTCTTAATCAGTATTGTATATTTAAGCATTACATCGGATGTAACCAGTACAGGAGCCCTTTTAGTATATTTAAGCATTGCATCGGATCTAACCAGTACATGAAGCCTTTTAGTATATTTAAGCATTGCATCAGATGAAACCAGTACAGGAACCCTTGTACATACCTTGAGGCCTGTCAGACACATGTATAGACCAATCAGTACTGCAGGGGTGAAGTGATCAACACCACACCGGACACCTGCATTCCCTGGCATCCATCTTAGCCTGGGCCAACCCGGGAGCCCGGGTCAATTGTATAAATCTGCCTCAATGCACATTCGAACCCACGACAACCAGGTCAGCATCCAGTCACCAGGCTACGGCGGTGTCCAGTGATCTAGCCAGTGCTGTGTCTGGACAAACCAGTATTGTGTTGTATATACTACTTCTGCATCTGATCTAGTGTTTACTAATGTTGTATTTGATGTAACCAGTACCGTGTTTTATATACAAGTGTTCGTCGTTATCTTTTTCTTTGTACACCTTCAGACATCAATATTAGGAGCAGTAAAATTGTGGAGGAAACATGACTGTAACGTGATCCAAGGAGATAGGATCTCTGTTACACCCCGAGCTCTGGAGTATCTGACTCTAGTTACTCTCAATATACACAATGACAACACCTAGGGGAGTGTTAATCACAGAAACAAGAAATATGATCAATTCGCATTTTCTCAGAAAAATAAGATAGACTTCATAGAACAATCAACACACATTTTAATTCCGGAAATGAGCACAGCTGGAAAGAATATTGTAAGAACAGTCCTTATAGACTTTCTTCTCTCGGACGGTCAGATTTCCATTAAAGGTGAGGGGTTCCAGAAAGAGCTTTCCAGAAAGAGCTTCCCAGGAAGATCCCCTGGGGGGCTTGAATGTGTAAGGTGCGTGTCTTAATCAACTGGTAACACAAACACTTTGCATCACCCCGAATAGTTAGTCCTTTCCTCCTCCTCCTCCCCCCCCCCCTCCGTGCTGCTCCTGGTTTGAACAAATAGCTGCTCTCTGGACTTCCCACAATGGTGTAAATATATTGATGGACTGTACGTCTGTCCCTGCGTCGAGGACGGGTTATCACATCCACCCCGCCTCCATCTGAACCGTCAGGATTCTCAAACCACAGTATCGAAGGGGGAATCTGGAAAAAATAACGACAAACAATCCCCCGGTGAATAACCGATGCTAGGTCCCACTGATCAAGCACATCCCCACAGTCCACACTCTCCTCCCTCTGTTTCCTCCTTCAGCTCTCCCAGAACTAATCTCAAAGGATTTTCCCCAATCGATCCCATCCACCACGACAAGAAAGAGATTTCTCCATTCTAGAGAGTAAAGACACTACTGACCAGAATATCTAAAGGATGAAACTAGAGAGTACGCCCCCTAGACCGGCACGCCACAGGCTGATGGAACGTCCAAGCTAACCAAACTGTCAAAGAAAAGAGTCCAACGCTTCCTAGAAACGGGCAGAGATCCAGACGCACAGTTTCCCGGTGATTAACGGTCCTCAACCGGCGATAGGATCATGGAAACCTAATAACCCTATCAGAATAGAATGAACAACCGTCCCCAAAGAATTCGTAACATATCTAGTGGACCGTTGATCTTGAAACCACCCATTGAACCAGAGGCACTCTTATCCCCATAGACCCTTCCTCCCAAGGGCATAGGAACCAGGAAATGATGGTATCCTATAAGCTTACCTCTCCCTCTAGACAAATCATCCGAACAGGACTGGCAGTGACTTAGTGCCTTGGTGAGAAACAAGACTATACTTGACTGCCTTTCCGGACGACCTGATAGCAACTAGGAAAGTATCCATAACCGCCGCTACGTCACCCATAGAGCGTTCAACTAGTGCGCACGAAAATAGAGAAAAGAAGACACGTCGGGGTTTCCCTAACTGTGTAGAAATCAGGCATATCTCGAAACCCATGATAAAGATATGCGAATTACATCAGCGTCAACAAATACAAACATTATTTAGTATCTAAATTGTGATGTTTGGGCCTGGAAGAATGGCCTGAACCAATCCAGCAGATCTGAGAGTGGCCTATTTCGTCACAATGACTCACATAGACCAAGCCTCACCCTGTCCGTGTGTGCTGGGCTGAATAATTACCCACATGGATCTAGTCTCACCCAGGCCGTGTGTGCTTTGCTGAATCGCCAAGCCAAGTGTGGCAGGGGAACGATGTTCAATGGCACTACAGTAAAGTTGCCTGAGGCCTGTGCGTGTAGACGTTTGTGTGAGTTGACAGATGTCAACATGATGTGTGCTCTTTCCCCTGCTATTTAATATCTACATGGACAGAATTTCCAAAGAAGCAAGTCTCGGCATAACAGATTCAGAAAATTGTGAACTCTTTACTCCAGATGAAACAACTGATCCACAGGAAATAAATGAACTTCTACTTGCAGACGATCAGTGCTTGTTTTATAGCGACTAGGGCAGACCGCAAAAACATATTAATAATCTGAGTTCAACATGCAGGAGATACAATATGAGCATAAATACAGCCAAAACCGAAGTAATGCGAGTTAGCAGATCGCCGGGCCCACTAAGTATACAGATAAATAGCACAACTCTGAAACAAGTTATCATCATCATCAAGTGCCGTGCCGGCTGGCGTAGGCGTTCATGGCTCTCCACAGATCTCGGTCTTTGGTGTTCTGGATCAACTCTGCTGATGATATTCCTCCATGCCACCGTCTCAGTCCGTCCAGCATAATTTCTCTTGGTCTGCCTCTGCCTCTCTTCCCCTCGATCTTTCCAGTTGTCACGATGTTCTCTAATGCCTCTCTTCTCATCACATGACCAAAGAAAGATGTTTGTCTCTTTCTTATTGTTGTATATAGTGTTCTAGTTTCATTAGCCTCTTTCAGGCAATCGTTGTTAGTTACTCTGGCAGTCCATGGAATTCGCAACATTCGTCTTAAAAAACACATCTCCGTTGCTTCTAAGTTCTTCCTAATTTGTTCATTTACATTCCAAGATTCGCTGCCATACAGCAAAACTGGTTCTATATAGCATTTTAGCACTCTCTTTCTTACATTCCTTGATAGCGACTGATTGCATATGATACTCTTCATTTTCTGAAATGCTGTCTTTGCCTGCCCTATTCTGCTCTTAATCTCTTTTGTACCTCTTCCATCTGATGTTATAACTGCCCCTAGGTATTTAAAATTATCCACTTGGTTGAGAATTTCCCCTTCTATTTCTATGTCACATTTTGGTGTGCCCATTTTCTTTGATATCACCATTGTTACTGTTTTCTTGATATTCAAGGAGAGTCCTTTCTGTGCACTCTCTGTTACTACACTGTCCAACAATTGTTGTAGGTCTGTTGCATTATCCGCCACCAATACTGTGTCATCTGCATAGCGTATATTATTTATATTATATCCTCCGATTAGTATTCCTGGCTTCTCTTTGATCTCTCTCATTATTACCCCTGTCGTACTCCTAGCTTTATCTATTCGTAACTACCCTCTTTATTTCCCGTTTTAATTGCTGCTACTTGGTTACAGTATATATTCTTTATTATTCTTAAATCTTTCCCATCAATGTTGATATCTTCCAACATTTTAATCAGCTCATCATGTTTTACTTTATCAAATGCCTTAGTATAATCTATGAAGCATAAATATATGTCTCTCTGTTTCTCTATTGATCTTTCTATTAGTGTTCGTAATATATATATATATATATATATATATATATATATATATATATATATATATATATATATATATATATATATATATATATATATATATATATATATATATATATTGCATTGTTTGTACCCTTCCCTTCCATAAAACCATACTGTTCTTCACTAATTTCATTTTTATTTTCTTTCTTGTTCTTCTCATTAAAATTCTGAGTAGAAGCTTAGTGACATGGTTTATGAGGTTAATTGTACGAAAATCTTCGCATTCGATTGCTCCTGATCTCTTTGGTATTGCTATAAATACAGATTTCAGAGTATCGCTTGGTAAATATCCACTGTTGTAAATATCATTCAGTATATTGGTTAATATATCTACCCCAAATTCTCCCAATACTTCTAATTCTTCTACTGTGATTGCATCTGGCCCAGCTGTTTTTCCTTTCTTCATATGTTTCATAGCGTCAGCGACTTCTTCTTTTAGAATAGGTGGGCCTTCTAAGTTACATTCTTCTGTTAATTCTTCCCTTTCTCCATTATATAATTCTCTTATATACTCATTCCACCTCTTCATTATAGCACCTTCCTCCAATAAAATCTTTCCTGTTTTTGATTTCAGACACCCTGTATTTATTCTTATTTTTCATCCTGTGAGCTCGCTGATTTGTCTGTGCATACATTTTTGATCTTTAATGGAATTGAATTCAATTTTTCTGCATTGCTCGTTTAACCAACTTTCTTTTGCCTTCTTTTAGAATAGGTGGGCCTTCTAAGTTACTTTCTTCTGTTAATTCTTCCCTTTCTTCATTATATAATTCTCTTATATACTCATTCCACCTCTTCATTATAGCACCTTCCTCCAATAAAATCTTTCCTGTTTTTGATTTCAGACACCCTGTATTTATTCTTATTTTTCATCCTGTGAGCTCGCTGATTTGTCTGTGCATACATTTTTGATCTTTAATGGAATTTAATTCAATTTTTCTGCATTGCTCGTTTAACCAACTTTCTTTTGCCTTCACACATTTAAATCTTATTTCTTTATTTATCTTAGCATACTCTTGTTTGTCATTTTTATTCTGTTTCCTTTTGTCCATCAGCATGGAGATTTCTTCATGCATCCATTTTTTCTTAGCTTTTTGGCTTCTCACCGGTAACAATTCTTTGCTAGTTTGATGAATGGAGTCCCTTAACATTGTTCATCTATACTCTGTATTTTAGCTATTGTATTGTACCTATTTTCCACAGTCACTCTGTGTTGTTCTTGAATTTCTTTATCTACGTTCAGAACCTCTTTATTAAGTCTAAAGTTTTTAACCATTTTTTCCCCTCGCTTTAATCTTACTTGTATTTGTCCACATAGTGGTACATGATCACTGTTACCGTCAGCACCAGGCATTGTCTTTACATTAATTAATGCATTTCTAAATCTTTTATTAATAATTATGTAGTCAATTTGGTTGCCTATTTTCATATCAGGGCTTTTCCATGTGTATAGTCGTCTTTTATGGTGTTTAAACTATGTGTTTCCAATTATCATATCATTAATATTTGCCCATTCATTAGTTTCTCTCCTCTTTCATTTCTTGTACCTAAACCGTAATTCCCCACTATATCCTCTATTTTTCCCTTTCCTACTTATGCATTAAAATCCCCCAGTATTGTTTTTATTTCTTGTGATCCAATTTGGGCTATTGCCATTTCAACTTCATTGTAAAAATTTTGTATATCTTCATCACTACTGTTTGTTGTTGGTGCATATACTTGTATAATATTTATATCTATTGGCTTGCCTTTGATTTTGACCATTATAACTCTATCTGAAATACACCAGTATCGAGTCATAGATTTGGCTGTATTTTCATCAAATATTATTCCTACACCTTTTTCATGTGTGTCCCCTCCAGAATAAATTATTGTGTGTTTGTCGGTTATAATTTTGCCAGATCCCTTCCATCTCATCTCACTTATGCCTAGTATATTAATTTTCATGTTTTCCATTTCTCTTAGAACATTGTTTAACTTTCCTAGCTCATTTAATGTCCTGACATTCCATGTTCCTACTCTAAATTTATTTAGTTTAGTTATTGTTTCAGTTTTGCCATCAGTAGCTGGATGACGGTCTGGTGTCACCTGTGGCTCATGACTGTCCCTACCGGACGAGGATGTCCTAAGACAGCCATTAACGTCGTTCACTATTTCTGAAATGTATGTCGTCATGAAATCTTGGGAAGATAATGTGGTGGTTTCCCCTTGCCTTCCACATTCACTTGGTGGTCTTTTAACTCTGTCTTTGACAGCCTTTTCCGACTGTCAGGACAAGTGAGTGCCCTGCTCTGCTCAGCTGCAGAGTTGTCCACTTATTCCGGTGGATACTCGGTCCTCAGAGCTGTGTTAGCCACACTTGGTGTGTTTCCATTCTCTACCACGGGGAGGTGCAGTTGGGATTTTCCCTTCCTAAAGTTATGGTCTGTGACCAAAACTCTCCAGTACCTTTAGAGAAGAAAGCATTTTTAAGCATTGTCTTGAGAGAAACAAGTTAAAGAATTCAAATATCTTGGAAGTATGATCACAGAAGATGGCAGATTAGACAGAGAAATTGAAATCAGATGTCAAAAAGCTAGTGCAACATAGCAACTATCACCTCTACTGAAACATCCAAATATACCCATGCCCGCAAAATGACAGATAATAAACAGCATATTCACACCAACCCTAAGCCATGTAGCGTCGGAGGCAAGAGATGATAATGTATAATAAAATAAGGAAATTGGGGCAAGCAAGACAAAAAGAGTTAATCAAGAGGCGCTGTAATATACGGTTACTAGATCATGTCACGGTGGACTACGTCATCAAAAAGGAGAGAGATTTGCGGGCTGACAACAAGAAGGCGGCATGAAAATATCATAGGAGAAATATTGTCATAAATCCTCCAGAAGATGGAACTGGTAGAAGGGAACCACTAGTTAGGAAAGATATATGATCAAGACATACTCCAAAGTCAGGACTGAAGATATGGTTTAAACCATAACTCGAAGAAATGGCTCAAGGTTAGCAAACGGTCAACAGACATGAGTTACTGTAAGTAGTAGTTGTAATGATAAGTGGCAAGGATGAGAATTAACCAACGCTAGGCGGCTAAGCGATGTCTTGAGATTAGAGAGATTAAATATAGATATGATCAGCATTGTGCGTTTACTTATTCACCTAACACCGGCCCTCCCGTCAACACGGGAACGGTAAATTGTATTGTTTAATGACGTCACAAGCTATTCTACGGAAATAAATATTGCATTACAAGAAATGTCAACCTGCTTCTAGTCGTTGATATTTATTAACGGTGCTTCTGTTATTCTGCTGGATTGGTTTTGTTAGACGGCGAGCTGAAGAGAATTATGTTAAATCACCATTTGGCACCCTATGCTACCAATCTCAGACCTGGACATTATCGAAATTACACCTTCACAAAATCAACACCTGCGAAATGAGATGCCTGAGGAGAGCTGCCAACTTAGCAATTCGAGACCGAGTAAGAAATGCTGTTATCAGACAGACAGTGGGATCAACACCTTGTGCCACATTTATTGAAAGACAGAAGAAGTGGTTTGGCCATGTCATTAGAATGCAACATCAACAACTACCATCACTGGCCTTACATCAAAGATCATCTGCGACGATACCACGAGGACGTCCAAGAAGAAAAAGGATTGACGACATCAAAGACTGTACAACCACACGGAATGACACTATCCAGTGCTGCCCAGCGGGCGCTGGAACGCAAATTATTCCTCCCCACGGCGCTTGACGGCAGAAGTGGAAGATGATGATGATGATGATGATGATGATGATGATGATTTATCTTTCATTTTAACCCTTGAATGTTTGAATATGGATGAGAACTGATGAATCCCCGTTTGCATGTTGGCAGATTATTTCTGTCACTTTGTTGAATCTTCCATCCATTCTTCTCAATTAGTATGGTTAGTAAGGTGGAGAAAGAAATGTTTCGTGTGGAATGGCTCAGCTCGCTTCAGGTGTCACAGGTTGTGAGAATTGTATGAATTTTTTTGCCCTGGCCCTGCGGGGGTGCGGGGGGAATGAACAGGCTGATAGGCTGGAAGAAAATGCACTTCTTGGTGGTAGATTACCTATGGACAAGGGAGAAGTGGTTGTGCGCCTGAGGAACCAGGTGGAGAAGGTGGGGGAACAGATTGAGAACGTATATGTGGAAAGAATTGAGATTGCGGGGGATCGTCAGGGGTTCTGGAAGAATCTCAAAACTGAGAGGGAAGATCAGGAAAACATTCAATCAGATAGCGGTGGGAACTGTTAGCATTGTGGCTCTTCGCTGGCTGTTGAACGAGGGGACGGAGTGCGTATGGGAATTTCCTGAGTACAGTGATGTCGCTTCTTAGCTCAACTCAACTCAACTCATCAAATTACAATCTTGTATTGTAGATCTACTGTCATTTTCATGAAGAATGTATTGTATCTGATTGATTTTGAATGTTTTTGTTTTGTTTTTGTAAGGCATCATATTAACAACAAACGAAACAATCACCTGAAACGATTTATTTAAAAATAAATAATTTAAAAATGCATACAAGCAACCTGCATTGAGATGAAAATATGAAGAAGAAAAAACATACAAATGATGGTTTCCCTGGACATATTGGCAGGTATGTGTACAGGTGCTGACGAGGTCTTGTTTCCTCAATATTCTACTGTAGAAGAGGAACAGTCGAGCTAGATCTGACAGACAAAACAATGTGTGTGTTGTGTGTGTATACATCTATGCCAGATATACGAGGCACAATGGTCTTTTTTCGTGTGAACTCCGGACATAGTGAAGGAGCAGGTAAGAAAGAAACAAGAAGACAACCTTCTGTCTCTATTCTCCAACAGGAAACCATCTGCCTATTTCTATTCTCCAAAAGGAAACCATCTGCCTGTCTCTATTCCCCCATAGGAAAACCATCTGCCTGTCTCTATTCTTCATGAGGAAAACCATCTGCCTGTCTCTATTCTCCAAGAGGAAACCATCTGTCTATTTCTATTCTCCAAGAAGAAACCATCTGCCTGTCTGTATTCTCCCATAGGAAAATCATCTGCTTGTCTCTATTCTCCCATAGGAAAAACATCTGCCTGTCTCTATTCTCCCATTGGAAAATCATCTGCCTGTATCTATTCTCCCATAGGAAAACCATCTGCCTGTCTCTATTCTCCCATCGCACCGTTTCTATTCTTCAAGAGGAAACCATCTGCCTGTCTCTATTCTTCATGAGGAAAACGATCTGCTTGTCTCCATTCTTCAAGAGGAAATCGATCTGCTTGTCTCTATTCTTCATGAGGAAAACGATCTGCCTGTCTCTATTCTTACTTTGCATATTGTGCTTCTGTTATCACTCTTTCCGTGTATACAATGAAATTTGGCGTGAGGGAACACAGTCCAGGTGTATACCTTTTGTTATTTGGGATGTGTCGTGAGCCTTACAATTGTTCTTACCAAATTTTAACACTTTTGGCATAATGCTCTAGCAATGCCTCACAGTTACCATCCATCCATCCATCATGTGCCATGCCGGTAAGCGTGGGCGGTCATGTTCTGCCATCTCACTCGATCAACAGAGTCGTGGATCAGTTCCGTGTATCTGTCTCGACCATGCCACAAGGCCAAGCCATCCAGATACTTGTTTCTAGGTCTTCCCCTTGGTCTGTTCCCCTCGATCTTACCATTTGTCACCAAGTTCTCCAAATCATTTCTTCTCATAACATGCCCAAAAAATTGTGACTGTCTACGTCTAATGTCTCTGATCAGTTTGCGATCTTCATTTGTTTCTTGAAGGACTTGTTCATTGGTCTTTCTGGCTGTCCATGGAATTCTTTGCATTTTCCTCAGAAACCACATTTCTACAGCCATCAGATGTTTTTCAGCCTGGCTGCTCATTGTCCAAGCTTCACATCCATATAAAAGTACAGGTTCTATGTAGCATCTCAACACTCTTTTTCTCGTTTCAATTGACATCTTTTTATTGGTCAGTATGTTTTTCATCTTGCTAAAGGCTACTTTTGCCATGGCGATTCTTGTTCTAATCTCTTCAAGGCATCTCCCATCAGATGTTATTACTGTTCCGAGATAATTGTACCTATTCACTTGTTGAAGAATATTCCCATTTACTTGTATATTACACTGTGGTATTTCGTTCTTCCTAGTGACAACCATAATCTGTACCACTTTATTACATAGTTTTCTAAAGTTCCCCAAAGAGTGTTTTTGTTTGCTCTGTCGAATGCCCTTTTTAGTCGACAAATAGTATATTTTGCTCTGTATTATATTTAACGGCTCTTTCACTCAGTTACTTCAATGCTCACGATTAATAAGACAAGACAATGTGCCCAGGAAGCCAAATTGGAACTACTCAACTGAGAATCAATGATGTCGATAATCCGTTTAAGTATTTTTGCATTGGTTTTCCTATATATAATTTCTAAAGTGGTAATAGTATTTAAATGGTGGGCACGCTAGCAAACCGCTCTGGCAACATCATTAGCGTTCAACGCCTGGGCTCATCCCTGTCAAAGTGAGGGATGACCACCACTTCCTCCTTGCTCTCAAGCCTACACAAAGTGAATAATGGCCACCTATTCCCCCTTGCTCTCAAGCCTACACAAAGTGAATAATGGCCACCTATTCCCCCTTGCTCTCAAGCCTACACAAAGTGAATAATGGCCACCTATTCCCCCTTGCTCTCAAGCCTACACAAAGTGAATAATGGCCACCTATTCCCCCTTGCTCTCAAGCCTACACAAAGTGAATAATGGCCACCTATTCCCCCTTGCCCTCAAGCCTACAAAATGTGTTCGCGTCATCACATCACAGTCCCATAGCAGGAAACTTCTTTGGGACAGTTTGTTTATTTATTTATCAAAGTATTTATTTATACTCGTATGTTGCCAGGGACCATAATGGAAGCAAAGAATAGTAACGCTCTAACGTCAAATGGACGTCACAAGAGTTGACTCAAGAGGGTTGGAATGAGAATGCTGCCTCATTCTGCAGAAAACTGTAGCTTCAAGTCCAACAAAACATGAACACGTTTAGAAAAGGTTTGGCGTGAGTTGGCCGAGGCACATTGCTCCATGGGAGGTGACAGGCAGACGACAAAGGGCTTGAAGTGAGTTGGCCGAGGCTCATTGCTCCATGGGAGGGAACAGGCAGACGACAAAGGGCTTGTCGTGAGTTGGCCGAGGCTCATTGCTCCATGGGAGGTGACAGGCAGACGACAAAGGGCTTGGCGTGAGTTGGCCGAGGCTCATTGCTCCATGGGAGGTGACAGGCAGACGACAAAGGGCTTGTCGTGAGTTGGCCGAGGCTCATTTCTCCATGGGAGGTGACAGGCAGACGACAAAGGGCTTGTCGTGAGTTGGCCGAGGCTCATTGCTCCATGGGAGGTGACAGGCAGACGACAAAGGGCTTGGCGTGAGTTGGCCGAGGCTCATTGCTCCATGGGAGGTGACAGGCAGACGACAAAGGGCTTGTCGTGAGTTGGCCGAGGCTCATTGCTCCATGGGAGGTGACAGGCAGACGACAAAGGGCTTGTCGTGAGTTGGCCGAGGCTCATTGCTCCATGGGAGGTGACAGGCAGACGACAAAGGGCTTGTCGTGAGTTGGCCGAGGCTCATTGCTCCATGGGAGGTGACAGGCAGACGACAAAGGGCTTGTCGTGAGTTGGCCGAGGCTCATTGCTCCATGGGAGGTGACAGGCAGACGACAAAGGGCTTGGCGTGAGTTGGCCGAGGCTCATTACTCCATGGGAGGTGACAGGCAGACGACAAAGGGCTTGGCGTGAGTTGGCCGAGGCTCATTGCTCCATGGGAGGTGACAGGCAGACGACAAAGGGCTTGGCGTGAGTTGGCCGAGGCTCATTGCTCCATGAGAGATAATATGAAGAAGACAAAGAAGAAGAAGACTATTACTTAAGTCTACGGGGCCGAAAGGATAAGTGCACTCGCTCTTAAACTTCTGGTGCACAGATGGCGAGGTGAGGCATTAAATCCCTATCCCAGAATTCAGTTGGACTTAAAACTTCTGATGCACAGATGGCGAGGTGAGACATTAAATCCCTATCCTAGCATTCAGTTGGACGTAAACGTTGATTTCTCTACAGAAGGCAATAGCCAACTACTGGACGTAAAATTGCCTAGAACATCAGCCTGGGGATGATCGCAAAGTCCTGCATAGAACCTGCAACATTTTAAATAATACCTCAAGTGGAAATAATACCTCAAGTGGAAATAATACCTCATATGGATGTAATACTTAAAAAATAATACCTAAAGTGGAAATAATACCTCATGTGGATCTAATACCTAAAGTGGATATAATACATACAGTGAAAAGAATACCTAAAGTGGATGTAATGCCTTAAGTGGATGTAATGCCTAAAGTGGAAATAATATCTAAAGTGGATGTAATACCTAAAGTTGATGTAATACCTCAAGTGGATATAATACCTAAAGTGGAAATAATATATAAAGTGGAAATAATACCTAAAGTGAATGTAATACCTTAAGTGGATGTAATACCTAAAGTGGAAATAATACCTCAAGTGGATGTAATACCTCAAGTGGATGTAATACCTCAAGTGGATGTAATACCTCAAGTGGATGTAATATCTAAAGTGAAATAATATATAAAGTGGATCTAATACCTAAAGTGGATATAATACATACAGTGAAAAGAATACCTAAAGTGGATGTAATGCCTTAAGTGGATGTAATGCCTAAAGTGGAAATAATATCTAAAGTGGATGTAATACCTAAAGTGGATGTAATACCTCAAGTGGATATAATACCTAAAGTGGAAATAATATATAAAGTGGATATAATACCTAAAGTGAATGTAATACCTTAAGTGGATGTAATACCTAAAGTGGAAATAATACCTCAAGTGGATGTAATACCTCAAGTGGATGTAATACCTGAAGTGGATGTAATACCTCAAGTGGATGTAATATCTAAAGTGAAATAATATATAAAGTGGATGTAATACCTCAAGTGGATGTAATACCTCAAGTGGATGTAATATCTAAAGTGGAAATAATATATAAAGTGGATGTAATACCTCAAGTGGATGTAATACCTCAAGTGGATGTAATATCTAAAGTGAAATAATATATAAAGTAGATGTAATACCTCAAGTGGATGTAATACCTCAAGTGGATGTAATATCTAAAGTGGAAATAATATATAAAGTGGATGTAATACCTCAAGTGGATGTAATACCTCAAGTGGATATGATACCTAAAGTGGATATATTACTAAAGTGGATATAATACCTAAAGTGGATATAATACCTAATGTGGATATGATACCTAAAGTTTATATAATACATAAAGTGGATATAATACTTAAAATAGAAGTATCACTTAGTGGAAATAATACTAAACTGGAAATAATGCCTGAAAGTTTAAATATTGTCTAAAGTGTAAATATTTGTAACAGTGGAAATTATGCATTAAAGTAGCAAGATTGTTTGCAGGTGAAATAGTATCTATGGAAGTTATAAATACGCTGGTGAATTTACGGAGCAGAAATAAATTGCTACGTGAAAATAATATGACGGATGGCAATGCTACTAAATGTAATAGTATATGCAGTGAGAGAAAACAAAACAATAGACATACTATTCAAGAAATATGTTCATTATAGTGAAAAGAAACCTACTGAAGTCAGCTAACAATGTTTACCTTCAATAAACTTTATCACAAACATTTGGTTCATAATACAATGTCGAATAATTTATTGGTCATACGGACACTTGGTAAACAGTTAGTTTGTAGGAAAATATTATTTAAACAATTTCAGGAAAGAAAACATTTGGTTTATATTAAAATCTTCATGCAAGAGTTCGGTTTGTTATAAATCCAAGCTGATATATGGTATATGTGATATGGCAAAAGGCACTTTATAACAAGCATCTCGTCATATTTTGAGTATGTACTATAAATGTAATTTTCTTGATAATTATAATTCTATACAGAGTAACTCATCTGATGAATTGCAAACAGACACTGTTTATTTCCAGACACTCATTCTAAACTGTCACCTTAAACTCATTGGCTAACTTGTATATTCAGATTTCCAAGAAAACCAAAAGTGTTTTGGTCATGTATAGGGTTGACAAATGGTGACTTTCTTGGTTTCATAACAGTATTAATTTTACAGCATATAAAAATATTACATTTTTATACAGATCATCAAAATGGTTATATAGACACATCATCAAGAAAGTTACATATATAATCACATCACCATTCATCGTTTAAGAGCTGTTGACGAGGTCAAGCAGATTGTCTATGAGAGAAGTGATGTGGTCTTGTGCTGCCTGAGACCCCTCAACCAAAGTGCTGGAGTCATCGATGCTATCCATTGAGGCAATCTGGAAGGAGGTGTTAATGCCTTGTTAGATTTCCAGAACTGAGAAGATGATTAAAACAACCTGGAGTAACTAGTAATTATCACATTCTAGTGGGGCGGAGAGTACAACTGAACTGATGTAGTATCTATATCTGGAAAGACTTCTCAACAGGGAGTGAGTAGAGAATTAGGATAATACTCAAAGCAAAGAGGAATTATAATTTCCTTTCACTGTTGCATTTAACTATGAATGTGTTTATGTAAATAACTATTTATATACTTATACAGCTAGCAAAATTGT
Source organism: Cepaea hortensis (assembly GCA_963921405.1). Lineage (NCBI taxonomy): Eukaryota > Metazoa > Mollusca > Gastropoda > Stylommatophora > Helicidae > Cepaea > Cepaea hortensis. The sequence goes on along the minus strand of OY992888.1, from coordinate 27,240,070 downwards.
TTATATGTTTATGTATATATTTATTATTTAAATGTTTTTGGTGTACTTATTTCTGTGGTGATCTACTTCCAGAAAAATTTATTTCATTAGTTAATTGTTGTGTTTATTCACTGAGATGGCTTCACATTTTCTCATTTATGCATTTAAATTAGTGGATGAACGTGGACCTTACCAGATTTCTTGTCCCAGAAGAGCAAGTAATACACTTGCAAAGCTTGCCTCCTTGGACACAGCAACGTGGGATGGAGCAGGCGGTCGTTTTCCTTAATTGGATGGGGGTCAAATAAAAGTTATTAAACATTTTGAACAATCAATAAATGCAAGAAAATATGAGTGAACAAAAAATAATAGACACAACTGAATTATAATAGACAAATTATAATCTACTGGGGAAAATCTATGGAAATACAACACTGTTCAAGGTTTCTTATGCCTTTCGTCTTTCAATGGAATATATGTTCTCAATAAACACAGCCAAGCAATATGTAGACTTGTTCAAGATTGACTGGATTCTGCAGCTAATGATTTCTACATTGTAGCAGCCACCGAGATCAAGGAGTGTCGGCTAAGACCCAGCCTCCAGTCAACAGCAAAGTTGCTAATGGAAGTGCAAGACGTCTTGCAGCGACTGTGCTCCTCAACAAAGATGGGTGAGGGTTGGGGAAACCAAGCCCACAACCAATTAGTCCAGAGGAAGAGCTGGAGTGCGGCTCCGTGAGCCATGCACGGGGTACACAGAAAGCAATATGACAGCAATGACGTCCGCTGGTGCATAGCAAGCCAGCGATGTGAAGCGACGACAAAAGCAAACAGTCGAGGAAGAAGTTGCTGAAGGAAAGGTGCTGTGATATGTGTGAGCGCACGAAGCACTGAGTGCAAGATGTTATCCTCCCCGAGGATGGAGTGGTTTGCAAGCAGTCCACAGCATATGTGTGGTATAAGTGCAAAATCACCCAAAAGTCTCAAAACAGGCTACAAACGCACAGCAGGAGAAAGACACACAGAGGCATGACCCCGATGCATATGTGTGGTATAAATGCAAAATGACTCAAAAGTCTCAAATACAAACTTACAACAGGAGAAAGACACACAGAGTCATTATCCGGATGGGCCTGCCCCAAGAGGGTGTAGGGAAGGTCATAACGGTCGTTTACTGATAATATAGTACCTTGCGGTGTATGGCAGAGGGGGTTTTGAGCCTGCGGAATAAAGGCCGCCTGGCTAGTGCAGTCGCCGCGAACTGCGCAGGTTAGGATTTTCTTTTTGCCCCCGACAGAAAAAAATCCCACACATTACCGAGGGATCGAACCCGGGTCTCCCGAATGAGAGTCCGGCGTTCTAGCCACTCGGCCAGCCGCTCCTCATAGGGAAGGTAAATCGACGAAACATTTGGGGAAGGGGTACCTCTTCTAGTGATCAGAAGAGGCCTGTCATGCATGCTTCACAGAGGAATTTAAACACACACACACACACACACACACACACACACACACACACACACACACACACATTTTAAACGCAATACGAGGGGGAGTCAATATATAAGTCACAAATGGCTGTAGAAAAATAACTAAATATGATAATAACTTGAAATTAGTTTATTTTATACATATATTGTCCCTTTATTTCTCAACATAATTTCCACCAACATTGATGCACTTATCCCATCGTTTTATCAGTCCTCCCAAACCGGCTGCATGGAACTGCGTGCTCTGTTTTCTAAACCACGTTTTCACTTCACATTCAACTTCGGCGTCATTAACGACATTTCTCTAGCCAAGGTAGGTTTTCAGTGGACCAAAAAAGGTGGAAATCGCTAGGAGCACGTCGGGCCTGTAAGGTGGATGTTCCAGAACTTCCCACCTTAGTTGGTTATTTTCTCCTGCGTTAATCGAGCCGTATGTGGTCTGGCATTGTCATGAAGAAGCAACACTCCTCTAGTCAGCAGTCCTGGACGTTTTCTTCGAATCATCGATAGAACTTCAAAGTACGATTCAGAATTCAGATTGTCACCTTTCTTCTTGAAATTGTTAAAAATCACTCCTTGACAATCCCAGAATACTGTCAGAATAACCTTCCCTGCTGATGGCGTAACCTTGAATTTTTGGACACAATGCGAAGAAGGATGTTTCCATTGCATTGAAGCACGCTTTGATTCGGGCTGGTAGTGATGCACCCATGATTCGTCCCCAGTAACAATCCTGTTCAGCATGTCTTCTCCTTCATCTTCGTATCGACAGAGATGATGCAAGGACAGGCCAGATCGGTTCATTCTGTGTTCCTCCTTCAATTGCCTGGGTGCGCACCATGAGCACGCTTTCTTAAATTTCAATCTATCATGCATTATGCTGTTAACTGAACAACGTGAGCACCGTATTGCAAATGCTACAGAGCCTATCGTTACTCGCCTGTCACCTCTAATCATCTCCTCCACCCGCTGCACGGATGCTTCTGTTGCAATCTCAACAGGACGACCAGATCGGATTTCATCAACAATTTTAGAGCGTCCATGAGAAAACTTTTCTACCACCTATGCACCGCTTTACGGGACAAACATTTGTCAGTAAAATCAGGAAGCATGTCCTTATGAATGTCCTTTGCAGGCAGTCCTTTTGACCACAAAAAACGCACAACAGCGCGTTGCTCTTTGGTTGTACACTCCGTAAGTACAGTCGTCATTTTGTTTGTGCGCTGCTCATGCGCATGAGACACCTAGCGCCACCTGACGAACGGGAATATAAAGTTCGATGTTGCTGTCACCTAATGACACCTGTTGAAAACACCAACTACATTTACCTGCCATCCCACAGAATTGTGTGACTTACTTATTGACTCGCCCTCGTATAACTTTACGTATACATTAGCGTATTACTATATAAATAACTCTATAAATGAAGTGTATAACTCTTTTTATCTTGCTTTCTCTCTCTCTCTCTCTCTCTCTCTCTCTCTCTCTCTTTCTCTCTCTCTCTCTCTTTCTCTCTCTCTCTCTCTCTCTCTCTCTACAACACACACACACACACACACACACACAAATATATGTATATATATATATATATATATATATATATATATATATATATATATATATATATATATATATATATATATATATATATATATATATATATATATATATATAGATGTCAGTGTGGTTCGAGCAAGCAGGAACACATGAGGAGACAAATGCCTCACGTTTACAGCCAGTGTCTTACTGGAACGATCAGCAACTACACATTGTGGCATTTGCTAAGGAAGAAATAGCATCCATGGGTCGGCCTTGAGAACTATGATGCCATTTCTTAAAGCCAAGAATTTATCAGTTTTAGCTTGAACGATGAGCTTGATCACGTCCATTTAAAATTTGAACATTTGGAATAGTGAGATTATACCACTTTTAGGAGACATGCATTGAAATATGCATCAGTGTTCGGAACAAATTACTGATGTGACCAGTTTGTTTCCTAAACTTACCATGATAAAGAGTCGACTGCTTTCCAGACTTACTGACATAGACGTGAAAAGGCAGTTGCAAGTAGCAGCATCACCACTACCAGCTAACATCCCACACCTCCCCAAAGAGAAAAGACTCGAGCCATAACATTACAGGTAAGTTAATTAAAGAAGAAAGCAATGGCAGACTACTGAACGTAAACTTGCCAAGAGATCACAGCAGCAAAGAATGCTGGTGTTGACTGCGACGTCCTGCAAAGGATATGCAACTAACTATTTAATTAAATGTTCGACCAAATATAGCAGGCTAATTGTTAAGCTGATAGTTTTGAATGACCCCCGAATGATGTTATAAATATCCAAAATGGCCCTTGGCAGAAAAAAAATAAGTTCCCTACCACTGCTTTAAGGTAACCCCTTTATTCAAGAAAATTGGAGACCTGTGATTCACACTGTTTAAAATCATAGATGGGAAAATTATGTATGCCCCATGAAGTGACTGCTGATATTTCTAGCCAGTTTGTCTAAACTGTTCACTGGAATTATTGTATACAAAGAGTTCATGAGAAAGACAAATGACACTTACTTTTACTTTTAAATATGCTCATGAACAACCAGTTTTTCTGTGAAATAGTTTTATACACAACTTTGTTCTGTGTGAAATAATTTATTGAACAATCAGTTTTCGATGTGATTCATGATCATCAAGTTTCACTGTAAAATAATGTCATGTACAAGTAGTTTCTCAGTGAAACAGTTTCAGGAACAGCAGTTACTTTGTGAGATAATGTCATGAACATGCAGTTTCCTTGTGAAATAATGTCATGAATATGCCGTTTTTCTGTGAGATAATATGAACAAGCAGTTTCATTATTCTCCCACGATGGTGTTTCCACCTTGTCGTGGTGGGGGAGCTTGAGTTTCTCAATGACCCTGAGAGCTATGCCGGCGGTAGCGTAGCTACCAGCAGGGCCTCCCAAGCCGGACAAGTCAAAGGAACAGACAAAGAAAAACACCCTGGTCCTCCAGGTTGGGGGTTGAAGCGTGGGGTTAACATCCCCACCTTTGTAAGAACCATTTTTGTTATGAAACAGATACATGAGCCTCGAATTCGGACTGACTTATCTGGACAACGACCTTGGAACGTTAAAGGACTTTTGAGATTTGGAACATGGAATGTACGGACACTATATCGAGCTGGAGCGGCCAAAGAACTAACACAGGTTCTGGTTGAATATCAAATGGATATAACAGCAATTCAAGAAATAAGGTGGCCAGGAGAGGGTACTTTAGAGCAAAATGGAATGATTATAATATACTAGCTGACCCTGCCCGGCTTCGCCCAGACCCTGGTGGGGAGCATCTCATTTAATTCATATAAGTAGTCATATAAGTTCTCGTTCCCGTTACCGACTGTCTGTCTGTCTGTCTGTCTGTCTGTCTGTCTGTCTGTCTGTCTGTCTGTCTGACCCGGCCCGGCATTTCCCAGCTCCTGATGTGGAGCATCTCATTTAATTCATATAAGTAGTCATATAAGTTCCCGTTCCCGACTGTCTATCTGTCTGTCTATCTGTCTGCCTGACCCTGTCCGGCTTCATTAAATTCATACAACAAAAAAAGTAACTTAAAAGAACGTTCTTCTACACACCATCCATTATTTTTAATGAAAACTCTTTCTAATCACCTGCATGACTACAGTAACTTCTTAAGCAAAAAAAGATGAGTTACAATGTTATGCATTGTGCATCATTTTTATGAAAACTTTGAAAATGCCTTACAGATTGTATCATTATTTATTATAACTCATATGCCGGTACATAACTATGGACAAAGAGTTTATAAATCTTTGAAAACGATGCCACAATATGACTATAAGTTATACAGAAAAGTTATGCCCCTTGAAATAACTTTTACAGAGTTAGGTCCCCTGAAATATATGAAATTATGATGAAAAATGAAAAATGAAATAATACTGAGTAAGCAGGCGATTTCACACTAACAAAATATCACAGTTGTCAGCTCTGGAATGAAAGGAAGGCGTGTAGAAAATTTCATCTCAATCGGATGGGCCGTTCGCGAACAAATAAAGGCCATACGGACAGAGATACATAAATACATACAGAGATACATACGCACAAGTCTTTTTTATATATAAGATGGAGGAAACAGCCAAAATAAACATGCAATAGGAGAAGGATTTGTCATCAAAAAAGAGTTATGGGGGAACGTTTTAAACTTTAAAGCTGTTAATGACAGGATTAGTAAATTACGAATAAAAGGTAAATGGAAAAATATAACGATGATTAATGTACATGCACCTACTGAAGAGAAAGAAGATGATATTAAAGAAGACTTTTATAATGATCTGGAAGATGTCATAGAAGAAACCCCCAAACAGGACATCCTGATTGTGCTGGGAGACTTCAATGCAAAAATAGGTAGAGAGCAAACTAATAAAAAAAAAGTGGCCGGTATGGAAAGCCTACATACAACTTCAAATGATAATGGATGGAGAGTCATCAACCTGGCAGAAGCCAAAGGACTGCAGATTAGCAGTACCAGACTACAAAGAAAGGATATACACAAACAAACTTGGAAATCGTGTGACAAGAGAACCTATAATCAAATAGATCACATTTTAATTAACAACAGAAATGCATCAAACATACAGCAAGTTAGAAGTTATAGAGGAGCTGAGTGCCACAGTGACCACTTCCTCATTGGAGCAAAATTTAAAATAAAACTCAAGAGAGCTTTCTATACTAAATTACAAAGATTACACCCAACATATAACAGAGAAAAACTACAAGAAATTACAGTCAAAGAGAAATTTACAGATGAAATAAAATGTAAACTTGAAACTCTGCAAACCCCTTTGGAGGAAAGCGTTGACCAAACTTGGTTGAACATCAAGAATACAATTCAATCTACCGCAGAAGAATGTCTCGGTGTGTTAACCACGCATAGAAAGAACAGATGGTTCAATCAAAAATGTGAAGAAGCAGTCATTAGGAAAAAGAATGCCAGACATTTATGGTTAAATGACATCAACAACATCCAAAAGGAAGAGCAATATAGAAATGAATGTAAAGAGGCTACAAAAATAGTCCGACAGCAAAAGCGAGAATATATGAGTAATATAATCAAAGATATGGAAACTAATCACCAGAAAAATGAATCCAGAAAGTTTTTTAAAGAACTGAAGTCAATGAAACGAGGGCACCAACAAAACAAATATGATTTAAAAGGCAAAAATGGGAATATGATAAATACCAATGAGGAAATGTGCAACACATGGAAAGAATATTTTGTTGAATTACTAAACTGTGAAGCTCCAAGTAACACTTTCCCACAGGAAGAGGTTCTAACATGTGAACCACAAATTGAAGAACCTACATTTGAAGAAATCCTATATGTAATCACACGACTTAAAAACAATAAGGCAACTGGGACTGATGGAATTGCTGCTGAATTTATAAAGGCAGGTGGCCATGCATTACATCTAAAGCTATACGAACTAATAATAAAAATCTGGAGGACAGAAGAATTACCCCATGACTGGAAAGAGTCATTATTGATACCTATCTTTAAGAAAGGAGACAAGTTCCAATGTGAAAATTATAGAGGAATATCACTACTGTCCACAAGCTATAAGATACTATCCGCAGTATTACTAAATAGACTAAAACCATATTCAGAAGACATATTAGGTGATTACCAGGCTAGTTTTAGACAAAACAGATCAACAATAGATCAGATATTTATCTTACGACAAATAGCCGAGAAAAATTGGGAATATAAAAGAGATCTCCATAACATTTTTGTGGATTTTAAAAAGGCTTATGATAGTGTCCATAGGAATAGTCTATGGAATGCTATGCAGGAATTTGGAATACCAAGGAAGTTAATCAACATGACCAGGCTATGCATGGAAGATACTTATAATATAGTAACATATAAAGGCAGGAAATCAGACCCTTTCCAAATAACATCTGGCTTGAAACAGGGTGATGCACTATCACCGCTACTCTTCAATCTGGCTCTAGAGAAAGTTGTAAGGAAGGTAAAGGAGGAATGTTATATAGGAGGAACATCCAAGCTGCTTGGTTATGCAGATGATATAGATATTATAGGGCAAAGTGAACAAAAGACATTGGAAATATTGACTCACTTAAAGGAAAAAGCCCAACAGATGGGGCTGGTTATCAACCACGATAAGACAGAATATATGGTAATTTCAAGAGACGGAATGGCTAAAAACTCTAGCCACATACAAATAGATAATATGACCATTAAAAGAACGGAAACGTACAAGTACCTGGGTACAATCTTCAACTGCTCCAACATCATAAGGGAAGAAATACAAACTAGAATCAACTCTGGAAATAAGATATACTATGCACTACAACATCTACTAAAATCAAATGCGCTATCTCGTAACACCAAAATCACAATATACAAAACACCGATCAGACCAGTTGTGCTGTATGGCTCTGAAACCAGTACAACGAAAGGAGACGAAGCTTTGTTACAAACCTTTGAGAACAAAATTTTAAGACGCATCTTTGACCCATTAGGGATACACAAAGTGGAGAGTGGAAAAGAAGAAATAACAAAGGCATTTATGATCTCTTTAAGTCCCCGCTAATCACTAGTATCATGAAGGCTAGTAGACTACAATCGCCGGGGCATATAGAAAGAATGGAAGATAATAGGGAAACAAAACTCGCTTACACTCAGGAAATAAATGACCGTAGACCCCGAGGTAGACCAAGAAGACGGTGGAGAGATAATACATATACAGACCTACAAGCACTTGGAATCAACGACTGGCAAGAGAAGGTCCTCCAGAGAGACGAATGGAGACGGATTGTATCTGCAGCAAAGAACCTCAATGGCTCGGAACGCTGAAGAAGAAGAAGAAGAAGAAGAAGAAGAAGAAGAAGAAGAAGAAGAAGAAGAAGAAGAAGAAGAAGAAGAAGAAGAAGAAGAAGAAGAAGAAGAAGAAGAAGAAGAAGAAGAAGAAGAAGAAGAAGAAGAAGAAGAAGAAGAAGAAGAAGAAGAAGAAGTTTCATTATTAAATAATTTTTTGAATGATCAGTTTTCTCTGTGATTGATGACCTGTGAAATAATGTCATGAACAAGCAGTTTCTCGGTGGAACAGTTCAATCAACTTACTTCTCACAGATAGCGCATGTGCAGCATTTGCTTTTTCCTGTCTTGATGTCCTCCATGAAGTTAGCCAGGTTGATCTGAAGCTGATTTCTGGCTGACTCCAGCCATGAGTATATAGGTGCAGCCTTTTCATGACCAACTTCAGGAACGTTCTGTGGTATGCCATATACATTTTTTTAATATATAGTTTTATCAATTTTTTTGTTTCACTTTACACCAAATAATTACTTGCTGACTTATTTTAAAGCAAATGTTTAGAAATGATTGAGATGTTTGATGTAAGCTTTACAATGAACTAGTTTTGCAAAATGTTCCATTATAAAATACCGTGTTTACAAAATGATTTCTTATCATTACAGTGTTTACAGAAAATGTTACAACAAATCAAGTGTTTCGTAAACTGTTACTATAAAACAAATGCTGTAGTTCATCTTATAATTACACAAAATCAACAACAACAGTCCTGAAGCAGGAACCTGCAATGGACATGTGAAGTATTAGAGCCATCACACTTGTTAGGTTTTTAGTAGTGTTAGAACCTTCACACTTGGTGCGTCTGTGATGTGTTAGAACCATCACAATTTGTAGGTCTGTAAAGTGTTAGAACCATCACACTTTGTAGATATGTGAAGTGTTAGAACAATAACATTTGGTAGGTCTGTGATGTGTTAGAACCATCACACTTGATAGGTCTGTGATGTGTTAGAACCATCACAATTTGTAGGTCTGTGATGTGTTAAAACCTTCACACTTGGTAGTCTGTGATGTGTTAGAACGATCACACTTGGTAAGCCTGTAATGTGTTAGAACCCTCACAATTTGTAGGTCTGTAAAGTGTTAGAACCATCACACTTGTAGGTCTGTGATGCGTTAGAACTATCACACTTGTAGGTCTGTGATTTGTTAGAACCACCACACTTGTAGGTCTGTGATGTGTTAGAACTATCACACTTGGTAGGTCTGTGATGTGTTAGAACCATCACACTTGTATGGACTGTGAAGTGTTAGAACCATCACATTGTGTAGGTCTATGGTGTGTTAGAGCCGTCACATTTGGTAGGTCTGTGATGTGTTACAACTATCACACTTGATAGGTCTGTGATGTGTTAGAACCATCCCACTTGTAGCTCTGAGATGTGTTAGAACCATCACAATTTGTAGGTCTGTAAAGTGTTAGAACCATAACACTTGGTAGGCCTGTAATGTGTTAGAACCCTCACAATTTGTAGGTCTGTAAAGTGTTAGAACCACCACACTTTGTAGGTCTTTGATGTGTTAGAACTATCACACTTGTAGGTCTGTGATGTGTTAGAACCATCACACTTGATAGGTCTGTGATGTGTTAGAACCATCACACTTGTAGGTCTGAGATGTGTTAGAACCATCACAATTTGTAGGTCTGTGATGTGTTAGAACCTTCACGCTTGATAGATCTGTGATGTGTTAGAACCATCACACTTGTAAGGACTGTGAAGTGTTAGAACCATCACATTGTGTAGGACCGTGGTGTGTTAGAGCCATCACATTTGGTAGGTCTGTGATGTGTCAGAACCATCACACTTTGTAGATATGTGAAATGTTGGAACCATCACATATGGTAGGTCTGTGATGAGTTAGAACCATCACAATTTGTAGGTCTGTAAAGTGTTAGAACCATCACACTTTGTAGATATGTGAAGTGTTAGAACAATAACATTTGATAGGTCTGTGATGTGTTAGAACCATCACACTTGATAGGTCTGTGATGTGTTAGAACCATCACAATTTGTAGGTCTGTGATGTGTTAGAACCTTCACACTTGGTAGATCTGTGATGTGTTAGAACCATCACACTTGTAAGGACTGTGAAGTGTTAGAACCATCACATTGTGTAGGTCCGTGGTGTGTTAGAGCCATCACATTTGGTAGGTCTGTGATGTGTTACAACCATCACACTTGCTAGGCCTGTGATGTGTTAGAACCATCACACTTTGTAGATATGTGAAGTGTTAGAAACTTCACACTTGGTAGGTCTGTTATGTGTTAGAACCATTACACTTGTAAGGACTGTGAAGTGTTGGAACCATCATACTGTGTAGGTCTGTGTAGTGCTAGAACCATCACACTTGGTAGGTCTGTGATGTGTTACAACTATCACACTTGCTAGGTCTGTGATGTGTCAGAACCATCACACTTTGTAGATATGTGAAATGTTGGAACCATCACATTTGGTAGGTCTGTGATGAATTAGAACCATCACAATTTGTAGGTCTGTAAAGTGTTAGAACCATCACACTTTGTAGATATGTGAAGTGTTAGAACAATAACATTTGGTAGGTCTGTGATGTGTTAGAACCATCACACTTGATAGGTCTGTGATGTGTTAGAACCATCACAATTTGTAGTTCTGTGATGTGTTATAACCTTCACACTTGGTAGTCTGTGATGTGTTAGAACCATCACACTTGTAGGTCTGTGATGTGTTAGAACCATCACAATTTGTAGGTCTGTAAAGTGTTAGAACCATCACACTTGGTAGGCCTGTAATGTGTTAGAACCCTCACAATTTGTAGGTCTGTAAAGTGTTAGAACCATCACACTTGTAGGTCTGTGATGTGTTAGAACTATCACACTTGTAGGTCTGTGATGTGTTAGAACCACCACACTTGTAGGTATGTGATGTGTTAGAAATACCACACTTGTAGGTCTGTGATGTGTTAGAACCATAACACTTGTAGTTCTGTAAACTGTTAGAACCATCACACTTGGTAGGTCTGTAATTTGTTAGAACCATCACACTTGGTAGGTCTGTGATGTGTTAGAACGATCACATTTGGTAGGTGTGTGATGTGTTAGAACCATCACACTTAGCAGGTCTGTAATGTGCTAGAACCTTCACACTTGGTAGGTCTGTGTAGTGTTAGAACCATTACACTTGTATGTCTGTGTAGTGCTAGAACCATCACACTTGGTAGGTCTGTGATGTGTTAGAACCATCACACTTGGTAGGTCTTTGTAGTGCTAGAACCATCACACTTGTAGGTCTGTGATGTGTTAGAACCATCACACTTGTAGGTCTGTGATGTATTACAACGATCACACTTGGTAGGTCTGTGAAGTGTTAGAACCATCACACTTGGTAGGTCTGTAATGTGTTAGAAACATCCCAATTTGTAGGTCTGTAAATTGTTAGAACCATCACACTTGTAGGTCTGTAAAGTGTTAGAACCATCACACTTGGTAGGCCTGTAATGTGTTAGAACCCTCACAATTTGTAGGTCTGTAAAGTGTTAGAACCACCACACTTTGTAGGTCTGTGATGTGTTAGAACTATTACGCTTGTAGGTCTGTGATGTGTTAGAACTATCACATTTGATAGGTCTGTGATGTGTTAGAACCATCACACTTGTAGGTCTGAGATGTGTTAGAACCATCACAATTTGTAGGTCTGTGATGTGTTAGAACCTTCACACTTGGTAGATCTGTGATGTGTTAGAACCATCACACTTGTAAGGACTGTGAAGTGTTAGAACCATCACATTGTGTAGGTCCGTGGTGTGTTAGAGCCATCACATTTGGTAGGTCTGTGATGTATTACAACCATCACTCTTGCTAGGCCTGTGATGTGTTAGAACCATCACACTTTGTAGATATGTGAAGTGTTAGAACCATCACATTTGGTAGGAGGTCTGTGATGTGTTAGAAACTTCACACTTGGTAGGTCTGTTATGTGTTAGAACCATTACACTTGTAAGGACTGTGAAGTGTTGGAACCATCATACTGTGTAGGTCTGTGTAGTGCTAGAACCATCACACTTGGTAGGTCTGTGATGAGTTAGAACCATCACAATTTGTAGGTCTGTAAAGTGTTAGAACCATTACACTTGGTAGGCCTGTAATGTGTTAGGACCCTCACAATTTGTAGGTCTGTAAAGTGTTAGAACCATCACACTTGTAGGTCTGTGATGTGTTAGAACTATCACACCTGTAGGTCTGTGATGTGTTAGAACCACCACACTTGTAGGTATGTGATGTGTTAGAACTATCACACTTGTAGGTCTGTGATGTGTTAGAACCATATCACTTGTAGTTCTGTAAACTGTTAGAACCATCACACTTGGTAGGTCTGTAATGTGTTAGAACCTTCACACTTGGTAGGTCTGTGGTGTGTTAGAACGATCACATTTGGTAGGTGTGTGATGTGTTAGAACCATCACACTTAGCAGGTCTGTAATGTGCTAGAACCTTCACACATGAGGTCTGTGTAGTGCTAGAACCATTACACTTGTAGGTCTGTGTAGTGCTAGAACCATCACACTTGGTAGGTCTGTGATTTGTTAGAACCATCACACTTGGTAGGTCTTTGTAGTGCTAGAACCATCACACTTGTAGGTCTGTGCTGTGTTAGAACCATCACACTTGTAGATCTGTGATGTATTACAACCATCACACTTGGTAGGTCTGTGAAGTGTTAGAACCATCACACTTGGTAGGTCTGTAATGTGTTAGAACCATCCCAATTTGTAGGTCTCTAAAGTGTTAGAACCATCACACTTGTAGGTCTGTAAAGTGTTAGAACCATCACACTTGGTAGGCCTGTAATGTGTTAGAACCATCACAATTTGTAGGTCTGTAAAGTGTTAGAACCATCACACTTGTATGTCTGTGAAGTGTTAGAACCATCACACTTGTAGGTCTGTGAAGTGTTAGAACCACCACGGGGGGTACGGGGTGTCAGGCATTGGTAGCACCTTTGGTAAGGATCTCTCATGTCCTTTTCAGTACCCATCCCCCACTGGTCCAAGCCTGACACCCAGCTCAAACCTGTGGCTCCTAGTAGCTGTCAGCATGCGACAGTGGCCACCCCCCGGGCAACAGCTGTGAGAGACTGGCTAAACCAGGCGCGGGTAGCCGATTTGGTGTCAAACCAAGCGGTGAACTAGGGTATGCCTACCCAGCATGTGAAGACAGGATCCGGCAGACTGCGCGGAAGAAATCATTCTTGATTCAACGGGCAAGACGGCGTTTACCTGCAAAGCGTTGTGGAACGTAATTAGCACGGCAAGGCACGCAGAGCGCACTGGTCATCCAATGCACCAGTATTCGTCTCCAGTCGTCTTGACTTGTCTTGCCACTGGATTCAGATGGACTCAGCGAGAGAGTGAGGTCGACGAATTGCGCAACTCTTCCTCACTTTAATCCAATTCATCGCGCAAGTCATTCTTCATCCAACGTCATATATCACCTTCAAGCCCTGTGGCGATGGGCGAGCGGCGAAGCGGCAGGCGTGGGTACGCTGGCAGCTGTAGTCGCAGACTTGCACACAGGCGGCTCAGGCCATGTGGTCGTCTTCTACTGACCGGAGCAGCAGTGGAATTCGGCAGCCCCCTGAGCCACTGATCAGCCCTCTATAGGAACACACTGCTCACTTCCATAGCATCAGGAAGGAGCTAGAAAAGGTGCCCTAAACATTGTCTGCTCCATCACTACCTAACCAGCTAGCCGCGCTTGGTGGGTACCCTAAACTGCGGTCGACATACTGTCAGAGTGTTAGGGGAATAGAGACAGGACATATACAGGACAATAGAGATATCAGAGACAGGACAGGAGGTACGTCATAGACAGGACATAGACGGGACAACAAGACCCAGCTAAAATGGGACACAAGTCTATGAACAGGACACAATGACAGAGAGACAGGACTACGTCACTCAGGCTTGCACTGAAGGACCTGAGACAACAAGGCCGGACAACCAGGATGGGGTGACTACTGATACAGCCCGACTAGCCCAGGATACAAGGGGTCAAGTACCACGTGGTTAGCAGGCCGCATACCAGAGGTCATCAGACGGAGACTGGACGCGTCAGAGGGAAGAAGGATGTATTCTGAGGAGCGAGTGTATTGATTGCGGGGTGTGAGAGCTAGCTTGCCGAGCTACGAGAGAGAGAGAGAGAGAGAGAGAGAGAGAGAGAGAGAGAGAGAGAGAGAGAGAGAGAGAGAGAGAGAGAGAGTATTGAGTGCGGGGTTTTGTGTGATCGCATGATGGCTATGGCTGAATGTTAATGGCTGTTAATATTATAACACATAGTGTACGCCATGTGTGCGAAAGTGGTGATCTGTATATATACTATAGTGATATTTGTTATGATCGATAATTAAACGGTTTAAACCACATGCGACGTTTGAGATCTATGAGTGCATGTGAGAGAAACTCGCTGTGACGTGTAGAATGATGAATTAAGGTTTGCCTGTATTATCTAAGATGTTGACACATACAAACAAAGAAAAAACAGGTAAAGCTAAAAGAGCAAACCATGTTCCCTTAACAATTGGAACTTGGAATGTACGCACCCAACTTGACAGAGATGGCGCGTCAGGTCCAGAGAGACGAACAGCACTGATTGGGAGAGAGCTGGGCAGGTACAACATCGACATTGCAGCCTTGAGCGAGACACGACTTGCAGAAGAAGGCCAAATCTATGAAGTAGGTGCCGGCTACACATTTTTCTGAAGTGGAAGGAAAAGCGAGAAAAGGCGCCAATCCGGTGTGGGGTTTGCCATTAAGTCGGCCCTGGTCGGCAAACTAGCTGGATTTCCAAAGGCTATAAACGACAGGCTCATGACCATTAAATTGTCACTGCTGAATGGAAGGAAGCATGCACCCATTGTGAGAGTCTACGCACCAACTATGACCAATGAAGATGATGTCAAGAACAAGTTCTATGAGGACCTGCACAATGTATTAACATCTGTTCCCAAAGGAGACAAACTTATGCTCCTTGGGGATTTCAATGCCAGAGTAGGCACGGACACCACCTCTTGGAGTGGCATTATTGGAAAGCACGGAGTCGGAAATTGTAACTGCAATGGACTCCTCCTTCTTCAGATATGTGCCGAACATGATCTCCTGATTACGAACACAATTTTCCGTCTCCCCATGAGAAACAGGACATCGTGGATACACCCTCGATCGAAACACTGGCACCTCATTGACTATGTCATTATCAGGAGGAGTGACAGACAAGACGTTAGGGTGACAAAATCTATGTGTGGTGCCGAATGTTGGACAGACCATCGTCTTATTATCTCGAAAATAAACATACACATAAAACCACCACGGCGTCCTCAAGGGGTGAGGAAGGAGCCTAAACAGCAAGAAAATGCAGCTGTCGTTTGAAAATATGATGGAAGACAGCCTCAAGCCTAATGCTGCAGCTAAACAGGATACAGAAACAGAGTGGAGAGCCCTAAAGGACATAATTTACAACACTGCTATGGAAATCCTGGGTCCAACCCCCCGCAAACATAAAGACTGGTTTGATGAAAATCAACCGATCAATCAGGACATAAACCAATTTCTGGCCGAGAAACATCTTCTCCTCAAGGCACATTTGAATGAACCGAAGTCAACATAAAAAAAGATGCCTTCAAGAACATTCAGAGAGTAGTGCAGCAGAAACTTCGGCACATGCGGGACTCCTGGCTGAGCAGCAAAGCTGATGAAATTCAGGGCTTTGCTGACAGACATGATATGAAAAACTCCTACGACTCACTGAAAGTGATCTATGGTCCTACATCACCAGGCATAGTTCCCCTCCTCAGTGCAGATAGGGGAACATCTGTCAACAACCTAGATTCACTCACAGGCACGCTTGTTCCTTCACTCGTACCGCATCATGACAAAACACGACTGTGTAAGAGTGGTAGCACACAATTCGCACTTTATTGCTACATTACATGGCTCGCCTTACGAGCATACATAAACTGACATTCAATCATGTGCATTCTCTACACTGACTACGTATAATAACTAATGCCCTCTATAACTACAGTCCTGCCAAGGGAAAACACATCGTCATGTCTCTCTGTCTGTCCCGGTCTGACTCAATTCACAGCTCGAGCCCAGGTATTCGCTCCTTGTCCTCGTGCTGTCGCACGTTCCGCGTGCTGGGTCACCTGCCACGTAGTTTAGTGGTCCAGTCCTCGTAGTCTGTCATTGTACTAGAGTTCAGTCGTTTTATGGGTAGTCTCCCGTGACTACTGCACTCTGTTCTAAGCTGGGAGTTAATCCCGTTATGTCCTCGTCATGTCCTAGCTATGACACGGGCGTGTCCTGTCTAAGTCTGGTCCTCACGCTGGTTTGGAGTCCTATCTCCTTCTGCTGTCTCTTTCTATCTATTCTCTAGTAGAAGTCCTGATGATGTCCTGTCTCTGTCCTCTATTGTCCTCCGTCTCTATTCTACTTCTAACTCTACCTAACCAGGATCTTGACACGCTCTCGTCCCCCCGTGTATTGCGCCACCAAGTTTGGCTTCTGGGTGTGGAGCAATCGTCGTAATCTCTAAAAATTAGTTAGGTCTAATTTTGTCAAGTACTGGTTGGGTTAACTTCTCATGTTCTGGGTCTAGTCACTAACATCTGACCATCTGATGTCACACTGTCGTACTTATCCACTGGCTTATTAATCAGCTTCTCACAACTCTATTGTTGGCCAGAGTGAAACCTCACTCATATTACATCTATGAGAGCTGTAACGACCCGAAGCCATTGTCATTAAGACCTGCTCCTCAAATGTTGATTAACTAACACCCCGGTACAGATTGTACGTTTTACGGCACAATGCATGAATATAAATTCATGCTTTCTTGCAATGAACATCCAACATGTTGTGTGTGTGCTGAAGTTCACCTGTCTAACTTCCGTTTGTGGCTAAATATTTCACCGTGTAATCAGAGTTCTCGTCAGTCTGTGATGTCCCCTGTTCATGAGTTATTTCCCTTTTCTTTTAAATGCTTTTGCATATTTATTTGTAAGTATAAGTGGTTGTTTGTGTGTTTAGTTAAATTTTTAATGTATGTTTAAATTAGAAACATTAGTGTATGTTTGTAATTTAATGGAATTGTTTTTCAAGTTTCGTAGATTGGTTTATGCTGTCACGAATTCCTGCATTATCGTAATTTGTGACTGCCTTCCCGATCTAGGAAACTTAAAAATGTGGCTATATCTATAATGTAATGGTGTAACTACACACAAAAATCACAGAAACACATGTGTCACATCTAAGACATCTGGTCGGGGGCCGGGGATCCAAACCACCTCACATAAGCATCACTTTAAATGTCAGCCCGGTGGACCACTGTGGGCAATGGCTCACAGTGGGACTAAAGGTCCACGCCAAAAAACAGGGGGAGGCGGGGTTACCAGCTAGTCTGGGGTGACCGCCAAACCCCCCAAATAAAAAAATTTACAAAAAAATACAACACGCAGACAAATTATAAAAACGCTTGGGCGCGGAAAACATTTCGCCCGCTGTTCACTCTCCTTGTATTTAATCCATTCACTCTCCTTGCTCTCGTCTTCCTCACACACATTCGTTCTCACATGTTAAAAATCATGTTATAGCATTACATTATTATCATACCATGAAATTACATGAAAAATGACATAAAATAATGAAAAAATGACAAAAAAACAATAGTTTTGGCTCATTTTAGACAATTTTCGAGCCGCATCATAGTGCGGTAAATTGGCACTATATATGTATTTACACTATTCACAACTTAACTGGGTTGTTTGCCCTTCTTATAACTATGCTCACTACTATTTAATTAAACTGTAATTTGGTGTGCTGAGTTTCGCTAACTCAGGGGAGCTAATGTTAATAATTTAATGAAATGTGGTAAAATGTGTTGGTTCCCTTAATTTAACTAGATGGTGATAATTAATTATGTTATATTTCTAAATTCCTCTGTGTTAACTAAATCTATAATTCTAACTATTATCTAATTACTTTAATTAATGGGAAGATATTCTATTAGTATACTAGTAGGTTTTGTCTAATCTAAAGTACTTTTAAGACTATTTGTAGGTATATTTAATTGGGATTTGGGAAAGGTTTTAATTAATCTACAAGTTCTAAAGTTGTTTTGTTCTTCTATGACAGTTAAATCTCCGATCTACACTATTCTATGAAACTGCATAAAAATATATATATATATATATATATATATATATATATATATATATATATATATATATATATATATATATATATATATATATATATATATATATATATATATATACATCACATTTACATACATTGATATCCATATACATAATAATATATACATTACACTTTATTACACTAATTAACTAAGTAACTAACTCTGCTCCAGGTATGCTGAGGATGCCGCGTCCTCTCCTTTACGAATATGTACACTTAATGTGATAATTTATTGTTCAATATTCAACGCGATGTCCCTGGCGTGTGTTCATAATGTACAAGTAGCACTGTCGATACCAATATCTTTACTCGACGTGGAAAGTTACTCGTCTGTGTGGACAGTTCTTTCTGATGATGGCACACCTGTCTGATCACAGTCTGTTATCACCGTTAGCGACGATTATGGTATCGCGTCGTCTGGCAATTCAGGTACATCAAAGTTTGTAGGCCTACTCAAAATGTCAGCCAATAAGTTATTTTTGCCCTTGATGTGCCTGACCGAGAAGGAGTAATTTTGCATTATCAGGGACCATATGTATATGCGATTGTTCTTGTGGATCCCTGTCTCTATGACAGTGAGAGGCGAGTTGTCAGTTTCGATGAAGTGAATGCAAGAATCTCCAATGTATGGGACAGAAATGGAATAAGCCTGCAAACAAAGCTGAAAGTCTACAAAGTAATTGATTTATCCACATTGCTATATGCTTGTGAAACCTGGACTGTTTATCAGCGACATTCTAGGAAATTAAACCACTTCCACACAGTCTGCCTTAGGAAGTTACTGAAGATTAAATGGCAAGACAAGATCCCAGACACTGAAGTCCGAGAAAGAGCATCCATGCTCAGTATCCACACTCTACTAATGAAGAATCAGATTCGCTGGGCTGGTCACTTGACTCGCATGTCAGATCACAGGCTCCCTAAACGAATTGTTTACAGCGAATTAAATTGTGGTAAACGCTCCCACGGCGGCCAGAGGAAACGCTTTAAAGACACTGAAAATCTCACAGAATGCTTTTGGAATTCATCATAACACCTGGGAGACTGCAGCCAGAGACCGAAATTCGTGGCGTGCACCATTACGCAAGGGTGCAGTCACTTGTGAGGCAACCAGGACTGCAAGAGCTGTGAAGAAAAGACAGAACACAAAAACCACTGCAGAAAATCCTCCTCCAGAAACGTCAAGCATTCTTTGTCCACATTGTCAAAGAACATTTAGAGCCAAAATAGGCCTTATCAGCCATCTTAGAACTCATGGCTCCATACTTTCAACCCCACTGGATGAAATGAATGGTCATCATCATTCTTGATAGACAAACAACAGAACCACCACACTTGTAGGTCTGTGATATGTTAAAACCATCAAACTTGGTAGGTCTGTGAAGTGTTATAACCATCACACTTGATAGGTCTGAGTGCACTGAGCAGTATGTGACCAGTTGTTCCCTCCTATAGCAAATGACGAGAGTAGGCACCTGACCGTTGTAAGCCAACTATACCCCTGCATAAACATGTTCTCACCCATGTGAAACAACTAACTACATCAATATAAACATTGTTCCCACTTACGTAAAACAACTAACTATACCCTTGCTTAAACATTGTTCTCACTCACGTAAAACAACCAACTATACCCCTGCATAAACATGTTTCTCACCCATGTAAAACAGCCAGCTACATCAATATAAACATTGCTCTCACTCATGTGAGAGAGGCAACGTTCTCACCACTGTGAAACTGTGTCAGTGTTCTCACCCATGTGTAAGAGTAAATGTTCTCAAACATGTGAAACAGTCAATGTTCTTACCTATGTGAAACAACCAACTACATCAATATAAACATTGTTCTCACCCCTGTGAAACAGTCAATGTTCTCACCCCTTTGAAATAGTCAATGTTCTCATTCATGTGAACGAGTCAATGTTCTCATCCATGTGAAACAGTCAATATTCTCACCCATGTGAAACAGCCAATGTTCTCACTCATGTGAAACAGTCAATTTTCTCACCCATGTGAAACAGCCAATGTTCTCACCCATGTGAAACAGTCAACTACATTCAATGTAAACATTGTTCTCACCCCTGTGAAATATTCAATGTTCTCACCCATGTGAAACAGCCAATGTTCTCACCCATGTGACACAGCCAACTACATTCAATGTAAACATTGTTTTCACCCCTGTGAAACAGTCAATGTTCTCACCTATGTGAAACAGCTAATGTTTTCATGCCTGTGAAACTGTCAATGTTCTCACTCATGTGAAACAGCCAATGTTCTCACCCATGTGAAACAGCCAATGTTTCATGCCTGTGAAACAGTCAATGTTCTCAAACATGTGAAACAGCCAATGTTCTCACCCATGCGAAACAATGTTCTCACGCATGTGAAACAACCAACTACATCAATATAAACATTGTTCTCACCCATGTGAAAGAGTCAATGTTCTCACTCATGTGGAACAGCCAATGTTCTCATCCATGTGAAATAGACAATATTCTCACCCATGTGAAACAGACAATGTTCTCACTCATGTGAAAAAGCCAATGTTCTCACCCATGTGAAACAGTCAATTTTCTCACCCATGTGAAACAGCCAACTACATCAATGTAAACATTGTTCTCACCCCTGTGAAACAGTTGATGTTCTCACTCATGTGGAACAGCCAATGTTCACACCCATGTGAAACAGCCAATGTTCTCTCCCATGTGAAACAGCCAACTACATCAATGTAAACATTGTTCTCGCCCCTCTGAAACAGTCAATGTTCTTACCCATGTGAAACAGCCAATGTTCTCACCCATGTGAAACAGTCAATGTTCTCACCCATGTAAAACAGCCAAATACTTCAATATAAACATTGTTCTCTGTCATGTGGAAGAGTAAATGGCTGGAACTTTTTCTCTCCTGTGAACCAATCAATGTTCTCACCCATGTAAAGCAGTCAATGATCTCACCCCTATGATACAGTCAACTATACACCTGTATAGACATTGTTGTCAGCCATATATGACTGCCATTTATACCCACATATAAACATTGTTCTCACCCATGTCAAACTATACTCTGACATAAACATTGTTCTAGCTCATGTGAAACTATACTCTGACATAAACATTGTTCTCACGATCGTGAAACTATACTCTTACATAAACATTGTTCTCACCCACGTGAAACTATACTCTTACATAAACATTGTTCTCACCAATGGGAAACGATACTCTTACATAAACATTGTTCTCGCCCATGTGAAACTATACTCTTACATAAACATTGTTTTCACCCATGTGAAACTATACTCTTATATAAACATTGTTCTCACCCATGTGAATCTATACTCTTATATAAACATTGTTCTCACCCATGTGGAACTATACTCTTATATAAACATTGTTCTCACCTATATGAAACAACCAACTCTAAAAGTAAGTAAAGCATCTGTTTTCATGTCATGAAGTGTTAAACCCAAATTACTGAGATCAATCAGCACTCAGTGGGTGGCCTGGACAATATGGTAGTCCTGATGGACAATATGATAGTCCTGCTGGACAATATGATAGTGCTGACCTGATGGATAATATGATAGTTCTGTTGGACAATATGATAGTCCTGACATGATGGACAATATCAAAGTCCTGATGGACATTATGATAGCCCTGAAATGATGGACAATATCATATTCCTGATGGACAATATGATAGTCCTGATGGACAATATGATAGTCCTGACCTGAGGGACAATATGATAGTCCTGATGGACAATTTGATAGTCCTGACTTGATGGACAATATGATAGTAGTGACAGACAGTAAGATAGTCCTGATGGACAATATGATAGTCCTGATGGTCAATATGATAGTCCTGATGGACAATATGATAGTAATGATCGACAATATGACAGTCATGATGGACAATATGATGGTCTTGATGGACAATATGATAGTCCTGATGGACAATATGATAGTAATGATCGACAATATGATAGTCATGATGGACAATATGACAGTCATGATGGACAATATGATAGTCTTGATGGACAATATGATAGTCCTGATGGACAATATGTTAGTAATGATCGACAATATGATAGTCATGATGGACAATATGACAGTCATGATGGACAATATGATAGTCCTGATGGACAATATGATAGTCCTTATGGAAAATATGATAGTCCTGATGGACAGTGTGATGTTGCTATTGGACAATATGATAGTCCTGATGGACAATATGATAGTCCTACCCTGATAGACAATATGGTAGTCCTGGTGGACAATATGATAATCCTGGTGGACAATATGATATTCCTGATCTTATGGAAATTATGATAGTCCTGACCTTATTGACAAAATGATAGTCCTGATGGACACTATGATACTCCTGATGGACACTATGATAGTATTGATGGACAGTATGATAGTATTGATGGACAATATAATAGTACTGATGGACAATATGATAGTATTGATGGACAGTATGATAGTACTGATCGACAATATGATAGTCCTGATGGACAATATGATAGTCCTGACCTGATGGACAATATAATAGTCCTGATGGACAATATGATAGTCCTGATGGACAATATGATAGTCCTGATGGACAATATGCTAGTTGTGATGGACAATATAATAGTCCTGATGGACAATGTGACAGTGCTGATGGATGTCGTGAAGTCACTGTAATTTAACAATCAGATGATAAAATATCAAAGACAGTTTGATTCGCAGCTGCAAGTTGTTTACTACAGGGAGTCGGTAAGATCAAACAATACAGTCGTCTTTGAAAGTCCCCAGAAGACAGAAAATTGTAGGCTTGTTATTGTGACCTGATTTGGAGAATTCAGGAAACTCGCTGCCTTGTTTTGGTTGTTGAATCAAGGGGAGCAACTTTTGCATTGATTAAACTAAGGGGAGAGAAGAATTCTGAAATGGATAGTCTACCCCTGGAACCATCTGATGTATTGACATCAAAGGACTTCACTAGAACACTCCAAGGCTCTTTGACAAAACCTGACTTGTTTACAGTTAGTGTAGACAAGAAAGTGGCCTTAGGTTGACGTGTTTTGTTACCGCAGTGAGGAATTCGGAGAGCTCTACAGTGTTAGATTTAATTAACATTAAACAACATGTGTCTTTATGGCAATTTGTAGAGGCCATCCAGGAGTGATGCGTTGTTGCATAAGGTATTACATATAGTGTATTTAGGCCTAATTAATATAGGCAGTAGCCTTGTTAAAACTAGCTAGGGTAAAGTGATGATTAGCTCTGTTAGTTGAGGATAGAGTAGTGAAGTGAGAGTTAGCTCTGCTAGTGAGAATAGTGTAGTGGGGTGATATTTGGAGAGATTAAGGATGGGTTGGGAGATGGGGGAAGTGTCCAATAGTGGGATCTGTCAGTGGGGTGCCCACTGAGGTTCTGCACTCTGTTATTGGTCTTTCCTTGTCATAGCCTGATTCGGACCTAGGTGATGAGGTAATCTGCTCTATGTCAGAGTTTAGTCCGCTAATAAATATCTGAGCGAGGCCGTAGGCCTACACGCAGCTGGTAGGATCAGTGACTAGTGCTCTCACCAGGTATGTTATTTCTCTAACAGGTTCCCTGCCAGTTATGAAGAAGCTCTACACGAGTTTTGAAGAAGTTTTTACTCCGATTGGGAAGAACACCAGTTGAACAGTAAATGTTTTCTTACGGAAAATGAATAACGTCCAAGAAGAAAAGTTGTACAGTAGGGGTTACGCTGGGCCTATGATCAGGAAGGTCCACCGGAACAGGGCTCAGATGAGCGAAACCATATAACGATTCCAGTGTGTTAAGGTTCACCTAGGATGGGTGCTGTTTGTTGATACACCACACATCATACGAACAATAGTAACTAAACGAGAACTTTAAATGTAACATTCACATGGTGTGGTAAATTCCAGTGATCCCTTACAAAGGACATTGTAATTGAAACAATATAAACATTAGATAGAATCAAGTCTATTACCAACAACAGTGATACTTAGTTTGCACAGTACAGAGACTTGTACATTTTTAGGAACAATAAGAACTTATAATGTGCAGTGTGCAACCGGTCCATGATCAGTGGTAAATGATAAACTGTATCTATTTCGGATGATCATTTGCATGGATTACCAGGTAGCTACAGAAGAAAGTCAGTGTTTGGCAGGAGAGATACATCACCGGGTGAGGTTGTCATGTGCTGACCTAACGTGCTGTGGTGTGTCCTTGCAAGGATGAACTGACTGGGCTATTGATCTGAGGGTCCGATTCTACACACATTATAGAACACGTCACACATTCTTCACATACGCTTCACACATACATTACACTTTTCTTTTAATAAATTAATTGTTATTAATCTTTGGAAGATAGAGTTGTTCAGTATGTTGTGTTGGGGATGAATGAGAGGGGGGCATGATACGGCAGTGATAGAGAGAAAGAGGTGTCCATAGACTGACGGAGTTTTTGTAGACGGATTCTAGTGCTTTCTCCAGGATAATGATAAGGGGTTAAAATAGAATGTGGGTGTTGATTCCTCTCACTCTAGGGACGACACTTTAAACGGATACACGACAATGGACAATATAATAGTCCTGATGGACAATATAATAGTCCTGATGGACAATATGATAGTCCTGATGGACAATATGCTATTCCTGATGGACAAAATGATAGTCCTGATGGACAATATGATAGTCCTGATGGACAGTATGATAGTGCTGATGGATAATATGATAGTCTTGATGGACAATATGATAGTCTTGATGGACAATATGATAGTCCTGATTGACAATATGATAGTATTGAACTGATGGACAATGTGATAGTCCTGACGGACAATATGATAGTCCTGATGGACAATATGATAGTCCTGATGGACAATATGATAGTCATGACCTGATGAACAATTTGATAGTCATGATGGACAATATGATAGTCGTGACCTTATGGACAATATGATAGTCTTGGTGGACAATATGATAGACCTGATGAACAATATGATAGTCACGATGGACAATATCATAGTCATGGTGGACAATATGATAGCCATGATTGACAATATGATAGTCATGATGGACAATATGATAGTCCTGATGGATAACATTATAGTCCTGTTGGACAATATGATAGTCCTGATGGGTAATATGATAGTCCTGATGGACAAAATGATAGTCCTGAATGACACTATGTTAGTCCTGATGGTTATCTGTACTTGCCAGTGAAAGTCCTGCTATCCAAGTTAGGCTGGGGTAACTCAGCATTACCATGAGAATCAAAGATCTTTCTTTGAAGCAAAAGTGGAAAGACAAGAGATAGTCACCCCACCTCACAATGCCATAACCTAGTATGTGAAACCTGATTAGTTCACACAACTAAAGCAGTATAAGTTATGAGATTGCCGTTATCTATTCTGTTGCCAGAATTACCAGTATTGCAATAGAATTTTGCCTGTGAACACACTGACCTGCATTTTACCGGAAGAACAAATAGCACAAATACATTGTTGTCCAACGAGGCAGCACATATGGCCACAAACCATGGTGAAGTTCTGGCAGAGGGCGCATGCGCAGCATATAGCGTTATCCGAGCCAACTGTAAGAACATTAGTAAAATAAACTCAAGTGGCACAGTTTACATGTCATAAACACCAAGTATAGGCACTAGGACAACTCTAGAACATGCTCATTTAAGGGAAAAGGGATCACCACTAACAATTAGTTAGCTTTTTTTCATTTTGGGGGCGTTATTTAATGCAGGGTAAATAAATACTTGGAAACATTAATTAATTGTTGCCTTCGCAAAATATGCTTTAAAAGAATCAACACATAACTACACCAATAAATAAATATAAATCCTTTCCCTTAGAAGAAAATTAGTCATCATCATTTTCCACTTTTGCAGTCAAGCGTCGTGGGGAGGAATAATTAGCGTTACAGTGCCCGATGGGTAGCACTGGATAGTGTCAATCCGTCTGATTTTACAATGTCTTTCCGGTTAGCGGGGTAGAGGTATCCCTTATCAAAGGTGAAGTAACGCCTCTTTCCCTCCGCTAGCCTACGAGACACCCTTGGGCAAGGTGGAGTACCCGTTTAGCCTCCCGATCAGGGTTACGTGAAGCCATGTGTGCAGGTGGTGGATGAGGTTTAAGAGCAGCCGACAGATAGTTGTAGGTCCCCAGCTTCACGACAGTAGGCAGGTGATCTCTCTTTTGGGGAGACAATGACTACGGTCATTGATCAGTATGATGACTGCTAAGATGGACAGCAATGGCAAAGTACCTTCTTTACAGATGCCAAGAAAATTATGTAGGAATAGTCATGTGCACCAAGTGACCCCAGACCGTCAGCAGGCTGCTGGGTGCAAAAGATTGCTATCATTGATAGTAGGAACTTGGAATGTTAGAACAATGAGTGCAGATGGAATATTGGATAACACCAAACAAGAAATGGGAAGAAAGAATATTAACATATTAGGACTGTGTGAGACGAGATGGAAAGGGACAGGGATTAAGACACGGGAGGGTTTTAAGATTATATTTTCTGGAGGATAGGACAGGCAAAGAGGTGTATCTTGGATCTGAAAACATCAAAATCTGTTAAAGGATATGGGACAGTGTCAGACAGATTTCTATTGGTAAAATTAATCAGAAGACCTTTTAACATAAACGTCATTCAAATATATGCACCAACGGCAGAAAGCAGTGAAGATAGTGTAGAGGCATTTTATAACGACATGGAGAATGCTTTGAAGAAATGTAAAAGTTCAGAAATAAACATCATAATGGGTGACTTCAATGAGAAAATAAGAAATCAAGGTGATGGATGCACAGTTGGTAAACATTGTTTGGGAGAACGAAACGAGAGAGGATACAGACTTGGTGAGAACAATGTTTATATTGATACAAATGGCTGTTTCACATGGGTGAGAAACATGTTTATGCAGGGGTATAGTTGATTGTTTCACAGAATGGGCAAAAGAACATAAACTGATTGTCAGAAACACCTGGTTTAAGCAACATCACAGAAGATTATGGACATGGAGAATTCCTGACAGCAGGATTAGAAAGCAGATCGATTACATCCTGATTAACAGAAGGTTTCGAAATGCGGTAACAGTCGCAAAAAAAAAAATGTTCCAAATGCAGACGGTTACAGTGATCACAGATTGGTTATAGGCACATTGAATGTAAAGTTAAAGAAAGTCAAGTATACACCATGAACCACTAAATATGATCTGTGTACATTAAAAAAATGACAAGGAAATACAAGACAACTTTAACATAGAATTAAAGAACAGATTTGATGTATTATCTGAACTAGAGATCTTATTTCAAGATGTGGATGATCAATGGGAAATGTTGAAGAATTCAATCAATTTTGCTGCAGAAACAACTATCCCAAAGTTAAAGAAAATAGGTCGTAAGAAATGGATGACTGAAGAAATGTTAAGACCAATGGAAACAAGAAGACACAACAAATTATGCCTGATAAATATGAAGAGATTCACAGGAAAGTCAGAAAATTATGTAAAGGAACATGGCTTGAAAATAATTGCACAGAAATTTAAATACAACACAACAAGTAGTTATACACGTAGGATTCGGTTATTATTTGCCGGATTAATCCGGATTGACCTTGACCTCGGCTGATTTTCACTCCCCCTCGGTCATGAAGTTGGGTGGGGTAAGGGGGGGGGGTGATATATCTCTTATATTTTGGGGTTGTGTAGTAAAAAAAGGTGTGTACCACATAATCAAACTGAAGAAACCTCTTGGAGTGGTCAACAAGAAAAATCATTCATACCACTAAAAAACCAAACAAAAGTTCGTTTTTCATAACTTTTTATTTTTCATTAATTGCATGAATTTTCAATAGTGTGTAGAAGAGTCAACAAGTGTTGACATCACATACGTGTATTTTCATTGACAAAGTACATTCATTTTTATTGGTCGTGACAAATGTGACATTGAGTCTTTTATATAGAAATTTCATACATATGACCACTTTAATAGAACATATTATAGACACCAAACAGTAGAAAACATATATACATAAGTACACTAGGACGTGTTATATGTCTAGGGGTGATGTAGTGACCTTGTCTTTGTGAAATTGACGTTTTATGTAGAAATAGGATAGCGAGTTTCTGTGTTGTGTGTATGTGTAGATAGACGTGTCTTGTGTTTTGAAACCAACATTTGTCCCTCCAGTCGCTGTCTGTGTGTCAAGTACATCTAAAAATGTTTGTCTGTCTAGGTGTGTGTTGTGGTGTTTGGTGAGGCCCTTTGTGCTTGTTTTATTGTAGTCTCCGAAACAATGGTATGTTTTACTACATAAGGATACCATTCCATCCCCTTCGTACTCTAACTTGAAAAGACCAGGGGTTCTCTTTTCATAAGCTTTGATGGTCTGGCAAGCCTTACAGATATCAGTACTAACTATATGTTCAGAGCAGACTTCAGCCGGGAACCACTGATTATAAACTCTATCATACTCTGCTCTAAGGTGTGGTCTAACTGCTGCCGCTAGGTTAGGTGTGCTAAGTACTAAGTAAAGAGAGTCAGTGTTCATTTCGCATAATTGGAAATCCTCCCTGTCTAAAAATTTATCTAGGAAATCATAATAAAATTCTAACATTCTTAATTTGGCATATTGATAAACGAAAAAACCTATCTGAAGGGGGAGATCCCAGACTGTTGTCTTTTTCCCTTTTACTACTTCAAATATGTCTTCGGTCAGTGGTGTCATCTTTTTAAATAAGGGATTATTTATTAACTTGGTTGTGTCTTCAGCCTTACAATAGGAAACATTGGTGTGCTTGGCCTTATTGGTTAGAGTTTTGCCGTATGCGGCATTCCCCAATAATTTCATGGTTTCTGCCTTAACGGTAGAGGCCGTAATACTGTCACCTTCTCTTCTGGCATCAGACACCATATCACCAAATTCTTGGAAGCAGCTAACTGGCTTATATTCAATGATTTGGTACACATGGGTGACCTCTAGCCCATGTTCCAGATACCATTTTAATAATGGTGTGGCCAACATGATCTTTTCTCCGATATAGCTACCTATAAGTGTCCGTCTGGCACTTGTCAGCAGTTTATGTGACTGGGCGTACTGCCCCATAAGGTTACCAATATCCTCTCTGCCCACTTCAATATTTTTGAATATTGGTGTCATCTCTGAGAATCGCGCTTTGTATTTGTCTGGCACGTGGATATCACACTCTATCAACCCAAACAAACTCTCAGCTCTTACAGCCTTTAGAATCCTTTCTTTGTTAATGGTCTTTTTATTATGCCATGGTTTGACATATGGGAATCTACCCTTGACAAAACCCTTAATGTCACTATTGG
Organism: Cepaea hortensis; assembly: GCA_963921405.1. Classification (NCBI taxonomy): domain Eukaryota; kingdom Metazoa; phylum Mollusca; class Gastropoda; order Stylommatophora; family Helicidae; genus Cepaea; species Cepaea hortensis. The sequence goes on along the minus strand of OY992888.1, from coordinate 27,210,101 downwards.
TCTTTTTAAGGTTCCGCCACTCACATTCCCACATTTCTACTACTTTAACTTTCACCTCGTTAACCAAGTAGTCGTGAACGTCACAGGTGTTGTTATATAGTTCTGTCAGAGGTATCTTATTTACTGGATTTATGTCAATACCACGAGTCAGGGGACAGTCTGGGTGACCGTGGAATAGACATCCGTGAAACTGATACACGGTTGTATTCACCCTATCCCAACCATCTACTCTAATATGACGCGGACCCAGCGCCATCTCCCGCCCATTGAATTGTGTCCTCAACTCTATATTCTCACTATGCTCTATCCACGCTAGCCACTCTCTGCACTGAACAGTATAAAATCTACCCTTATGAGTCTTGAACTCATCTTCTGCCTTTCGAATGACAGGAAAACCCGTGGGCATCTTTTGCATTAGAGCCCACAGGTAGAGAGCGTTAGCGTCATACCCTTTCAAACTCTTAACTAACTTACCCCCTCTGATGCGTGTCTGACCTATCTCATGGTACCTATGAAAGATTATGGACGGCCCTCCTACAATATTGTCTCTAAGTGTTTTGTGCAGGTCTTTCTCGTTCTCAGAACATAGTGAAAACACTACGTTTTTGGGCAGATTCCTAAAAAGATATTTTAAGGTTACTCCAGGGACGGAAATGGCATCCTTAAACATGTCTACACCTAAATCTTTGTAGAAGGTAACCTGTTTATCTAATGCCTTAATAAAAGGCTGTACATCTTTGTTATTATACCACACTAGAAAGTCTTCTAATGTGGCCATCTTATTTTCTACCCACACTTTCTGACACACTTTATACTCTGCCTCAGTAATATTACAATTTCTTAGTTTTGAAAAGAATGCCTCGTGTGGGGGTAACTGTGTTTCTTTTAGTTTTTCAAGGTTAGTTATAAACTCATAAGGAAAATTTCCCTTAGTTTCTTTAATTTTGTAAGCGGCTAGGTACTTTGATTAGTTGAAACCTGGCGCTAAATAGTTACTGATATCAAGAAACTTCAATTGATCTGTGGCAATACACATAAAATTATTGTTTCTCTTGACAACAAAATTGCACGACACGTCCTCTGATTTTATGAAATAAGAAAATAAGTATGGCTTGATGAGGTTCATATCGTACTTTCCAGAGTTGAACCCCAGGACCGGTAACCCTTTCAAGTACGCATCGAACGTACCAATTAAAGTGTTCTCATTTATCGCCTCTAGTGCGGTGTACACATCTTCGAACTTAGCATGCAGTTCTGAATACGCCGCATCAGCGATTCGGGTCAAATGATCAAGCATCCTATTCACCAGATCTTGAGGATCACCCGCTGTGATGAAGCAGACCGGGGCCTCGAACCCAGGTACGTTGGAGGCGACTGAGCACGACATGGGAACATGTTTTGCTAAAAATTGCGTTGAATTACTATCACAAGGAAGATTTGAAGCCTCAAAGAAGCATTCAAAATCGTATGTAGCCCTGTATGGGTAAACATACTTAGGATCGACTGGGATGCCTTGGTCAGCAAGTAGTTCCCAGACGGTTTCAGGTGGACTGTAAATCCCTCCTTTAAAATGCTCTACAGTTTTACCACCATTACAATTGTTTTCATGTCGTTTCATTTCCCAAAAAGTCTTCCACAACTTCCCACATTTTGGGCAACTAAAAGCGTGAGCTGCTTTGTCAATATCTACAATGTGCATGAAATGTTCTTTAAAAAACAAAAGTCTTAACGTTTCATCATATGTTCCACTGCCTCTAAGCTTTGGGACCAGTGAATGGTTATCGTCATATTCAAAGATATCTACATTGAGAGCAAAGCATTCTTCTAAATTGGGGACATCGAGTAGTTTAACACCTGGAAAATTAGTTAGGTACTCTATGTGCTGATACTCTTTCCACTTATTAGCATACTCTTTTGTCTGTTTCCTAAGATTTGTAACTGGTGATCCTTTATGTACAGCTAGAGCTCTAAAAAAAAAACAAAGATTATCAGTGTATGGCTTGTGGTTTGAGTCGTGTTGTAGTATATTGATGGCTTGGTTGTGGGTAATGTATTCGGGAATATCAGTCAGGCAGCAACCAATAGGAAAATCAGGAATGTGAAAAATATAAAATGACGTAGCAGCTACTGTCTCTACACTGTATTTGGTGTCTGGTCGTTGCTGCATAGCGTATGTAAGGATGTCGTGTTGATGAACTGTCTTGATAAAAGCGTCAAAGTCATGTCTATTATTAATTAACGCTGGAAATTCTAAAACTGGAGCGTTGTTGGAGGAAGCATGAAAGAATCTAAGGTCCTGTGTTTCTCTATGTCTCAGAATTAAATGGTGGGAATAATTGATCTTGAATCGGTTTGTCTGAGTATTAAAGACCTTGTATAGGGTGTCTGTCCAGTCGATAGGGTGCTGTGTCTGTGGGCTAATGTAGTATGTGTAGACTGACATGTGTTTACCACACTTGTTATGTGTCCTAATACTATCCCAGTTGTCTCTATGGGTGGGTTGGATTTCCTCAGGGAGGTTGTCTGGTGTTTCTGGTTCAAGTTTCTGTTTTTAGGTGTATGTGTGTCTGTGGGAGCTTTCCTTTTACGTGATGTGCTGTTTGATGCAGTAGTATTTGGTGTTGTAGTGTCCATGTTTGATGTTGATGGTGTGGTGTCCATTGATGGGGTAGTGTCCATTGATGATGTCTGGTGATGCTTTTTAATGTGGCACTTTAGGTCGTCTTTTCTTTTGTATGAGTTATAACATATGTGACACTTGTGAGTTGTGGTGCTGTGTACGGTGTTAATGTGACGTGTGAGATTATGATGTTCAGTGAAAGCTTTGTCACATGTAGGACACCAAAAGACATTCTGAGTAGTGGCCATAGTGATAGACAAAAGGTGGTAATTAGTCAAGATTCCGATGATGTGATAAGCTCTTGTGTAGCCAAACTTTTCCAAATTACAGATCTTGGTAGTAGATAGTGTTATTCACCAAAATACACTTTTAACTTCCGGTATTGGCATGGTAATATGAATCAATAGTTTCGGGTAGCTGATAAGGTGATATTAAGATCTTGTGTAGTTGGTAGCTTTTCCTGTTATTATAGTTCCCTGTAATGGCTTGATAATGTTTGGCAATAGTTTCCGGTGTTGGCTTTGGTGATAGTAGGACTTTGTTTGGCTCCAACAGATATCGTCTTGATAGTGAAAAATAGTTTGTAGGTTCCTATCGTTCCACTCTTTTATAAAACGGGTGTAAGCACTGGACGGCAAACAGCTGTAGAGAATAATAAACATCAATTTGTTATTTTCGCAACCATATGACATCATATCTACAGAAAATATTTTATAAGACATACCAAAAGGAAGATATGGCAACTGAGGTTATACTGTCACATAACACTTAGTATTATATTTTCATTTTCTCTGTTTTCTTCACATCCAGTCCATATGTAGTCACCAAAGGATGAAGACAAACAACCTTTTTTTTTAAATTTGTAATTCTATTCTCTGTGTTATTTTACATTGGATGACACAACTGTGGTATACTAAGGAACATTGCTGAATATGACCACCAAGGAACAGCATTTAGGATTGAAAATATTTAGTGATGTGTAATATGAAAAACGTTGAAGGCATACCAGTGGTAGACAGTTCCCTTCCTTTCCTTGTACGCAATAGCCTCGAGATTGTACTTCCTTGTATGTAATGGCTTCGATCTGTCAGCAACTTTTCAACCTGGTGAAAGGATAAATATTATAGATATAACAACAAAGTAAAATAAGATAGGGAGGCTTGAACCAACTAATGGAAACAAAGATAAATTTGGCTAATATGAAGATAATCACAGAAAATTCAGAATATTATATAAGAGGTTAAAGAAACAGGGCTCTAGTGCTTAGAAAAAAAAACGCAACAGTAAAATACGAAACTAATACAAAAGAATTCAACCGCTTACTAATCGAAGATCAGCAGAAGGCTACCTAAAGACAACAGATGGATAAAATAATAGAATAGCTTTTACACGTATGATCAGAATATTGAAAATACCTTTATGAAGTTAACAGAGAAGAATATAATAAGGAAGGGCCACCGTTTTGAATGTAGAGGCTCTAACCATATGAAAGCTACCAAAAGCCCGGTTCAGACAGCATCATAGCATAAATGCTTAATACTTTAGAACTGATGATCTACAAACGGCTGGAAAAGACCTTAGACATGTAAAAACATATAACGAAAATTACAAGCTACCATAAAAATTGATAATGAAGTAGACCAATTTCAGCCTATTGAGAGAGGTGTGAGATGGGTATGTGTAATGTCGCCTTGTACAATGAAACTGTTTTCAGAAATATAGAAGACATGAAAGGAAACAATAACAGATATGCAGATGACACAGTCTGATTACAGACAATGAAGAGGACCTGCAACATTTAGTAGACCCACGCAGTCAATAACTAGGGGTGGAACTGAATAGTAAGAAGACACAGATTATAGCCCTTACTGGAAAATAAGTACCTTACACAATGTAACAATTGAATTTAATATCCGTTGAATCAAAACATCCTTCTTCGTTGAATGCGAAAATGAGAAAAAGACTTGGCCTTCGTTTCGTCACTGGTTTTGATACTGTCTGCGTGAGAGAGGTGTATATCTGAAATGAACAACATCAATCAACCAATCAGAGAACAGATAACATCAAAATCACAAAGGGTATATCCATGTAGTGGTCTGAGGGACATTTTGAATCAACCAATCAGAACACAGATAACACCAAATCACAAAGGGTATATCCCTGTAGTGGTCTGAGGGACATTTTGAATCAACCAATCAGAGAACAGATAACATCAAATCACAAAGGGTATATCCCCTGTAGTGGTCTGATGGACATTTTGAATCAACCAATCAGAGAACAGATAACATCAAATCATAAAGGGTATATCCCCTGTAGTGGTCTGCCTGATATTTTGAATCAACCAATCAGAGAACAGATAACATCAAAATCACATAGGTCATATCTCCTGTAGTGGTCTGAGGGACATTTTGAATTAACCAATCAGAAAACAGATAAGAAATTAACACAAATGTTCTTTCCGAGATGTAGGTCATGTGACCGGAAGCCCACTTTGGTCGATTGTGTCCACGTCTTCCAGATGTATGTTTCCAACCCGAAGCACCACCTTTGACCTGGTGTAACCCACTTTAAATATGACCAAGACTGTTACACAGACCGATGAAGAGTCATACATCTCTAACACATCGTCAATGGTATGATTATATTTAACCCATATAGACATCACTAACCACCATTAAAATACACCATTTGTTACAATAGTTATATATCGAAAAAGTCCCAAGTCAGCTTCTGATGTATCAACTTCTAACACGTGGCACTTTATACAGAAAACAAACTTTAATTACTAAAATAGTTTGTTTTCTGTATAAAGTGCCACGTGTTAGAAGTTGATACATCAGAAGCTGACTTGGGACTTTTTCGATATATAACTATTGTAACCAATGGTTTATTTTAATGGTGGTTAATGATGTCTATATGGGTTAAATATAATCATACCATTGACGATGTGTTAGAGATGTATGACTCTTCACCGGTCTGTGTAACAGTCTTGGTCATATTTAAAGTGGGTTACACCAGGTCAAAGGTGGTGCTTCGGGTTGGAAACATACATCTGGAAGACGTGGACACAATCGACCAAAGTGGGCTTCCGGTCACATGACCTACATCTCGGAAAGAACATTTGTGTTAATTTCTTATCTGTTTTCTGATTGGTTAATTCAAAATGTCCCTCAGACCACTACAGGAGATATGACCTATGTGATTTTGATGTTATCTGTTCTCTGATTGGTTGATTCAAAATATCAGGCAGACCACTACAGGGGATATACCCTTTATGATTTGATGTTATCTGTTCTCTGATTGGTTGATTCAAAATGTCACTCAGACCACTACAGGGGATATACCCTTTGTGATTTGATGTTATCTGTTCTCTGATTGGTTGATTCAAAATGTCCCTCAGACCACTACAGGGATATACCCTTTGTGATTTGGTGTTATCTGTGTTCTGATTGGTTGATTCAAAATGTCCCTCAGACCACTACATGGATATACCCTTTGTGATTTTGATGTTATCTGTTCTCTGATTGGTTGATTGATGTTGTTCATTTCAGATATACACCTCTCTCACGCAGACAGTATCAAAACCAGTGACGAAACGAAGGCCAAGTCTTTTTCTCATTTTCGCATTCAACGAAGAAGGATGTTTTGATTCAACGGATATTAAATTCAATTGTTACATTGTGTAAGGTACTTATTTTCCAGTAAGGGCTATAATCTGTGTCTTCTTACTATTCAGTTCCACCCCTAGTTATTGACTGCGTGGGTCTACTAAATGTTGCAGGTCCTCTTCATTGTCTGTAATCAGACTGTGTCATCTGCATATCTGTTATTGTTTCCTTTCATGTCTTCTATATTTCTGAAAACAGTTTCATTGTACAAGGCGACATTACACATACCCATCTCACACCTCTCTCAATAGGCTGAAATTGGTCTACTTCACTTCATTATCAATTTTTATGGTAGCTTGTAATTTCATTATATGTTTTTACATGTCTAAGGTCTTTTCCAGCCGTTTGTAGATCATCGGTTCTAAAGTATTAAGCATTTATGCTATGATGCTGTCTGAACCGGGCTTTTGGTAGCTTTCATATGGTTAGAGCCTCTACATTCAAAACGGTGGCCCTTCCTTATTATATTCTTCTCTGTTAACTTCATAAAGGTTTTTTCAATATTCTGATCATACGTGTAAAAGCTATTCTATTATTTTATCCATCTGTTGTCTTTAGGTAGCCTTCTGCTGATCTTTGATTAGTAAGCGGTTGAATTCTTTTGTATTAGTTTCGTATTTTACTGTTGCGTTTTTTTTTCTAAGCACTAGAGCCCTGTTTCTTTAACCTCTTATATAATATTCTGAATTTTCTGTGATTATCTTCATATTAGCCAAATTTATCTTTGTTTCCATTAGTTGGTTCAAGCCTCCCTATCTTATGTTACTTTGTTGTTATATCTATAATATTTATCCTTTCACCAGGTTGAAAAGTTGCTGACAGATCGAAGCCATTACATACAAGAAAGTACAATCTCGAGGCTATTGCGTACAAGGAAAGGAAGGGAACTGTCTACCACTGGTATGCCTTCAACGTTTTTCATATTACACATCACTAAATATTTTGAATCCTAAATGCTGTTCCTTGGTGGTCATATTCAGCAATGTTCCTTAGTATACCACAGTTGTGTCATCCAATGTAAAATAACACAGAGAATAGAATTACAAATTTAAAAAAAAGGTTGTTTGTCTTCATCCTTTGGTGACTACATATGGACTGGATGTGAAGAAAACAGAGAAAATGAAAATATAATACTAAGTGTTATGTGACAGTATAACCTCAGTTGCCATATCTTCCTTTTGGTATGTCTTATAAAATATTTTCTGTAGATATGATGTCATATGGTTGCGAAAATAACAAATTGATGTTTATTATTCTCTACAGCTGTTTGCCGTCCAGTGCTTACACCCGTTTTATAAAAGAGTGGAACGATAGGAACCTACAAACTATTTTTCACTATCAAGACGATATCTGTTGGAGCCAAACAAAGTCCTACTATCACCAAAGCCAACACCGGAAACTATTGCCAAACATTATCAAGCCATTACAGGAAACTATAATAACAGGAAAAGCTACCAACTACACAAGATCTTAATATCACCTTATCAGCTACCCGAAACTATTGATTCATATTACCATGCCAATACCGGAAGTTAAAAGTGTATTTTGGTGAATAACACTATCTACTACCAAGATCTGTAATTTGGAAAAGTTTGGCTACACAAGAGCTTATCACATCATCGGAATCTTGACTAATTACCACCTTTTGTCTATCACTATGGCCACTACTCAGAATGTCTTTTGGTGTCCTACATGTGACAAAGCTTTCACTGAACATCATAATCTCACACGTCACATTAACACCGTACACAGCACCACAACTCACAAGTGTCACATATGTTATAACTCATACAAAAGAAAAGACGACCTAAAGTGCCACATTAAAAAGCATCAACAGACATCATCAATGGACACTACCCCATCAATGGACACCACACCATCAACATCAAACATGGACACTACAACACCAAATACTACTGCATCAAACAGCACATCACGTAAAAGGAAAGCTCCCACAGACACACATACACCTAAAAACAGAAACTTGAACCAGAAACACCAGACAACCTCCCTGAGGAAATCCAACCCACCCATAGAGACAACTGGGATAGTATTAGGACACATAACAAGTGTGGTAAACACATGTCAGTCTACACATACTACATTAGCCCACAGACACAGCACCCTATCGACTGGACAGACACCCTATACAAGGTCTTTAATACTCAGACAAACCGATTCAAGATCAATTATTCCCACCATTTAATTCTGAGACATAGAGAAACACAGGACCTTAGATTCTTTCATGCTTCCTCCAACAACGCTCCAGTTTTAGAATTTCCAGCGTTAATTAATAATAGACATGACTTTGACGCTTTTATCAAGACAGTTCATCAACACGACATCCTTACATACGCTATGCAGCAACGACCAGACACCAAATACAGTGTAGAGACAGTAGCTGCTACGTCATTTTATATTTTTTCACATTCCTGATTTTCCTATTGGTTGCTGCCTGACTGATATTCCCGAATACATTACCCACAACCAAGCCATCAATATACTACAACACGACTCAAACCACAAGCCATACACTGATAATCTTTGTTTTTTAGAGCTCTAGCTGTACATAAAGGATCACCAGTTACAAATCTTAGGAAACAGACAAAAGAGTATGCTAATAAGTGGAAAGAGTATCAGCACATAGAGTCCCTAACTAATTTTCCAGGTGTTAAACTACTCGATGTCCCCAATTTAGAAGAATGCTTTGCTCTCAATGTAGACATCTTTGAATATGACGATAACCATTCACTGGTCCCAAAGCTTAGAGGCAGTGGAACATATGATGAAACGTTAAGACTTTTGTTTTTTAAAGAACATTTCATGCACATTGAAGATATTGACAAAGCAGCTCACGCTTTTAGTTGCCCAAAATGTGGGAAGTTGTGGAAGACTTTTTGGGAAATGAAACGACATGAAAACAATTGTAATGGTGGTAAAACTGTAGAGCATTTTAAAGGAGGGATTTACAGTCCACCTGAAACCGTCTGGGAACTACTTGCTGACCAAGGCATCCCAGTCGATCCTAAGTATGTTTACCCATACAGGGCTACATACGATTTTGAATGCTTCTTTGAGGCTTCAAATCTTCCTTGTGATAGTAATTCAACGCAATTTTTAGCAAAACATGTTCCCATGTCGTGCTCAGTCGCCTCCAACGTACCTGGGTTCGAGGCCCCGGTCTGCTTCATCACAGCGGGTGATCCTCAAGATCTGGTGAATAGGATGCTTGATCATTTGACCCGAATCGCTGATGCGGCGTATTCAGAACTGCATGCTAAGTTCAAAGATGTGTACACCGCACTAGAGGCGATAAATGAGAACACTTTAATTGGTAGGTTCGATGCGTACTTGAAAGTGTTACCGGTCCTGGGGTTCAACTCTAGAAAGTACGATATGAACCTCATCAAGCCATACTTATTTTCTTATTTCATAAAATCAGAGGACGTGTCGTGCAATTTTGTTGTCAAGAGAAACAATAATTTTATGTGTATTGCCACAGATCAATTGAAGTTTCTTGATATCAGTAACTATTTAGCGCCAGGTTTCAACTAATCAAAGTACCTAGCCGCTTACAAAATTAAAGAAACTAAGGGAAATTTTCCTTATGAGTTTATAACTAACCTTGAAAAACTAAAAGAAACACAGTTACCCCCACACGAGGCATTCTTTTCAAAACTAAGAAATTGTAATATTACTGAGGCAGAGTATAAAGTGTGTCAGAAAGTGTGGGTAGAAAATAAGATGGCCACATTAGAAGACTTTCTAGTGTGGTATAATAACAAAGATGTACAGCCTTTTATTAAGGCATTAGATAAACAGGTTACCTTCTACAAAGATTTAGGTGTAGACATGTTTAAGGATGCCATTTCCGTCCCTGGAGTAACCTTAAAATATCTTTTTAGGAATCTGCCCAAAAACGTAGTGTTTTCACTATGTTCTGAGAACGAGAAAGACCTGCACAAAACACTTAGAGACAATATTGTAGGAGGGCCGTCCATAATCTTTCATAGGTACCATGAGATAGGTCAGACACGCATCAGAGGGGGTAAGTTAGTTAAGAGTTTGAAAGGGTATGACGCTAACGCTCTCTACCTGTGGGCTCTAATGCAAAAGATGCCCACGGGTTTTCCTGTCATTCGAAAGGCAGAAGATGAGTTCAAGACTCATAAGGGTAGATTTTATACTGTTCAGTGCAGAGAGTGGCTAGCGTGGATAGAGCATAGTGAGAATATAGAGTTGAGGACAGAATTCAATGGGCGGGAGATGGCGCTGGGTCCGCGTCATATTAGAGTAGATGGTTGGGATAGGGTGAATACAACCGTGTATCAGTTTCACGGATGTCTATTCCACGGTCACCCAGACTGTCCCCTGACTCGTGGTATTGACATAAATCCAGTAAATAAGATACCTCTGACAGAACTATATGACAACACCTGTGACATTCACGACTACTTGGTTAACGAGGTGAAAGTTAAAGTAGTAGAAATGTGGGAATGTGAGTGGCAGAACCTTAAAAAGACCAATAGTGACATTAAGGGTTTTGTCAAGGGTAGATTCCCATATGTCAAACCATGGCATAATAAAAAGACCATTAACAAAGAAAGGATTCTAAAGGCTGTAAGAGCTGAGAGTTTGTTTGGGTTGATAGAGTGTGATATCCACGTGCCAGACAAATACAAAGCGCGATTCTCAGAGATGACACCAATATTCAAAAATATTGAAGTGGGCAGAGAGGATATTGGTAACCTTATGGGGCAGTACGCCCAGTCACATAAACTGCTGACAAGTGCCAGACGGACACTTATAGGTAGCTATATCGGAGAAAAGATCATGTTGGCCACACCATTATTAAAATGGTATCTGGAACATGGGCTAGAGGTCACCCATGTGTACCAAATCATTGAATATAAGCCAGTTAGCTGCTTTCAAGAATTTGGTGATATGGTGTCTGATGCCAGAAGAGAAGGTGACAGTATTACGGCCTCTACCGTTAAGGCAGAAACCATGAAATTATTGGGGAATGCCGCATACGGCAAAACTCTAACCAATAAGGCCAAGCACACCAATGTTTCCTATTGTAAGGCTGAAGACACAACCAAGTTAATAAATAATCCCTTATTTAAAAAGATGACACCACTGACCGAAGACATATTTGAAGTAGTAAAAGGGGAAAAGACAACAGTCTGGGATCTCCCCCTTCAGATAGGTTTTTTCGTTTATCAATATGCCAAATTAAGAATTTAGAATTTTATTATGATTTCCTAGATACATTTTTAGACAGGGAGGATTTCCAATTATGCGAAATGGACACTGACTCTCTTTACTTAGTACTTAGCACACCTAACCTAGCGGCAGCAGTTAGACCACACCTTAGAGCAGAGTATAATAGAGTTTATAATCAGTGGTTCCCGGCTGAAGTCTGCTCTGAACATATAGTTAGTACTGATATCTGTAAGGCTTGCCAGACCATCAAAGCTTATGAAAAGAGAACCCCTGGTCTTTTCAAGTTAGAATACGAAGGGGATGGAATGGTATCCTTATGTAGTAAAACATACCATTGTTTCGGAGACTACAATAAAACAAGCACAAAGGGCCTCACCAAACACCACAACACACACCTAGACAGACAAACATTTTTAGATGTACTTGACACACAGACAGCGACTGGAGGGACAAATGTTGGTTTCAAAACACAAGACACGTCTATCTACACATACACACAACACAGAAACTCGCTATCCTATTTCTACATAAAACGTCAATTTCACAAAGACAAGGTCACTACATCACCCCTAGACATATAACACGTCCTAGTGTACTTATGTATATATGTTTTCTACTGTTTGGTGTCTATAATATGTTCTATTAAAGTGGTCATATGTATGAAATTTCTATATAAAAGACTCAATGTCCCATTTGTCACGACCAATAAAAATGAATGTACTTTGTCAATGAAAATACACGTATGTGATGTCAACACTTGTTGACTCTTCTACACACTATTGAAAATTCATGCAATTAATGAAAAATAAAAAGTTATGAAAAACGAACTTTTGTTTGGTTTTTTAGTGGTATGAATGATTTTTCTTGTTGACCACTCCAAGAGGTTTCTTCAGTTTGATTATGTGGTACACACCTTTTTTTACTACACAACCCCAAAATATAAGAGATATATCACCCCCCCCCCCCTTACCCCACCCAACTTCATGACCGAGGGGGAGTGAAAATCAGCCGAGGTCAAGGTCAATCCGGATTAATCCGGCAAATAATAACCGAATCCTACGTGTATAACTACTACAACAGTAAAAATACAAAATTAATGCACAAAAGAAGTCAGGATCTTACTAATAAAAGAACACTTACATCATCAGGCTTCCTGAAAACAAAAGGTGGAAAAATCAAAATAGAAAGACGTGAGATTTTACATACATGGTCAGATTATATGACAAAACCTTTATGATGATAAGAGAAGAACATTATGCTATTCGGAGTAATAATGAAGGACCATCAATTATGAAGATAGAAGTTCAGAATGCTCTTAACCATATGAAATCTGGTAAGACCCCGGGTCCAGACAACATGTCAACAGAAATTATCACTGCCCTAGAAGAATATGGAATAGATCAAGTCACCAGACTGCTGAACACAATACATGATTCTGGAGATACACTTCCTGAATTATGTAATTCTATATTTATTGCAATCCCGAAGAAATCAAGAGCCCTGGAATATGATCAATATCGAACAATTAGTATAATGAGCCATATCACAAAGATTTTGCTAAGAACTATCATGCAAAGAGTTAGGAAGAAAATGCAACCTGAAATAGGAGAAGAACAATGTGGGTTTGTAAAAGACAAGGGTACAGTAACTGCTGCATATATGCTGAGAACATTTAAAAAACTGATTAGAGAAATTAGACGTAGACAGTCACAATTATTTGGTCACGTTATGAGAAGAAATAAATTGGAGAACTTGATGACAACTGGCAGGATCGAGGGGAAGAGAACAAGGGGAGGACATAGAAGTAAATACCTGGATGGCTTGACCACGTTGTATCGTCGAGACAAGAACACTGAGCTGATCCACGATTCTGGTGATCGAGTGAGATGGCAAAACATGACCGCCCACACTTACCGGCATGGCACATGATGATGACAAAGTCTTTGATGTTCATTTTCTTATCGGGCGTCCTCTTGCTCTCGTCACAGATGATCTTTGATGTAGGGTCAGCGCAGGTTGTTGATGGTGTTGCATTCTAACGAGATGGCCAAACCATTTGATCTTCTGTCTTTCAATAAATGTGACACAACATTTCTTACTCGGTCTCGGGTTGTTAAGTTGGCAGCTCTCTTCAGGCATCGCATCTCACTTGTGTTGAATTTGCGTCAGTGTGATTTGGACAATGTCCATGTTTGAGAATGGTAGCATAGGGTTGGTGTGAATATGCTGTTTATTATCTGTCGTTTTGCGGACATAGATATGTTTGGATGTTTCAGTAAGGGTGATAGTTGATATGTAAGTGCACTTGATTTTTAACATACGATTTCGATTTGTCTATCTAATCTGCCATCTTCTGTGATCATACTTCCAAGATATTAGAATTCTTTAACTTGTTTCAGAGATGTGCCATTTATCTGTTTACTTAGAGGACCAGGAGATCTGTTACCTTGCATTACTTCGGTTTTGACTATATTTATACTCATATTGTATCTGCTGCATTTTGAACACAGATTATTAATATGATTTTGTAGTCTGCCCTCGTCGCTATAAAACGTGCAAATAGAACTTCATTAATTGCATGTGGATCTGTTGTTTCATCTGAAGTAATATTTTCAAAATTGTCTGAATCTATTCTGCCAAGGCTTGCTTCTTTGGATATTCTGTCGGTGTAGATACTAAATAGCACAAGAGAGAGCACACATGCATGTCTCACTCCTGTATTGATTATGAACATATATGATATTCCTTCTTGTGTTCTTACTGCACTTTGCTCGAGTGGTACATGGCCATGATGTTTTCCAGCAATTGCCCTTGTATCCCATAGTCTTCTAGAAAGATCCATAATTTGTATCTGTCTACTCTATCAAAATCCTTTTCCTGATCTACAAACACAATATACTGCTGGTCACTATATTCCATGTTTTTTTCCACATATTTGTCTAAGTGTGAATAGTGAGTGCATCAATGCAACTTTTACATTTCCTGACACCAAATTGTACTTTACTTAACTATTATTTAACTCTTAGAATACAACATACTACTCTAAGTGGCAGATATCTGTGATCAAAAGCCAAACATTTGATACAACTTTCTGTGTGAAGATTAAACGCATCTTGATCACGTATTTGCAATCAGATCAATTACTGTCAGAACAATAAATTTCCCAAGGTCAAGAATGACAAGAAAGTGTGAACAGAAACGGGTTACCTCACCTATATCATGCTGTGACCATGCATTTGTGCAAGTCTAATCCCTCGACAACCACAGACAGTGTGACCATGCATTTGTGCAGGTCTAATCCCTCGACAACTACAGACAGTGTGACCAAGTATTTGTGCAGGTCTAATCCCTCGATAACTACAGACAGTGTGACCAAGTATTTATGCAGGTCTAATCCCTCGACAACTACAGACAGTGTGACCAAGTATTTGTGCAGGTCTAATCCCTCGACAACTACAGACAGTGTGACCACGCATTTGTGCAAGTCTAATCCCTCGACAACTACAGACAGTGTGACCACGCATTTGTGCAAGTCTAATCCCTCGACAACTACAGACAGTGTGACCAAGTATTTGTGCAAGTCTAATCCCTCGACAACTACAGACAGTGTGACCAAGTATTTGTGCAGGTCTAATCCCTCGACAACTACAGACAGTGTGACCAAGTATTTGTGCAGGTCTAATCCCTCGATAACTACAGACAGTGTGACCAAGTATTTGTGCAGGTCTAATCCCTCGACAACTACAGACAGTGTGACCAAGTATTTGTGCAGGTCTAATCCCTCGACAACTACAGACAGTGTGACCACGCATTTGTGCAAGTCTAATCCCTCGACAACTACAGACAGTGTGACCAAGTATTTGTGCAGGTCTAATCCCTCGACAACTACAGACAGTGTGACCAAGTATTTGTGCAGGTCTAATCCCTCGACAACTACAGACAGTGTGACCAAGTATTTGTGCAGGTCTAATCCCTCGACAACTACAGACAGTGTGACCAAGTATTTGTGCAGGTCTAATCCCTCGACAACTACAGACAGTGTGACCAAGTATTTGTGCAGGTCTAATCCCTCGACAACTACAGACAGTGTGACCAAGTATTTGTGCAGGTCTAATCCCTCGACAACTACAGACAGTGTGACCAAGTATTTGTGCAGGTCTAATCCCTCGACAACTACAGACAGTGTGACCAAGTATTTGTGCAGGTCTAATCCCTCAACAACTACAGACAGTGTGATCAAGTATTTGCGCAGGTCTAATCCCTCGACAACTACAGACAGTGTGACCAAGTATTTGCGCAGGTCTAATCCCTCGACAACTACAGACAGTGTGACCAAGTATTTGCGCAGGTCTAATCCCTCGACAACTACAGACAGTGTGACCATGCATTTGCGCAAGTCTAATCCCTCGACAACTACAGACAGTTTGACCAAGCATTTGCGCAAGTCTAATCCCTCGACAACTACAGACAGTGTGACCACGCATTTGTGCAGGTCTAATCCCTCGACAACTACAGACAGTGTGACCAAGTATTTGCGCAAGTCTAATCCCTCGACAACTACAGACAGTTTGACCACACATTTGCGCAAGTCTAATCCCTCGACAACTACAGACAGTGTGACCAAGTATTTGCGCAAGTCTAATCCCTCGACAACTACAGACAGTGTGACGAAGTATTTGCGCAGGTCTAATCCCTCGACAACTACAGACAGTGTAACGAAGTATTTGCGCAAGTCTAATCCCTCGACAACTACAGACAGTTTGACCACGCATTTGCGCAAGTCTAATCCCTCGACAACTACAGACAGTGTGACCACGCATTTGTGCAGGTCTAATCCCTCGACAACTACAGACAGTGTGACCATGCATTTGTGCAAGTCTAATCCCTCGACAACTACAGACAGTGTGACCATGCATTTGTGCAGGTCTAATCCCTCGACAACTACAGACAGTTTGACCAAGTATTTGTGCAGGTCTAATCCCTCGACAACTACAGACAGTGTGACCACGCATTTGCGCAGGACTAATCCCTCGACAACTACAGACAGTGTGACCAAGTATTTGTGCAGGACTAATCCCTCGACAACTACAGACAGTGTGACCAAGTATTTGTGCAGGTCTAATCCCTCGACAACTACAGACAGTGTGACCAAGTATTTGTGCAGGTCTAATCCCTCGACAACTACAGACAGTGTGACCAAGTATTTGTGCAGGTCTAATCCCTCGACAACTACAGACAGTGTGACCAAGTATTTGTGCAGGTCTAATCCCTCGACAACTACAGACAGTGTGACCAAGTATTTGTGCAGGTCTAATCCCTCGACAACTACAGACAGTGTGACCAAGTATTTGTGCAGGTCTAATCCCTCGACAACTACAGACAGTGTGACCAAGTATTTGTGCAGGTCTAATCCCTCGACAACTACAGACAGTGTGACCAAGTATTTGTGCAGGTCTAATCCCTCGACAACTACAGACAGTGTGACCAAGTATTTGTGCAGGTCTAATCCCTCGACAACTACAGACAGTGTGACCAAGTATTTGTGCAGGTCTAATCCCTCGACAACTACAGACAGTGTGATCAAGTATTTGTGCAGGTCTAATCCCTCGACAACTACAGACAGTGTGACCAAGTATTTGCGCAGGTCTAATCCCTCGACAACTACAGACTGTGTGACCAAGTATTTGTGCAGGTCTAATCCCTCGACAACTACAGACAGTGTGACCATGCATTTGGGCAAGTCTAATCCCTCGACAACTACAGACAGTTTGACCACGCATTTGTGCAAGTCTAATCCCTCGACAACTACAGACAGTGTGACCAAGTATTTGTGCAGGTCTAATCCCTCGACAACTACAGACAGTGTGACCAAGCATTTGCGCAAGTCTAATCCCTCGACAACTACAGACAGTTTGACCACACATTTGTGCAAGTCTAATCCCTCGACAACTACAGACAGTGTGACCACGCATTTGTGCAAGTCTAATCCCTCGACAACTACAGACAGTGTGACCAAGTATTTGTGCAAGTCTAATCCCTCGACAACTACAGACAGTGTGACCAAGTATTTGTGCAGGTCTAATCCCTCGACAACTACAGACAGTGTGACCAAGTATTTGTGCAGGTCTAATCCCTCGATAACTACAGACAGTGTGACCAAGTATTTGTGCAGGTCTAATCCCTCGACAACTACAGACAGTGTGACCAAGTATTTGTGCAGGTCTAATCCCTCGACAACTACAGACAGTGTGACCACGCATTTTTGCAAGTCTAATCCCTCGACAACTACAGACAGTGTGACCAAGTATTTGTGCAGGTCTAATCCCTCGACAACTACAGACAGTGTGACCAAGTATTTGTGCAGGTCTAATCCCTCGACAACTACAGACAGTGTGACCAAGTATTTGTGCAGGTCTAATCCCTCGACAACTACAGACAGTGTGACCAAGTATTTGTGCAGGTCTAATCCCTCGACAACTACAGACAGTGTGACCAAGTATTTGTGCAGGTCTAATCCCTCGACAACTACAGACAGTGTGACCAAGTATTTGTGCAGGTCTAATCCCTCGACAACTACAGACAGTGTGACCAAGTATTTGTGCAGGTCTAATCCCTCGACAACTACAGACAGTGTGACCAAGTATTTGTGCAGGTCTAATCCCTCAACAACTACAGACAGTGTGATCAAGTATTTGCGCAGGTCTAATCCCTCGACAACTACAGACAGTGTGACCAAGTATTTGCGCAGGTCTAATCCCTCGACAACTACAGACAGTGTGACCAAGTATTTGCGCAGGTCTAATCCCTCGACAACTACAGACAGTGTGACCATGCATTTGCGCAAGTCTAATCCCTCGACAACTACAGACAGTTTGACCAAGCATTTGCGCAAGTCTAATCCCTCGACAACTACAGACAGTGTGACCACGCATTTGTGCAGGTCTAATCCCTCGACAACTACAGACAGTGTGACCAAGTATTTGCGCAAGTCTAATCCCTCGACAACTACAGACAGTTTGACCACACATTTGCGCAAGTCTAATCCCTCGACAACTACAGACAGTGTGACCAAGTATTTGCGCAAGTCTAATCCCTCGACAACTACAGACAGTGTGACGAAGTATTTGCGCAGGTCTAATCCCTCGACAACTACAGACAGTGTAACGAAGTATTTGCGCAAGTCTAATCCCTCGACAACTACAGACAGTTTGACCACGCATTTGCGCAAGTCTAATCCCTCGACAACTACAGACAGTGTGACCACGCATTTGTGCAGGTCTAATCCCTCGACAACTACAGACAGTGTGACCATGCATTTGTGCAAGTCTAATCCCTCGACAACTACAGACAGTGTGACCATGCATTTGTGCAGGTCTAATCCCTCGACAACTACAGACAGTTTGACCAAGTATTTGTGCAGGTCTAATCCCTCGACAACTACAGACAGTGTGACCACGCATTTGCGCAGGACTAATCCCTCGACAACTACAGACAGTGTGACCAAGTATTTGTGCAGGACTAATCCCTCGACAACTACAGACAGTGTGACCAAGTATTTGTGCAGGTCTAATCCCTCGACAACTACAGACAGTGTGACCAAGTATTTGTGCAGGTCTAATCCCTCGACAACTACAGACAGTGTGACCAAGTATTTGTGCAGGTCTAATCCCTCGACAACTACAGACAGTGTGACCAAGTATTTGTGCAGGTCTAATCCCTCGACAACTACAGACAGTGTGACCAAGTATTTGTGCAGGTCTAATCCCTCGACAACTACAGACAGTGTGACCAAGTATTTGTGCAGGTCTAATCCCTCGACAACTACAGACAGTGTGACCAAGTATTTGTGCAGGTCTAATCCCTCGACAACTACAGACAGTGTGACCAAGTATTTGTGCAGGTCTAATCCCTCGACAACTACAGACAGTGTGACCAAGTATTTGTGCAGGTCTAATCCCTCGACAACTACAGACAGTGTGACCAAGTATTTGTGCAGGTCTAATCCCTCGACAACTACAGACAGTGTGATCAAGTATTTGTGCAGGTCTAATCCCTCGACAACTACAGACAGTGTGACCAAGTATTTGCGCAGGTCTAATCCCTCGACAACTACAGACTGTGTGACCAAGTATTTGTGCAGGTCTAATCCCTCGACAACTACAGACAGTGTGACCATGCATTTGGGCAAGTCTAATCCCTCGACAACTACAGACAGTTTGACCACGCATTTGTGCAAGTCTAATCCCTCGACAACTACAGACAGTGTGACCAAGTATTTGTGCAGGTCTAATCCCTCGACAACTACAGACAGTGTGACCAAGCATTTGCGCAAGTCTAATCCCTCGACAACTACAGACAGTTTGACCACACATTTGATCAAGTCTAATCCCTTGACAACTACAGACAGTGTGACCAAGTATTTGCGCAGGTCTAATCCCTCGACAACTACAGACAGTGTGACGAAGTATTTGCGCAGGTCTAATCCCTCGACAACTACAGACAGTGTGACCAAGTATTTGCGCAGGTCTAATCCCTCGACAACTACAGACAGTGTGACCAAGTATTTGCGCAGGTCTAATCCCTCGACAACTACAGACAGTGTGACCATGCATTTGCGCAAGTCTAATCCCTCGACAACTACAGACAGTTTGACCACGCATTTGTGCAAGTCTAATCCCTCGACAACTACAGACAGTGTGACCAAGTATTTGTGCAGGTCTAATCCCTCGACAACTACAGACAGTGTGACCATGCATTTGTGCAAGTCTAATCCCTCGACAACTACAGACAGTGTGACCAAGTATTTGTGCAGGTCTAATCCCTCGACAACTACAGACAGTGTGACCAAGTATTTGTGCAGGTCTAATCCCTCGACAACTACAGACAGTGTGACCAAGTATTTGTGCAGGACTAATCCCTCGACAACTACAGACAGTGTGACCAAGTATTTGTGCAGGTCTAATCCCTCGACAACTACAGACAGTGTGACCAAGTATTTGTGCAGGTCTAATCCCTCGACAACTACAGACAGTGTGACCAAGTATTTGTGCAGGTCTAATCCCTCGACAACTACAGACAGTGTGACCAAGTATTTGTGCAGGTCTAATCCCTCGACAACTACAGACAGTGTGACCAAGTATTTGTGCAGGTCTAATCCCTCGACAACTACAGACAGTGTGACCAATTATTTGTGCAGGTCTAATCCCTCGACAACTACAGACAGTGTGACCAAGTATTTGTGCAGGTCTAATCCCTCGACAACTACAGACTGTGTGACCAAGTATTTGTGCAGGTCTAATCCTTCGACAACTACAGACAGTGTGACCAAGTATTTGTGCAGGTCTAATCCCTCGACAACTACAGACAGTGTGACCAAGTATTTGTGCAGGTCTAATCCCTCGACAACTACAGACAGTGTGACCAAGTATTTGTGCAGGTCTAATCCCTCGACAACTACAGACAGTGTGACCAAGTATTTGTGCAGGACTAATCCCTCGACAACTACAGACAGTGTGACCAAGTATTTGTGCAGGTCTAATCCCTCGACAACTACAGACAGTGTGACCAAGTATTTGTGCAGGTCTAATCCCTCGACAACTACAGACAGTGTGACCAAGTATTTGTGCAGGTCTAATCCCTCGACAACTACAGACAGTGTGACCAAGTATTTGTGCAGGTCTAATCCCTCGACAACTACAGACAGTGTGACCAAGTATTTGTGCAGGTCTAATCCCTCGACAACTACAGACAGTGTGACCAATTATTTGTGCAGGTCTAATCCCTCGACAACTACAGACAGTGTGACCAAGTATTTGTGCAGGTCTAATCCCTCGACAACTACAGACTGTGTGACCAAGTATTTGTGCAGGTCTAATCCTTCGACAACTACAGACAGTGTGACCAAGTATTTGTGCAGGTCTAATCCCTCGACAACTACAGACAGTGTGACCAAGTATTTGTGCAGGTCTAATCCCTCGACAACTACAGACAGTGTGACCAAGTATTTGTGCAGGACTAATCCCTCGACAACTACAGACAGTGTGACCAAGTATTTGTGCAGGTCTAATCCCTCGACAACTACAGACAGTGTGACCAAGTATCTGTGCTAGCTAAAGTCCTCGTCAACCACAGAAAGTGAGCGGTTTTAAATATCTAGCTTCACCGCTGAGGCATGGGAGGTGATGACAAAAAAACTATAAGAACAAACATCGCACGACAAAAACTACAGCAATAAAACCATGTATGGACTGGAACAGATAAAACAACAAAAGTTGGAGAACTGAGAGCAGGCGCTTCCTGTGGCAACGTACGGGTGTGAAACTGGGGTATTTAACACATCGCATGAAAAACCCATATGTACATTTGAACATAAGTGTTATAGAAGAGTGTTAAACATTAGTTGGATGAAAAACACATTTATCCAACAAGAATACGGTATTGAAGAACACGATATTGAATAATACCATATTGTAGAACACGATATTGAATAATAATACCATATTGAAGAACACGATATTGAATAATACCATATTGAAGAACACGGTATTGAATAATACCATATTGAAGAACACGATATTGAAGAACACGACATTGTAGAACACGATAGTGAAGAATACGACATTTAAAAACATGATATTGAAGAACACGATACTTAAAACTACGATATTGAAGAACATGATACTGAAGAATGCAATACTGAAGAACACGATATTGAAGAATACAATATTGAAGAACACGATATTGTAGAACAAGATATTTAAGAACACGATATTGAAGAATACGATATTGAAGAACACGATATTGAAGAACACGATATTGAAGAACAAGATATTTAAGAACACGATATTGAAGAATACGATATTGTAGAACACGATATTAGAGAACACTAATTATTAGAGATAATACGATATTGAAGAGCACTGATTTATTAAGAACATACAATTATTAAGACAAAAGAAATTAAGAAAAATGAAATATCGTGGGCTTGTCAAGAGACACGAAAATGTGGACCCGATGAAGGATGTATGCATCATACTGGGGAAATGGACAAGATGATTCAGGTATGTCTCATACTGGCGAAGTGGGGTTAAAAATGCATGCAGGTATGCCTCACACTGGGGAAATGGAGAAGATGAAGACCGCATGGCAGATAGATTCAAGATGTCATATATGATTTAAACGGGACAGCAAAAGGGCCAGGAAATCTGGATAATGATAGATTAGGGGAGGGGGGGGGAACGAGAGATCTACACAGGATAAGTCAGTGGATGATGATGATTGTGATGATGTTGACGACGACGATGACGATGATGGTGGTGGTGGTATGATGATGGCGATGATGATGATGATGGCGATTATGATGATGATGATGATGGTGGTGGTGGTGATGATGATGCATCACTTCCAATTCCGATGACAGCAGACTGGAGTTGTCTGTCTGTGTTTCTTGTGTTCTTTACCTTGTGTTCTATTGACTAGTGTTTCCAGTTTCTCCAAAACCAGCCCCATATCTTTGGTAATGTGATCTGCAATTAGTTGCTCGGTCTCTGTTGTGCTGGAGCAAACGAGAGGGAAGCAATGTGATCAATAGCAAATGACATGAGTAAATGTAAACAAAACATAAGGAATAAAGCAAGAAACAATAAAATCATCCAACTACCAATATGAAATTAAGAGGAAACAAACACATACAAAACAGAAAGGGGAACCAAAAAAAAAAAATAAGACAAGAGAAAGGGATTAATGTTCAAACAGACAGAAGTGAATACATAACAGGGGGGAAAAAAGAAAATGAATCTTAAAATCAATAGAAATACAAGTTACAAATGTAAGGCTAAGGGTTTTAAAACCATTGTTAGAAAGACAAGAAAAAGTTATCAACAAAATATCAACATAATACATGCCAGACTCACCAAGACAGGATACAGTTATCAACAGAATACATGCCAAACTAGTGTCACTGAGACAAGAATAAAATGATCAACAGAAAACATACTTACGTACAGTAAAGTGTATGTGTATGTATTTACCCACTCGCAAATACGGTATGGAGTCACTGTAGGCTAGTGGCTACAGGCTCGCCGGTGGGCCGGTGGTCCTGGGATCCAGTCGAATTGAAGCAAGTTCAACATTGGTTAATTGCCTTGTGCTCTCAGTTTAAAAAAAAAAAAGGCGAGCTCTCAGTTTGGCCCAGTCTAACATCAGTACCACGAAATGTCTTGGGAAGTCAAGGCAGCTGACATGATACAGGCCACATCAGTCTCTGAGTGCCGTTTGGTCTATACAAATGTAGGTCTAGCAACTAAGACGGATCTTGTACTTATTCTCAAATACAGCAGCAACCAAGCAGTCAGAGAAAGGGATAGCTATAAGCTGGCATGGGTGAAAGGACAAACAGACAGGCGCAGTCATACACGGAGTGGATGGGTGGGTGAGTGGTGGGTATCTGGGTGTAAATTGGTTGGATTGATGGAAACAGTGACCAATTGAGACAGACACACGACCAGATAGATACAAGCATTGGTGGATTTACGGATGGATCCATGGATATAAAATATGACAAACAGACACAGAGATGGAATGATAAAGACAGACAAACACATGGATGAATGGAAGGATGAAGAAAATGACACACTGGCAGGGACACGGGGGAAATTGACCTGACAGACAGACATGCAGGCAGACACATAAGTAAATGTTTAAGCAGTTACAAATGAGCAATCAACCACCACAAACCCGTGCCCCACTGAAGCCGCCATCAGCTTTGACATCTGTCCGATTTGAGGCTGTAGTTTTCCAAGAATATCTAAGCAGGACAAATGTGATGAATTATGGGAATTAAATGACTTCACCAATCAATTTTTTAGTCTGAAGTTTCCCCTCATTTATCTAAACAAAGTATACAGCAATTAATTAAATTTATCAAAATAAATTACACAATCAATAGATTGCTCACTCTTACTTAGATATGCTCACGTATATATATATATATATATATATATACTTGTTTGTCTGTCTGTCTGTCTGGCTGACCCGGCCCGGCTTCACCGAGTCCCTGGTGGGGAGAATCTCATTTAATTCATATAAGTAGTCATATAAGCTCCCGTTCCCGACTATCTGTCTGTCTGTCTGTCTATCTGTCTGTTTGTCTGTCTGACCCGGCCCGGTTTTACCCAGTCCCTGGTGGGGAGCATTTCATTTAATTTATATACGTAGTCATATAAGCTCCCGTTCCTGACTATCTGTCTGTCTGTCTATCTATCTGACCCGGCGTGGCTTCGCCCAGCTCCTGGCGGGGAGCATCTCATTAAATTCACACAGTAACTTAAAAGAATGTCCTTCCACACACCATCCATTATTTTTAATGAAAACTGTTTTTAATCACCTACATGACTGTAGATAACTTCTTTAAGCATAAAAAGATGAGTTACAACGTTATGCCTTATACATTATTTTTATGAAAACTTTGAAAATGCCTTAAATATTATATCATTATTTAATATAACTCATATGCCTGTAAATAACTATAGACAAAGAGTTTATAAATCTTTGAAAACGATGCAACAATATGACTATAAAGTATACAGAAATGTTATTAAAAGTTATGCCACTTGAAATAACTTTTCTAGAGTTATGTCCCCTTGCTATATCGAAATTATAATGAAAAATGAAATATTACATTTTAGTAAGTAAGTAGCCGAAAAAAAAACTAAAAAACTATGATAGAAAGTTGCACAGGAACGAAAAGAAAACGTGTAGAAAATTTCATCTCAATCGGATGGACCGTTCGCGAACGCTTAAAAAACGAACATACATACAGTCTCTTTTATTTATATATATATATATATATATATATATATATATATATATATATATATATATATATATATATATATATATATATATATATATATATATATATATATATATATATATATATATATGCTAGACGCCCCAGCCCGGCTTCGCCCAGTCCGTGGCGGGGAGCATCTCATTTAATTCATATTCGGCCCCTGCTCCCGTTCCCGTTCCCAAAGCGGGGAGCATCTCATTTAATTCATGTTCGGCCCCTGCTCCCGTTCCCGTTCCCCAAAAAGTAGGCACAGCTCGGCTTCGCCCAGCTCCTGGCGGGGAGCGTCTCATTTAATTCATATTCGGCCCCTGCTCCCGTTCCCAAAAAAGACGACCCGGCCCGGCTTTGCCCAGCACCTCGTGGGGAGCGTCTCATTTAATTCATATTCGGCCCCTGCTCCCGTTCCCGTTCATAAAAAGAAAAAGCCCGGCCCGGCTCCGCCCAGTCCTTGGTGGAGATCTGTCTGTCTGTCTGTCTGTCTGTCCCTCCCTGTCTGTCTGTCTGTAGGCCTGTCTGTCTAATAATTTATTGGTTGCAGTTAGAACAACCTTAGATAAACGAAGACCAACTTACAAAAAGCATTAGAAAGAGCACTTGAAAGATCTTTACATCTTCCCCCAAAAATTAACTTGGGTAAATGGAGCGGCGGGAGCAGAAGAAGAAAAAAGAGGAAGAGGAAGGAGGAGGAAGAGGGAAGTGGAGGAGGGAGGAGGAGGACGGAGGAAGAGGATGGAGGAGGAAGGAGGAGGAGGGAGAAGGATGGAGGAGGAGGGGGAGGAGGAGGAAGAAGGAGGAGGAAGGAGGAGGAGGGAGGAGGAGGGAGGAGGAGGGAGGAGGAGGAGGGAGGAGGGGGAGGCGGAGGGAGGCGGAGGGAGGAGGAGGAGGGAAGCGGAGGGAGGAGGAGGAAGGAGGAGGAAGAAGGAGGAGGAGGGAGGAGGAGGGAGGAGGAGGAAGGAGGAGGGAGAGGGAGGAGCAGGAAGGAGGACGAGGAGGAGGGAGGAGGAGGGGGAAGAGGAGGAGAGATGAGGAGGAGAGAGGAGGAGGAATTAGGTGGAGGAGGAGGGAGGAGGAGAAGGAGGGAGGAGGGAGAGGGGGAGGAGGAGGGATGAGGGAGAAGGAGGGAGGAAGAGGGGGAGGAGGAGGAAGAAGGAGGAGGAAGGAGGAGGAGGGAGGAGGAGGGAGGAGGAGGGAGGAGGAGGAGGGAGGAGGAGGGGGAGGCGGAGGGAGGCGGAGGGAGGAGGAGGAGGGAAGCGGAGGGAGGAGGAGGAAGAGGGGGGAGGAGGGAGGAGGAGGGAGGAGGAGGAAGGAGGAGGGAGAGGGAGGAGCAGGAAGGAGGAGGAGGAGGGAGGAGGAGGGGGAAGAGGAGGAGAGATGAGGAGGAGAGAGGAGGAGGAATTAGGTGGAGGAGGAGGGAGGAGGAGAAGGAGGGAGGAGGGAGAGGGGGAGGAGGAGGGATGAGGGAGAAGGAGGGAGGAAGAGGAGGAGGGAGGAGGAGGGAAGAGGAGGGAGAGTGAGGAGGATGAGGGAGGAGGAGGGAGGAGGAGGGAGGAGGAGGGAGAGGAGGAGGAGGGAGGAGGAGGGATTAGGAGGAGGGAGGAGGAGGAATTATGAGGAGGGATTAGGAGGAGGGAGGAGGAGGTGTTAGTAGGAGGAGGGAGGATGGAGGAGGAGGGAGGAGGAGGAGGAAGAGGGAGGAGGAGGGAGTAGGGAGGAGGGGAAGGAGGAGGAGGAGGAGGGGGGATGATTATAACGCATATGCCTGTAGATAACTGTAGCGAAAAGGTCCACCTATTTGAGAAATATGCAACAATTTTGCATATATAGCAATGTTATTAAAAGTTATGTCCCCTCGCTATATATACATTATAATGTAAATTAAAAAATTAAATAATATTAAGTAAATAACTGTTCGTACACTAACAATCTATGACAGTTGGCAGCACCGGAATGAGAAGAAGACGTGTAGAAAATTTCATCTGAATCGGATGGACCGTTCGCGAACGCATAAGGAAATACATACAGACAGACAGACATTCTATTATATATATATACTAGCTGACCCTGCCCGGCTTCGCCCAGACCCTGGTGGGGAGCATCTCATTTAATTCATATAAGTAGTCATATAAAGTTCTCGTTTCCCGTTACCGACTATCTGTCTGTCTGACTGTCTGTCTGTCTGTCTGTCTGACCCAGCCCGTCTTCGCCCAGACCCTGATGGGGAGCATGTCACTTAATTCATATAAGTAGTCATATAAGTTCCCGTTCCCGACTGGTCTGTCTGTCTGTCTATCTATATATCTGTCTGTCTGTCTGACCCAGTCCAGCCCATGGTGGAGAGCATATCATTTAAATCATATAAGTAGTCATATAAGATCCCGTTCCCGACTATCTGTATGACTGTTCTGTCTGTCTTGGTTAAATGGAGGAGGGAGGAGGAAGAGGGAGGTGGAGGAGGGAGGAGGAGGGCGGAGACAGGAGGAGTAGGGAGGAATAGGAGGGAGAAGGAGGGATTAGGAGGAGGAGGGGGAGGAGGAGGAGGAGGAGAAGGAGGGAGGATGAGGGAGGAGGAGGGAGCAGGAGGAGGAGAGGGAGGAGGAGAAAGAGGGAGGAGGAGGAATGTGAAGGGAGGAGGAGGTAGAGGGAGGAGGAGGGAGGAGGAGGAGGGAGGGGGAGGAGGAGGAGGGAAGAGGAGGTAGAGGGAGGAGGAGGGAAGAGGGGAGGAGGAGGAAGGAGGAGGAAGAGGGAGGAGGAGGGAGGAGGAGGAGTGAGGAGGTAGAGGGAGGAGGAGGGAGGAAAAGGGAGGAGGAGGGGAGGAGAAGGAAGAAGGAGGAGGAGGGAGGAGGCAGAGGGAGAAGGAGGAAGGAGGAGGAGGGAGGAAGAGGGAGCAGGAAGAGGGAGGAGGGAGAGGGAGGAGGAAGAGGGAGGAGGAGGAGGAAGAGGGAGGAGGAAGAGGAGGAAGAGGAGGGAGAGGGAGGAGGGGAAGAGGAAGAGGGTAGGAGGAGGAGGGGAGTGGAGGAGGAGGAGAAGGGAGGAGGAGGGAGGGAGGTAGTAGGGATGGAGAAGTAAGAGGGAGGAGGTAGGAGGAGGAGGAGGAGGGGGGATGATTATAACGCATATGCCCTGTAGATAACTGTAGCGAAAAGGTCCACCTATTTGAGAAATATGCAACAATTTTGCATATATAGCAATGTTATTAAAAGTTATGTCCCCTCGCTATATATACATTATAATGTAAATTAAAAAATTAAATAATATTAAGTAAATAACTGTTCGTACACTAACAATCTATGACAGTTGGCAGCACCGGAATGAGAAGAAGACGTGTAGAAAATTTCATCTGAATCGGATGGACCGTTCGCGAACGCATAAGGAAATACATACAGACAGACAGACATTCTATTATATATATATACTAGCTGACCCTGCCCGGCTTCGCCCAGACCCTGGTGGGGAGCATCTCATTTAATTCATATAAGTAGTCATATAAGTTCTCGTTCCCGTTACCGACTATCTGTCTGTCTGACTGTCTGTCTGTCTGTCTGTCTGACCCAGCCCGTCTTCGCCCAGACCCTGATGGGGAGCATGTCACTTAATTCATATAAGTAGTCATATAAGTTCCCGTTCCCGACTGTCCTGTCTGTCTGTCTATCTATATATCTGTCTGTCTGTCTGACCCAGTCCAGCCCATGGTGGAGAGCATATCATTTAAATCATATAAGTAGTCATATAAGATTCCCGGTTCCCGACTATCTGTATGACTGTCTGTCTGTCTTGGTTAAATGGAGGAGGGAGGAGGAAGAGGGAGGTGGAGGAGGGAGGAGGAGGGCGGAGACAGGAGGAGTAGGGAGGAATAGGAGGGAGAAGGAGGGATTAGGAGGAGGAGGGGGAGGAGGAGGAGGGAGGAGAAGGAGGGAGGATGAGGGAGGAGGAGGGAGCAGGAAGGAGGAGAGGGAGGAGGAGAAAGAGGGAGGAGGAGGAATGTGAAGGGAGGAGGAGGTAGAGGGAGGAGGAGGGAGGAGGAGGAGGGAGGGGGGAGGAGGAGGAGGGAAGAGGAGGTAGAGGGAGGAGGAGGGAAGAGGGAGGAGGAGGAAGGAGGAGGAAGAGGGAGGAGGAGGGAGGAGGAGGAGTGAGGAGGTAGAGGGAGGAGGAGGGAGGAAAAGGGAGGAGGAGGGAGGAGAAGGAAGAAGGAGGAGGAGGGGAGGAGGCAGAGGGAGAAGGAGGAAGGAGGAGGAGGGAGGAAGAGGGAGCAGGAAGAGGGAGGAGGGAGAGGGAGGAGGAAGAGGGAGGAGGAGGAGGAAGAGGGAGGAGGAAGAGGAGGAAGAGGAGGGAGAGGGAGGAGGGAAGAGGAAGAGGGTAGGAGGAGGAGGGGAGAGGAGGAGGAGGAGAAGGGAGGAGGAGGGAGGAGGTAGTAGGATGGAGAAGTAAGAGGGAGGAGGTAGGAGGAGGAGGGAGGGACGAGGAGGCAGGAGGAGGAAGAGGGTAGGAGGAGGAAGAGGGGAGAGGAGGAGAAGAATGGAGAAGGAGGAGGAGGAGAAGGAGGAGTGAGGAGGAGAAGGAGGAGGCAGAGGGAGAAGAAGGAAGGAGGAGGAGGAAGGAGGGAGAGGAAGGAGGGAGAATGAGGAGGGGAGGAAGGAAAGGGAGGTGGAGGAGGAGGAGGTAGAGGGAGGAGGAGGAGGAGGAGGGGAGGAAAAGGAGGAGGAGGGAGGAGAAGGAAGAAGGAGGAGGAAGAGGGAGGAGGAGGATGGAAGAAGGAGGAGGAAGAGGGAGGAGGAGGAGGTAGAGGGAGGAGGTGGGAAGAGGGAGGAGGAGGAAGGAGGAGGAAGAGGGAGGAGGAGGGGAGGAGGAGGAGTGAGGAGGTAGAGGGAGGAGGAGGAGGGAGGAAAAGGGAGGAGGAGGGAGGAGAAGGAAGAAGGAGGAGGAGGGAGGAGGTAGAGGGAGGAGGGAGGAGGGAGGGAGGATGTGAGGAGGTAGAGGGAGGAGGAGGAGGGAGGAAAAGGGAGGAGGAGGGAGGAGAAGGAAGAAGGAGGAGGAAGAGGGGAGGAGGAGGATGGAAGAAGGGAGGAAGAGGGAGGAGGAGGATGGAGGAGGGAGGAGGGGAGGAAGAGGGAGGAGGAGGAAGGAGGAGGAAGAGGAGGAGGAGGATGGAGGAGGGAGTAGGGAGGAGGGGAAGAGGAAGAGGGTAGGAGGAGGAGGAGGGAGAGGAGGAGAAGAATGGAGAAGGAGGGAGGAGGTGGGAGTAAGAGGAAGAGGAAGGAGGAGGAAGGAGGAGGGGGAGGGAAGAGGAGGAGAGAGGAGGAGGGAGAGGAGGAGGAGGGAGGAGGAAGAGGAGGAGGATCGAGGATGAGAACGCAGGAGGGGTGGAGGGAGGAAGAGGGAGGGAGGGAGGTGGGAGGGAGGGGGAAGAGGGTGGAGAGAGGAGGAGGGAGGTGAGTGGAGGAGGGTGGAGGAAGAAGGAGGAGAGGAGGGAGGATGAGAACGCAGGAGGAGGGAGAGGGAGGAGGATGAGGAGGAGAGAGGTGGGTGGAGAGAGGGAAGAGGTTGAGGAGGGTGGGAGTTGGAGGGGGTGGGAGGTGGGAGGGAGGAGAGGTGGGGGTGGTGGAGGAGGAAGGATGAGGTGGGGAAGGTGGAAGAGGGAAGTGGAGGGATGTGGAGGGGAGGAGGGTGGGGGTGGTGGGGTGGGAGTGGAGAAGGAAAGGGAGGAGGAGAGGGTGGAGTTGTGAGGGGGACGTTGGGGAGGAGGTGGAGGAGGGAAGGGAGGAGTGGTTTGTGGAGGGGGGTGGGGAGGAGGTTATGGTGGAGGAGGAGGGTAGGGGAGGGGGTTGAGGGGGGTGGGGTGTGGGGTTGAGGTGGGGGTTGGTGTGGGTGGTGGGTGGGGAGGATGTGGGGGAGGAGGGAGGGAGGTGAGGTGGTTGAGGGAGGGGAGGGTGGGAGGAGGGTGGAGGAGGTGGGAGGTGGTTGGTGGTGGAGGTGTGGGAGGAGGTTGAGGAGGGGAGGGGGAGGTAGATGGGAGGTGGAGGGGGTGGAGGAGGTTGAGGAGGAGGGGGATGGAGGAGGGTTGTGAGGGAAGAGGGTAGGGGAGGAGGGTAGGAGGGAGGAGGAGGGGAGGGGGAGGAGGTAGTAGGATGGATTGATTGCACCACCAGTAATATGTTATCGCGGACCTCAGAAGAGAAGTGTTATGGTAGAATACATTTCCTGGACGTACGTATTTTGGGAGGGGGAGGAGGGAGGAGGGAGGAGGAGGAAGAAGAAAAAAAAAATACGACAGTTGGATGCTCTGGAATGAAAGGAGACGTGTAGAAAATCATCTCAATCGAATGGGCCGTTCGCGAGCGTATAAAGGACATACATACATACATACAGAGATACGCACATCCTAATTTTATATATAAGATGTGTGTGTGCGTGGCGTGCGTGCGTGCGTGCGTGCGTGCGTGCATGCGTGCGTGGGCGTGCGTTGCGTGCGTGCGTGCGGTGGCGTGTGTGGTGTGTGTGTGTGTGTGTGTGTGTGTGTGTGTGTGTGTGTGTGTGGTGTGGTGTGTGTGTGGTGTGTGTGTGTGTGTGTGTGTGTGTGTGTGTGTGGTGTGTGTGTGTGTGTGATCTGGAGGACACATTTGCAATAATTACTCTTTTATATTCTCTGTGTTTCAATGTCTTAATGATCTTGGTGTTGTTTGTCTAATTATTAATATGTGTTGACAGAAGGCCCACAACTGCGCGCTAGAGTCACTTATATATGTTTTTCTCATCTCATCTTATCTCAGCATGTTCCTCTTGTATCTTGCGGTGTCGAGGTGAAGTATAAACAGCGGGAGAGTGCCCGCTTATGGGCTTCATGTATCGATATTCCCATGGACTCTGTTATTCCATGCGTCCATCGTTTACGTGGTCGGCCTCTCCCTCTGTTTTCCCTCTTGTATGTACATCATTGCTTGTTTGTGGTATACTGTTAGGTTGGTAACCTACTTGCATGGCCAAACAATTTGACTTGCTGCTTTCTAATAAAATCTAGTGCAGCTATACCCCCCCCCCCCCCTTAGTCCTAATACGCTTTTCTGTGTTTTATTATTATTACTTTCTCCGATCGATCTCACAATTCTGTTTTATGTTCACCAGTTTTTGATTTCATTATAATGTATGTACACTGTGTCTGTGTTTGTTCTCTCTCTCTCTCTCTTTCTCTCTCTCTCTCTCTTTCTCTCTCTCTCTCTTCTCTCTATATCCTTCTCTCTCTATCTCTCTCTTCTCTCTCTCTCTATCCTTCTCTCTCTCTCTCTTCTCTTTCTCTCTTCTATCTCTCTTCTTTCTCTCTGTCTCTCTCTCATCTATCTCTCTTCTTTCTCTCTGTCTCTCTCTCTCTTTCTCTCTCTCTCTCTCTCTCTCTCTCTCTCTCTCTCTCTCTCTCTCTCTCTCTCTCTCTCTCTCTCTCTCAATAAACATAGTTAACTGTTATCTTTTTATATTGTCATATCGTGCAGTTACCGTCAGTTCTTATAATCGTTTATTATTTGTTGTCCATCTGCGTCCATGTGCTCTGGGTTCTCTGCCTCGCTTGATCAGGTGTTTTTCCACATAAGACTACTTACTGTCTGTATCCCACCTTTTTGCTCCGATGCCCCATGCATTTCTTGTCGTTTAATTATGCTTCAGGTAAACATTCTATAGTGCATTCACATTTGTTTGCCTCAATATAAACATCCATATCTCAGTAACCAACTGAGGGAAAATTATGAGATTTAGTATATAACCTTATCATTATGTCCACCCAACAAAAAGCATTTTGTTCTGGAGATTTTACAGCAGATTTCAAAATTTTGTTTATATGCGGTATATAATTT
Organism: Cepaea hortensis; assembly: GCA_963921405.1. Classification (NCBI taxonomy): domain Eukaryota; kingdom Metazoa; phylum Mollusca; class Gastropoda; order Stylommatophora; family Helicidae; genus Cepaea; species Cepaea hortensis. The sequence continues at coordinate 27,176,897 of OY992888.1, read as the reverse complement.
ACGGGTCTGAGATGAAATTCTCCAGATCTGTTTTCCCTGTACAGTGAAAATATTTTCAGAAATATTGAAAATATGGAAGGAATCAACATCGGGGGACGTTGCATCAATAACATTAGATATGCAGATGATACAGTCTTGATTGCAGACAATGAACAGCCTGCAAAATTTAGTAGATGCGGTTGTTACACACAGTGAACAACAAGGGTTAGAATTAAATTGTAAAAAGACACAGATTATGGTCGTCACTAGGAAGAATGAAATACCACAGTGTAATATACAAGTAAATGGGAATATTCTTCAACAAGTGAATGGGTACAATTATCTCGGAACAGTAATAACATCTGATGGGAGATGCCTTGAAGAGATTAGAACAAGAATCGCCATGGCAAAAGTAGCCTTTAGCAAGATGAAAAACATACTGACCAATAAAAAGATGTCAATTGAAACGAGAAAAAGAGTGTTGAGATGCTACATAGAACCTGTACTTTTATATGGATGTGAAGCTTGGACAATGAGCAGCCAGGCTGAAAAACATCTGATGGCTGTAGAAATGTGGTTTCTGAGGAAAATGCAAAGAATTCCATGGACAGCCAGAAAGACCAATGAACAAGTCCTTCAAGAAACAAATGAAGATCGTAAACTGATCAGAGACATTAGACGTAGACAGTCACAATTTTTTGGGCATGTTATGAGAAGAAATGATTTGGAGAACTTGGTGACAACTGGTAAGATCGAGGGGAACAGACCAAGGGGAAGACCTAGAAACAAGTATCTGGATGGCTTGGCCTTGTGGCATGGTCGAGACAGAAACACGGAACTGATCCACGACTCTGTTGATCGAGTGAGATGGCAGAACATGACCGCCCACGCTTACCGGCATGGCACATGATGGATGGATGGAGATGAAATTCATAATTTTAAATGTATTACAGCGTAGCCAGACAATCAGCGCTCAATGTTGAATATTGTAAGTTTTTTCACGGGATTGGCCTTATGCCAACTCCCCGCGTTGTTCAAACTAGGACTGTTCAGAGGTGTCTCAAAATGTGGGTTATTTCATGAAACCTGATTAATATGGTTTTTTTTTAAATCTTACCACTTATCGCTAACATTAAAATGTGTGAATATTTTTCAATGGGATTGAATGCGAAATTATACACTTCAAAGAATCACTATGAAGTTGTACACATATTTTTGTCAAGAAGCTGATCGCAAGAAACTGTTTTATACTATTACAAATTCCGAAAAAAGAACAGTGCATGCATTGGGTTTGAGTAAGCGGTCATTTCGTCGATGGGTGCAAGAATCTGGAATTAAACCACCACGCAATAACCAAACGGTAGGTAAAAAGATTATTGTAGACAGCTTTGACAACGATGTCATAAGGCGAGCTATTATAAAAATGCTTTAAAAAGTCGCTTAAAATTCGACAGGGTCGACTTCATTGCACCAGGTTCTATCCCATATGGCTCGGTGTATTTCCGCAGCATTGCACAAAGTACGAACTCCGCAGCTCTAGCGACGACCCACAGAAGTCTCCGAAAAATTTAACTCGTAAACCGAAGGATGCGGCCCGGAATTGAAGCCACGACCTTTGGAGCCCGAGTCAAAAGGCTTGACCACTTTGCCACGGAGACTCCTAAAATTATAAAAATTTTGGATTTTATATCCAGGATTATCCAGCATTATAAAAATGCTGGATGCCAAAGAAACAGTGACTGTAAGAAAACTTAGGGTTTGGTTGAGAATTTTTGAGATCATTTTTTTTTGGAGCTTTGATTTGGTCAGTCGTGAGGGTCTGTGCAAGGCACTAAAGAAGATTGGCTGCCAACCAACTCTTCTGCCCATTGTGGAATCGTTCCACACAGGCATGAAGGGTGTAATCAAGTTTGATGGTGCAACTTCTGAAGAGTTTGAAATCAAGAGTGGAGTTAAGCAGGATTGTGTCCTAGCTCCCACCCTCTTTGGAATATACTTTTCACTTCTTCTGAAATATGCCTTTCGTGATCAGATTGGTGGTATATACATTCACTCACGCTCAGATGGCGGCCTCTAAAATGCTCAGAGATTGAAGGCCAAGTCCAAAATTAGGAGGGTACTGATCAGAGAGTTGCTTTTTGCAGACGATGCTGCAGTTACGACCCACTCTGAGGAAGAATTACAATGTCTACTATCTGCATTCTCCAATGCTTGTTCTGAATTTCGTTTAACAATTAGCAAAAAGAAGACACAGATTATGTCACAAGATGCACATGGGGTACCATCAATCTTTATTGACGACGCCGAACTAGAGATGGTAGACCATTTTACATATCTAGGATCAGTGGTAAATAGCAAATTATCCCTAGATCAGGAAATCAACATCCGGATTGGTAAGGCAGCAACAACAATGAACAGGTTAAGAAAAAGAGTCTGGGAGAACAGGAAGCTTACTGCCAAAACAAAAGTCCTTGTCTATCAAGCCTGTGTCCTTAGTACTCTTCTTTGTGGCAGTGAAACCTGGACAACTTACTCACGCCAAGAGAAACGTTAAAACAGCTTTCATATGCGGTGCCTGCGAAGAATTCTTGGTATTAAGTGGCAAGACAAAATCACAAATAATGAAGTATTGGAAAGATCAGGTGATGTGACGGTTTATTCCATGCTCAGTCTTCGTAGACATTGATGGATAGGACATGTTAGGAGGATGGATGATGATAGAATACCAAAGGACATCATTTTTGTTGAATTACAGATGGTTAAGATATCTCAGGGTCGGCCTCTACTACGATACAAAGATGTGTGTAAGCGGGACATGAATGATACAGGCATTGATAACGCACATTGGGAGCAAGTCGCCGCTGAACGTGTTGCATGGAGGGCAAACATCAGAAATGGAATAAAGACAAAGGAGAACATTATTGCAGATAAGTCACACACCGAACGTGTGAGACGTAAGATGGTGCATGATGGTGGAAATGACCACGTGTTTACATGCACCCACTGTGATTGGACATTTACAGTGTGAACTGGCCTTATCAGTCACATTTACTACCGCCATGGGTAAAAGTTATTATGCCTTTTTGAAGCACAAACTATCGTCTGGTTGAGAAATAACAATAACATAGAGCTATCCAAAACAATTTGTGGAAAATTATAAGGACATTATCTTCACTTTTTGAAAGTACAAGGGCGGTAGAAATAATCTTTGCGAGCAACCGCATTTAGGAGCCATGAGAGGCAGATACCTACGTGAAATAAGAGAAATGTGCAAAGAAAATTATGGCATAGTGTGTTTGGATGAAATGTGGATCAATGCGCACCACACAAGTGATAAGGAATGGCAATCAGTGGATGGACAGATAAAGCGATATGTGCCCAGTAGTATAGGACAGCTTTTGGTCATGGCCCATGCTGGTAATACGTTTACACGAGAATGCTGGGCTCGTGTTCGTATCAAAGCATACAGACAATATGGATTATCATAATAAGATTAATGGTAATGTATTTAGAGACTGGCTCGAGAATACTGTGCTTCCATCCCTAGATAGACCGTCGTGTCCAATTATGGACAATGCATGATATCAATGTTGTTCTCCAAGAAGACAAAATACCTACAGCATCGAGCACAAAAGGAGCAATAAAGATATGACTCCGAATGGAAAACATACCATTTCCAGAAACGTATTTCTAGCTAGAATTGTTGTCCCTTGTAAAACAGGCGCAAAAAAGCAAGAAATATCGCATCGACAAGTTGATAGAAGAGCATGGCCATAGGTGCTTGAGATTTCCGCCGTATCATTCTCATTTAAACCCTATAGAACTTGTGTGGGCTAAAATTAAAGGACAGGTGGCAGCTGCCAATACTACAATCAAATTGTCTGACGTCAACATACTAATCCAGTCCGCGCTATTAAATATTGATAAAAGTTACTGGAAAAAATGTGAGGACCATGCGTTGAAAGAGGAAGAGGACTATTGGAGAAAGGATGGATTGAATTTTATGCAACCGAGAGCAATCATCAACCTACTGGAATCGTCTGACACAGATTAAGGTCTGAGCAGATCGCAGACTTTAATCTACGTACACACTTACTGGGATATTTTGCTCCAACTATTCAGACGAATTGCAGGCCCTAAACATTACAGCATCAGCGCAATGTCAATGGCAACAGTTTGTATTCCACAGTGATGAATTTTCAATTCCGCAAGCCCTCAGCGATGACAAACAACTGTATTGAAAAAACACACACACACACACACTCACACACTAAACGCATTGAATACCAACAGAAGAGTAATATTGCGGTTTGAAACTGACATATTGTGGCATAACAAGAAACGTGAGAGCAAACACGTTGTCAAATTAGGGGACAACACACGTGCATACGAATCAATCTATAAACTTCAATTAAAAGAGGACTAACATCTTGATTGTT